>WBNH01007561.1:0-404766 GCA_013401255.1 Urocolius indicus
ATTCTATGATTCTATGACTTGGTCTAGTGCTGTCTTTCTGCGTGCAAGATATGGTGTTAATGGACTAAGTCCAATAAAGGGCCAATAAGACAATTAAAACTAACATACAAGGAAAGTCTGAGAGACCTGGGAGTATTGAGCCTGGAGAAGGGAAGCTCACAGGGATCTTACCCATTTATGTATGTATCTGATGGGCAGAGTAAAGAAGATGAAGTCAGACTCTTCTCAGTGGTTCCCAGTGACAGGATGCGAGGCAATGGAAGTTCTGTTTGAATGCAATAAAAATTAATTCTTTAAGGGTGATTAAACACTGAACAAGGCTGCCCAAAGGGTTTGTGGCATCTCCATCCTTGGAGATACTCAAAACTTGATGGACACAGTCATGACCAACCTGTTGTTGACCCTGCTTTGAGCAGGGACTTTGGACAGGGTGACTTTTGGAGGTCCTTTCCAAGATGAAAGATTTTGTTAAATTAATCAGAAAGAAGCTGGTCATTGTTTATATCAATTCTGTTTACTTTTCCATCCTATCGAAGCACAAGCAGTTTATCCCTCATGTTAATCAACTGATGAGAGTCACTGGTAATATAGCACAGATGTCCAAAGGTTATATTTAAAGACAAGCCTGTACATTAAAAACATGCCTGTTTCCCAAATGTATTTGGATGATATGCCTAAACTCCAAGGTGCTTTCACTCCTAAAGCTGAATGTGTGCTTGCTTCTTTGCTAGATAAGGGCTTAGGAAACTGGACTCTAGTACACTGAATCCCCTCATGTGCATCCACAGTGTGCAGAGAACATGGCAGTGCTGCACATGGTGGCTTTGAGTGTCTAACTCAACTTTGTGTGTCTAACTCCCTTGTCCCTGAGAAATTCTAGTTATCATCACCAGAGGATGCTACACATTTCTTTCCAACAGCATGCTGGTTGAAGTAGGCAGGTAGGGTTTCAGAAACAGCTGGCCCCAAGATAGGTCCAAAAGTCTTTCACCCCCCCCCCCCCCCCCCCCCCCATTCTGCTGAGCTATTTCTCCCTGTATCTTTAATTAAAATGTGAAAGCTTTTAAAAATGTTCATCTGTTGGCATATGCAGTTTATAAAAGTCGGATCAAAAGGTAAACAGTGAAATAAAAGGGCAGTATTTAAAGGCTGTGTTTTCAGGACCAGCCTCTCTGCATATGTTTCATCTCGAGCCTGTAATCATCAGCAGCTGTGAGGGAGAAAGGATGCAAACATTATTATTTTAGTGTACAAACCTACTTCAGAATAAACCCTTTCTTGCAGATGTGCTTCTAGGCACCAACAGAAAATCTCATTGTGAAGTGTTACCACCATTTTATTATGCAGGATTGTCATTGAGAGCGCATCATGGAAAGGAGCAATTTGCTTGTCTAAGAGTAGAATAAAGTGCCTTCGGGTTAAAGAAAAAACACAACAAAAAGCCCAAAACAAAACAAAACCCAGGTCATAACAAAACTCATAAGTTTAGTGTCTAGAATGCTGCTTAGAAGTTAAATAATTTTGTGATAAAATGGAAGTTAGGCGTGCAGCTGCAAGAGGACTGTGTACTTGCATTACAATACTCTGAAGTACCAGTGTAAATGTAGAAGTAACTAACAGCTCCAGGCAGGCATTTTTGGCAAATCAAGATTAATTTGCTTCCTATCTCTTACAGCACTGCTGAGTGTGACTTCTGTGCAGTTTTGCTCAGATTTTAGAGCACATTGTGATTATTTGAGCATTTTGCATATAACCTATAGAAGTAATCTCAGATGCACTTTGCCTCAAAAGAGAGCTTTGGAGGTGATATATAATGGGAACAAGTGTATGGACATTTGCTTCTTGTTAGATCTTCCATCTGTGGTTGTTTCAGAAGCATGAGAGGGTACTTTTTCGTAGGTTCTATGTATGCTGTGTGGTGACAGCTTTACCTGTAAAGATGTTGCTAGTCATGCTCTAACATAAAGCCTTCCTGAAACAGGTAAGTCCAAATTAGTTTCCTTAAATATATTTTAATCCATGTGATCATTAATCAAAACTCTAAAGATGAAATGTGGTGGCTGTGCATGGAAAATGGAGATACAGTAAGCAGAGGAACAGTCTGTATGCAGTAATTTTGGTCAGTGGTTGCAGACAGCTATGCAGCTGCAAAGGTCAGATGTAACAGAACCACCTCTGTACCTATTTTCCGTTGGAGTAATTGATGTGAAGGAAGTGAGATTAGCCTTTAACTTTTGTATGATGTCAGCAACATATTTAAGCGCATATTTATATTTCTTCCTGTTACCAAGACATTAGAGAAATAGGTGGTAACTGCCAATATAAAGCAGTTTTTCAGTGGTGGTTGCATGTCAGCTGATTCCAGGGCTGGGCCTGGTTGCTGGAGCGACATGTCCCGTTAGCTGTGCAGCCGTCCCCTGCCTCCTTTCTAACTGAATGTTCCTCCAGTTTTGGGACCTGTCATGCCGAATCTAGACAAGTAAGCCTGAGGCTGGTTTGGATGTTGCTAATCTCCTAGTCTAATGGATTGTCGGTATATGTACATCAGGTGTCCTGACCTTATTCTTTTGTTACTTGCAGTGACTTAAATTTGACATTGCTGCCTGAAGAATGCTTATTTTCTTTAAGGAACAATGTTCTTGAAACAAGTTTGTTTCTCACATGAGATAATGAGTGAAAATGGCACTGTAGCTCTTTTATTACTGATAATACTTCCCATCTTTTATTTGTTCATCTCTGTGGTAAATTTGTTAGGATTAAAAATGAAATGATCAGTACAATCTATAAAAGCAAAAAGACAGATTTTTTGAGGCTATGAGCAATGCCTGAGTGAAATGATGAAGGTGAATAAGTTTTATACTGATAATTCTAGAAGATCTTTGGTTTGATTTTAAGACCAAGCTACACTTTGATTTTAATGATGCATCTTAACAATATAGTACAGAGGAAGCCTTTATGAGTTAGTTGGTCTACTTACTTTACTGTAGTTCTCTGCACTCCTCCCCTCTCCATGTCCATTTGGAGAAGAGCTGGTATAAATCACTGGTCATACGAGAGAAGCAAAACCAGCATTTTCAAATGAAATGTTAATTGTTTCAAAATTATCATCATTTGCGGAAGCCCTGCACTTTACAAGGATATACTCATTTATAAATGTTAGTGATATTGATCTGATTTAGCATTTTTATGGGATATGCAGTCATTATTAGCAGACCTTGGGAAAGCATGAAACAACATTTCCCCCCCCCGGCCCCTTGCAGATTAGCATATAGTTAAAATCTAATTAAGGCAGTGCCCATTATACAAGGTTATAATTTACAATTTAAAACAATTGCCTTGTAAATCAACTAAATATGCATTAAAACAAACAAACAAAACCTTAGCAATTCTTGACCTTTTAAAATCGGACTAATCAATCCAGGCTTGTTTTCTGCTTTAATGCATCCTGGCACTTCAAGTTTAAATGCCAAATAGTGTTTCTTTTCTCTCCTGTGGGTCTGAGGACATTTGTTGTAGAAGTTAAGCAGAGTGACAGCTTGCTTTGTCTGACGGGTAGAGCTCTTGACTGTGCTGTTTTTACTTTCCTCCATATAAAGTTAATAGAAATTCACTGGCCTGCAGGGCAGAGTTAATTTGTCACAAATATTGGGTTGATGTAACAGGAATGGAATGCATTTGAACAATAGGGAGGGATTTTTTGGATGTGGGTTCTTTTTGACTTGGTGATGTCAAACATTTTCCAATAAAGAAGTTCAGTCTTAACACAGTGAAATTTCCTTGCTTTTAAGTAATTTGGCGGTGTTTGAAAAAGTATATTCACTGCTGTGTACTTGAACAAAGAAAATATCTGGATATTTTTTCCCCTTATGTTTCCGTATTGCATAGTGAAATATTTCAATAATACTGCAAATATTTTTATGTATAAATCAGTGTTTCATAAGAGTTGCTATTAATCGAGTAAAATTTTGACAGGAAATATCTTTACTTAAGTTTTTAGTTGCTGTTTCCCAGGTAGAAAATGGAGTTTTCTTTTTCACGATTTAAATAACCCAAGTTTCACTCTTAAGATGCTTTTTCCTCAATTTCAATAGTCTACTACTATCATTTTTAAAACCAGAAAACACTTACAACAGGAATAAATTTTGAAAAAAAGGTAAAAGATGTAATTATCATAATGCAAAAATTGCAAAGCGAGACTAAGACCTATGGTAGTTTCTAAAGAAAAATTATACAGGTCTTACATGCAACAAGTAAGCTGTTCCAAACTTGCTTTCTTGATTTAGTAGCTAGCCCTTTAGATCCTGTGTTGTTTTTCAATAGGCCAAGTGAAGAAACTCTGTTTTCTGAGTAGCTAAATTAATGTAAGCTGTCAGATCTGCAGTACTGATATACTGTTATTGAAATTGATATTCCATGTAAGCCTTTGCCACTTTTTCAAGATGGAATCCTAATTTCTGTCATGCTGATAAGATATGCATTTTTTAACCTGTCTGTGCTTTGAAAAAAAAAAAATAAAATTTTGTTGTTGTTATTTGGAAAGTTGTGATTTTTCATCTCATGCTTCTGTGATTTAAATTCTTCAGATCTTTGGAAAACCTTTTTTCTATACTTTAGAAAAAAGGCTTTATTTGGGATGTCTGTCTGTGCTTAGTGCTCGGATTGTCTCCCATAAGAAATTATACCTTAAGTGGTTCTCAGGGAGATGGCAGCATGTTTTCTGCCAACCTGATTCCAAGCTGTATTAATTGATAGGAAGTAGGAATACACTTGTAGTCTCTAGGACTATGTGTTAGGTAGAAAAGTAATGTAAAATGAGATGCAGGTTCCTTGGATAAAGGCATAGACTGCCTATTGTAAAATCTTGAATTTATTGCTTGTAGTTAATACTTGACAGATTTTCCAGCCTCCTTAAAATGAAGTTGAAATGGAAGAGATCTGGTGGGAAATCACTGGAACTACTGTTGATCCAACTGAAGATGATTCAGTGGTGGTGGAAGTTTCTTGCAGGATAGTTATTTGTGTTGCTTATAAAAGAAAGAAGCAAGCTCAGTCATTCAAACATTTCAATATCTCTAAAGCAACAGTCCATATTTTCAGGGGAAGAATTGTGAAGAAAGAACAATGCCTTCTTCGTAATACCAAAGATATCCCTGCCATTGGTGCACTAGATGATCTTTAAAGGTCCCTTCCAACTCAAACTGCTCTAAGATAATATGAGAGGTCCTGATATGTACCAAGCTTCAACTAAAAGACAAGAACATCAGAATGCCCTTCTGAATGTTTGTAGATGGCACTGTTCCAAACTTCAACTTAAAGAGGAGATCATCAGAATGCCCTTTTGAATGTTTGTATATGGCACTGTCTTATGCCTTTTTGGATCTCACTCTAAGGTAGGAACAAAAGGACAAATAAACAGTGATTTTTACATCAGAATGGCATAAGAAAAAGCAAATTGTTTAGCTTTATGCTGGCTTGCATGTATCATAGAATCACAGAATGTATATAAAATAACACAATACATTTCAGTTATAAGAGATGAGAAAATGTTTCATTTCACGACATACTCTGATGCTAGAAGTTTTTCTAAACATCTAACTCTTTGAGGTAACCTTTACAAGTTTTGATAGCACTTGAAATATTTCCCTAATTATGCTTTTATTTGTTGCTTATTATAGTCTGTGTTCTTGATTGTAATTCTGTAAGACACAACCAGAAGATGAAATGCCTTCCCACTGCTTGATATAAATCTCCTCTGATATAAAATGAGCTGAGCTGCAGTGAACTTAAATGCTAATGCTGAAGACATCAGGCAACCTGCTGTTTAGTATCAGAAAATTTTAACTTTGGCTCACTCCTGCATCTTTCTTGTTCTAGTACAAGTTAAATTGGGACTTTGTGATGACTAACGGCAAAAGCTGTTCTTATTTGCAAACAAGGTAGGATCAAAAAAGTCACTAATAGACATTGCATCAAGTCAGTGCATGAGATGTAGTGCAGGCTTTATTCAGCTAGTGAGTAATCCCAGTCCTACATGGATAGATGTAAAAAATTATCAAATACATTCGGCTGTATGGATGTGACATTCTGTTTTTAGGAGAAACAGTATTTTTCTCATGTTCTTAACCTACATAATGTCAGAATATATTGTATTTATAATACTGAGTATTATATTCCGTAATTATATTTTCTACAATACATAGTCATCCTTTTATGAACTACTTTTACTTTGAAAATAGAACCTTACATCGATTGGTAAGGTGTTACAGCTTACTTCCTTTCTCCACTCTATGATATTTTATGCAAGGAACTGAAGTAAATGATAACTAGTTCTTCATTTAAGCTTTTCAGAGGCTTAAATAGCCTAGATTTTTCTTTTTTTTCATCTAACCAACACAAGGAAATTTTTTACATCTTTACCATTCTGCTATAACTCTGATCTTGTTTCTTAAAGTTTGCAGGATTTAGATGATTAGCTAAGTGTGGGAGGACACACCCTTAGGTGAGCCAGGTGTAACTCATCCATTGTGAGCTGCCTTGGGTCCTTTCTTACCTATGGAATGAAAGGATCTAGTCTGCATCTGTCTCTGTAGCAGTTGAAAGAAAATGCTGAAATCAGGCACAGCAGCTGGTGGGAAAGTTCAGGCTTCTTAATGGAGAAGGTGTAGAAGGGCAAAGGAAACATCATTTTCTGTTTTGTATCTGATGGAGTATTTTGCAGTTCTTGATTTGAAGTTGTAATTTTCTTGTTTAACTACGCAAAGCAGATATAGTCTGACTCTAGAAAACATTGCATGTTTGGATACCCTCAATCCATATTACTTTTTCTTCTTTAGTATTAAGATGCTGATTTTGCAGTGAAACTGAGGTCTACTTCTCAGTCAGCTGTTGCTAAATTCTGTGTTTTTAGTCTATGGACTTATGTGTACTTGTGTGTGAGGTGGATGCATGATGATCATGTGCTCAAGGGTAGTGCTCAATTGTAACTCTGAAGAAGGTCAGTGTCTTCCAAGAAGATTCTTTAAATGCATTGTGAATTCTGAGGTGTGCTTCTTGGCTCACTTGAAAGAGCTAGTTATAGTCCCGGTCTAAACTAGTTGCAAGGCTGATTTGTTTCTGTTATTCATCTGATAAGGTGCTGATTTTATGTTAAGATTATATTTTCGGTTTACATGGTGAGAATGAGAAATGAAAAGTTGTGAAAGTACAATGAGAATCTCCCAGTCAGTTCCTTCTTTCCTACTTTTCTTGGATTTGAAATGACTTATATTGACTGAGAACGTTTTTCAATTATTTTGATTATAGTTCAAATTATAGTTACCTGAAGGTGGTCCTATATCATGCATACTTTAGCTAAAATGTTGGTAGTTGTTTCTTAGCCAAAGTCTCAACTTGGGAAAACAAGCTTCAGCATTTGATTCCAATGGCCACTATTCAGAAGCATTGTGGAAAGGGTAAGAGAAAAAAGATATTTTTTTTTTAAACAAACTTGAGTTTTATTGTTGAAATTTTAAATGTTTATACATACATACAGTGTCTTTGGGCATTGGTATCATAGTTTAAACAACATTCATTACTGTGATTTAATAAATAAATTTGAAATTTGGACTTTGTGAACCTGCTTTCAGCATGTGGGATAATGCAGTTCAGCTTCATGTTTTGTTGTTACAAGCATCAGAAACATTTTCCAGAAACTGTGGTGAGAATATGAAGTAGAAGATTTGTACAGTTTTCTAAATGCAGATGTAAGGGTTTTGCTAATCTGTCTGCACAGATTAATAGATTGGACAGCTGTAAAGGAACTGTTGTCTAGTTTTGGTTTTAATTTGATGTTATCTGCAAAATGGAAAGTACAGCAAACTTTTTGTACTTTTAATAAATATGTCCATCTCCTTTCTCTGTCAAAGTTCAGTATTAGTTGTTAATGTGATAATTAAGCTATTTAAAAATAGTTTTCCTTGTGTTAGAATGGATATATGATACCTATGAATATTCAAACTGTAGTATTTTCATTCTGTTTATAACCTTTGATCTGAATTTCTTTACTTATTTTTGAGATGCTTGTAAAGAACACTTCCAGAGATTGTTAACATTTGTCAGCTCTTGGAGTGACAGCTCCAGTCACTATAGAAGACAAGCAATTTTTCTCTTGAGGAAAAGGGACACTAATCTCCACCTAGAGTAACATGTTTTGAGAAACATAATGCACTAAGAAAATGTACCAATTACTTGGCTGAAAATTGCTTCCCTTCTGCAAGACAGACAATCATAATATTTTTGGATTTTTTTTTTTTTACATAACTCCTTTTTTTCAAAGTAGAACTTTGTGTTCCAAAGCTAGACAGACATTCTCTAGACTGTTGGAGCGGTGTTCTTCTCTGGCATGGCATTTCGTACTTCAGTCTGGGTTATGACCTTCGTCCGGGCTCTGTAACCAGAAAACTATTAGGCTTTGCTCTAGTAAGAGAATGAGTAGTTAATGAGCCAGTGTGGCATGTATATGCTCCAATGTGTTTTACTTAAACAGCTGTGTAGGTAGTTCTGAAACTGTTACATGTTGTAATGGTGGGAAGCTGGTTTTCAGATGCAATTTCTTAACTGGCTTTCAGAAGCCCATTATTGATTTCTTCTGAAGAGTAACATAAGGACAATAGGTGGAAAGCATATGTGGGTACATGTATATCTCATTGCAATTATTTACATATGTGAAATATACTAAGCCAAAGCATGATGAAAATTACCTTAATGAACTTGCTTATTGCATCTAATGAAATTTACTACAACATACTGAAACTGTCATTAACCTAATAAAGAAGATACACTTTTGTTTGTGTTGTTTCTTATTTAAATGAACAGGAGTACATTAAAAATGAAGTGCTTAATTGTTGAGAAATTAGATTTTGAGATGTGGAAAGCAAAATAAAAACCTAGTAATATAAAAATCGACTCTTCGATAAGCAGTTAAAAAAAGTATTTTTAAAGATATTTTGTGCCACAGCTTATGACATTAGCAAATGAGTCATACCAAATCACTTGAAAAGATTTCTAACATTTCATCTGTAAGCCATTCACAGTCAAGTCTTCTAAAAATAAAGAACGCTGCTGGTTTCATCCGCAGCCTCCTGGGCCTCTTGAGGGGGCAGAAAGATGTGCAGTAAATGGTCTTAAGGAGGGGAGGGGGGGAAGGAGAGAACAGGCTTATTTACAGATCATTCCAAAGACCTGTTCAGTAATTAACAAGCCATTAATGTACTCCAGCTATGTCAGGCAATTTTTGTTGCAGGACTAAATGTAAACAGGATATATGGAGTTTTCTCTGGCCCCTTTCTGCTGTGTCGTCCTTTCTAGCCCGCCAGTGTGCTTTCCTAGTCTTCAGACCCACCTGTGTAAACCAGTTTCTCCTTTGCTCTACTGCCATTGCTTCTGGAGCCTTGTCTCCTCGCTGCCTTGTGAGACCCATGTCATTAGCAGCATAGTTATTAGCTGCTGTTTCCCTCAACAAAAGGAACTACAGAGGTGGAAGTAGATGAGAAAAGTTTTGTCTGAAGCTTGAATCCTGTGCAGAGTTGCAGGAAAAACAGGCTCCTAGTGGTACATAATTGAGACAATTAGGAAAAAAGTCATGCTAGCATAAAGGCTGGAACATCTGTTTAATGGTTTAGAAGTTGTTTAACATTCAACTTCTCTAATGGCACTCAAACTTTTTATCATTAATGTTCACTAAAGAATGACTCACACCGATGTGTAACTAGTTGTTGAGAAGGACTCTTCCAGATGGGGCTCTGCAACTGTTGCATTTGAAGTCATAACACTCCTGGAGAATTCCGGCAGGATGAAACCTATCTTGGGGTGGTTTGTTATGCATATTTTTGACATCTGACTAATCATTTTTTTTCTTGATTTTGGTTATAGTTATTGTCTATGTTGGTACCATGTGCAAGTGTGTAACTCCATCGTGAGAACTGAAGCATCTCATTATCTCTGATACTAAAGAGAAGTTTTATTTAAATTCTCTTACACTTGGTTTATACACGGGGAAATACACAGCTGAAGTAAAGGCTTTGTGTAAGCAAGATTGCTGTATTAACTGTAAGCCTGGCAGTCTAATTACTGGTAAAACAATTTGAATATTTTTTCCAGAAACACTCTTTTTTCCTTCTTCCCCCTCTTAGCGATTTTCATCAGCCCTCTGTTACTTTTAAGCTAGCCGTATCTTTGGAAAAAGTAATAAAAGCTTATTTCCTTTGTAACTTAGTTTGTATACTTGTGGCTGTCACATTAATCTGTTGTTAATATTAGATTTTAATAAAAGGCTACATAGCAAGAAGAAAGAGACTTGCTTATAGTTTAGGATATTACATATAATTTAGTTTTTTATTCTTAATATTTATAGTTTTGGTATATTGTGAAAGATATTGGTCTTTGCCAAACATCTTTTATAAAAACTCAAACAAAACGCTAAATACAATAGCTACACTGAGGCCATACTAAGGTAATGACAAAAGAAAAAAGCTGAACGAGTAGAAATCTGCAAAAAGCTCATCTTTTACCTGGTTTTGTGATTCAGGGAAATGAAGATGTTAGCAGTAAAGTTACATTGTTTACTGGCAGTTGCATTTTCCATTTTAAGCCTGGTGAAGTTTTGAATATTTTGTGCAGTTAAAACAACATTTGAGAGTGGATTTTGAGGGAGTGTGTGTTAGAATTCTCTGGAAGGTTTGTGTAGGGCATGCTTGTATATTTAATTTAATTATATTTAATTACCACCACAGCCAAGTCCCTTGTCTTCCACTTCCTGGTAAACAAATAGATCAGCTCAGATTGCATCCTACCTATGGGGCAAAGGTTCAGCTACTCTTATGTTTAAGGTGACAGGTACATCTTATTGGGTGAGAATATGGCTGATTTGGTGCTACTTTACACAACAAAGGAATTCACATATGGCCTGCTCTGACAGGGGACAAGGATCTGGCTATTAGTAATTTCTGAAAGTTATTGTCATTGACTTATTTGGCATCCGTCATGTAAACTGTTGTGCCCTTTTTCCTAAATATTATGGTTTTAATGAAAATAATGGGGAACCATTCCCCTTTCCCAAATGACTGTTAAAATAGGTGTCTTCATGTGTAAACTGAATTTAGTGTGTACTATCCAGGGAGGAAAGGAAGGAAAGACAAGAAGAAATTAAATTTTCTGTTGAATTTCCTGTTTCTGTCAGCTAACAAATCTTCTAAGCCCTGCCACTACTGGATACTCAAAGTTAATATAGCTCCTAAAGATCTATGTTTTAAAAGTGCTTGTTGTACTGGCCACCCCAAATTCAGCTGAAATCAGTTATTGTCTATCACAGTTCCTGTACAAATTGAGATAAAAGAGTATAGATAAATGTTTATCTTATATATTTATTTTAATTTATTTAAACCCATTTTCTAGGGCAACAATGAACTAGTCCAAGTTTACAAATGGATGGACTTGGATATGTACTAGAGGTATACAATAGCCTATGGGTAAGAACAGTGGCTATTGCTATGGATTCACAACAGTTTCATCCATCACTGAGAAAAGCATCTGGGGATCCGTGTATGCACATCCATATGCATATTGTCATACTTCCTAGCTAGTGTGGGTTTTGTGGATATTTGTAAAATGTGTGTATACTTTTTATGTTAGAAAAAATGTTTATTTGTTCTCAATGCTTACAGGTTCTTGTCACTCCTTGCGTATGCACCAGTTTCAGCTCTTAGGAGAATTCAATGTTAATTTATTCTGCAAATGTAGTGTATGAGGTAGTGTGGGGAAATAACAGACATAATTAAGTGCACCTATAATAAACTCTACGTGTTTCTAAAAGTCAATAGTAACAGTAAACTGTAGGGCTGTGACACTTTATTTTTTTGACAAATTTAAGGTAATTTGAACAGTGGGCGTTGGAATCTGTCTTCTTGGAAGTGTGAAGGTTAAAAAACCCTAACAAAACTTTTCTTTCCTTGTGTCTTCCTCTAACAGCAAGAATAGAGGACAGACTGTTTTTTTCCAACAAACTTTCATGGCAGGGAGTTTGGACTAGATTATTCAAGGTCCCTTCCAACTGTTAACATTCTCTGTGTGTGTGATAGGAGTTAAAATTGCAATACAATTGGTTACATTCTTGAGAGAGATCTACTTCAGAATTATATTTTGAGTTTTGGATGTCTTGATACTCTTTACAAGAGTTCTTGTATGTCAGAGAGGTGAGGCAGGGGGAAAGTATCACAGGTATGATTTGTGTGTGTCCTTTCTTGGAGATGATAATGTCCTCTCATTTATCAGAGGCAAGTTCTGCTGTTGGGGGGAATCTCTGCTTTCATAGTCAAGATTCACACTTGCATTGTCCCAGCTGGGCTTTTTACATTTCTGGGTTTGGTATTGTTAAAATCTGGCTTGGTGGGTGAGCGAGAATCTAAATGGTGAGTGTCAGGAGGTTGGGGCATCCCTTTTTTCTATGGTATCTAGCAACAGGACAAGGGGTAATGGGATGAAGGTGGAACACAAAAAGTTCCATTTAAATAAAAGAAAAAACAATTTCACTGTGAGGGTGACGGAGCACTGGAACAGGCTGCCCAGAGGGGTTGTGGAGTCTCCTTCCTTGTTCCTATGTGACCTGATCTAGGTGAACCTGCTTCTGCAGGGGGGTTGGACTAGATGATCTCTAAAGGTCCCTTCCAACCCTACCATTCTATAATTCTATGGTTATGGATTACTTTGAGTTAGTGTCTGTTAGGATGGAAGTGTGCTTTTATCTCGTCTGGAAAACTTGATATCAAGAGTCAATGAAGTGCTATAAAATGGGATAATAATTTTAAAGAAGTTTATATCACTGGTCATCTCAGGATACCTTGATACCTAGTTCATGATTGCTGGATGCACAAGGGAGAAGGCAGTAGAAAGCAGATATCTGCTGCCCATCTTAAATGCCATACAATATGTGCAAGAAATAAAGAGGAAGAACGGACATCCTTATTAGGTAGTCAAAGTCATATGCTGCAATAACTTTGGAGAAGTAATTCTAAGGCTTGAATATTTATCTTTCCTTAGGAGTGTCATTGATTTGTAAAGGTTGTACAAGCCTGCTCTGAGGTCCAGATTGTAGTTAGAGTGTGGAAGTCTATGGGTAATGATTGAAAAGGTAAAAAAAGAGGATTTAATGATGATCTCCCTTTGTAGCTGACATGATTATGGTAAGTGACAGGAGTAGAAAGATTGCTGTTGTGCTGTCTGATTCTGATGAATGTCATCCGTAAGCATTTAGGGAAATGGGTGAAATACTAATGTTCAAGAGCATATTGAGTGAGAGTAAATTTTCAGAAAGATGGAAAAAGGTAAGAGAATGGACGTGAAAGCGGAGAACCAGAGAATGACAGACAATTTACCTAACCCAGATTCAAGAAAAGTGCTGGAGCTCACAATCTTTGGCAAATACTTAAAAAAATAAATAAAAATGGCTTGATTGAAAGCAACTCTTGTCAAACTAGTCTAATTTAATTTTATAAAAGTTGCAGGTCTTGTAGATGTCAGAGAACCTGTAGGTGAGACATATTTTGCCTTAAACACCTAGACTCTTTATGCTGCACCTATAAGCAAGCAAAAGAAATACAAGGTAGATGAAATAGCTGCAATCTAAATCAAACAGTAGTTAAGAAACTGGAGACTAATTATGTGAAGCATCTGCTATTGAATAGGGGGCTGAATGTGTTTGTGGAGGGTTTAGTTTGAATCTGCTTAGAGTATTTGTTTACTTTGCAGGTGATCATGAGGAGGAAGCAGCAAGAACTTTGGAGGATTGGATTAGGGTAAACATACTGGAACAATAGTATGTAAAAACTTAGTAAGGACTATTGCAGTATGCTACACTTTGGAATTAACTGCACAAATATAATATGGTGGAACACTTGCTTCACAAAACTGAAGAAAATGTTGTAATAACTGGATGATACACTGAATGATGGTGTTCTATTTAAAAAAATTATTAACAGCGTCATGTTATGTATGATAGGATCTTGTCTGAATTGGTGCACTGGATTTAAAGAAAAATAGAATAAACTACAGAATGTGAAGGTAAGAATGATAGAGGGGAAAAGGAGCAGTTACAAGATCTGTTGAGACTAGGAGAAGCACTGAGTTAAACTGCAATGAGAGAGATTTACGTCAGATGTTAGGAAAGGACTTTTGTGAAAGTGAATGAGGGAAGTAATCTCATCTGATGCCTGGGGAGGGCTATGAGGTGTCTGCTGCTCAAAGTCTTAGTTAGAGAAGTTATGCAGATATCTGTAGCAGAAGGGATTGATCCTACCAGGAGCAAGGGCTGGATTAAATGACCTTTTAAGACCTTCTTAGTGTATTTTCTTGTTTTCTGAAAAGTTTTCTTTAAAAAAAAAATGGGTTAAATAAACATCTATGAATCAACAAAAAAAAAAGTTACAGAGCAATAATATCCAGTCTGGCCTTTCAATATGAGATGGCTTCTGGGATTTCTCACTCATCTGTTTACCAGTTACTATCATTATCTTGATTGTGTTTTTTCCTAGTGAAAAGCAGAACAAAAATCCACCCTAAGTCATGACTTTTTTAGGGGAAGAGAAATGTCAAAAATGTCATTCATTTGTGAATTTAGTTGCCGAGTTCTTTTCTTGGTTTTCTCTGCAGTGTGTCATACAGTGTTTTAGTCTCATCTTTCAGAAAACAGTGCAAAATAACAAAGAATATGAAGTGTCAGTTTTCCGTTACCTCTGTTGTTAACTGAATATTCTGCTTATAGGGACTTGCTGTAGCGTAACATGGTCCAAATATTTTATTATTCTGGAAGTAACATTTTAGTTCATTTACATAACAGGGAACGTTCTGAAAAAAAATCTTCTATATTGAGTTACTGTCAAGGCAGCAAAGCATATTGCTGATAACTTTATTGCTGCTACGTAGTGAAATATTATGGATTACATTTATTTATTTATTTATTTGTGTTAAACTGGCTGCATACTGTTGGGATGTGTATTGCTATACTTAAGAAATCTTTCTGGATATTTTTATAATGACATTCTTCCTTTGTCTGCCTTTTTCAAATGGATGTGCATTAGGGGACAAAAGTTGTAAATTTAAAAATGTTAAATGGCACACAGCATGACATGAGTGTTTTTCTGTAAAATGCATCCTTTTATCTAATTTGTTGCCTGCCTGCTTAAGGAAATGAGGCATATGCCATTACTATCTGTCCTCTAGTAGCCTGTGGATCTTTTGGATAATTTAAAACAAGATTGTTGAGGTCTTAGAGGTTGTAAGAAAATTGGTGTTGACATGTTGTAGAGACACGTGTTAATGCCACTGTTGTGAAGAAGGGAGTTCTGATCTTACCACCTTTATTTTCAGCATTTATTGTTAGAAAGAGCTAGATGCATCACTGTTTGGGAGAAAAGTTGATATATAGGTACTGTCTTGAGGAGTCTAGGAATAAACTTGCCTATATAGTGTCATGGCTCAGGGAATGTTGGGAAGATATTGGCTATTACAATGACAGATGTTAGAAATATAAAGGAAAATTGTGGATTTTGAGGGATATGAGAGATGCCAGGCTAATTAGTTTAGCTGCTCAAAGAACAGTGACTTTAAGGTCCTTTACTTCTTCTGTTCCTGAAATTATTCCTTTTATTATCTGAAACTCGGTCACAGATGACCAGACATTGACTGCAAATTAATCCAAAAAGACTACAGTAATGTCCATGAGCTGCTGGTCTTGCTTTGGTTTTACTGAAAAGACTTTCATAATGCAGTATAGAAAATTGTGTCTGGCATTCTGTTTCCCTTCTGCAATTATTCCGGGCCACTATGGTACTTCTGTGGTTGCGTTTCCCATTTCTTCTAGCCTTTCCTTTAAGAAATGCTAATAATCAAGCAATTAAAACTAGAAGTAAGTCATAACATGTTATTATCTATATCCAGTATAGATATTAGGTAGAGTACATATCTGATTTCACTCACTGGCAACACTTGTATTACAGCACTTTATATTCCTAAGACTATTCTGAGGGGAAATAACTATTTTTATAAAAATGTCTTGGAGAAGTAGTCTTGGGTGAAAGGAGATCTGAGATATAATATGTCTGGTATTTGCACATTGTTTCATCTCTATGCATAAAGCATCAGCTGAGATATTTTAAAAGAACTACTAGAACTACTCAAGGAGAAGAAAGAAATCTACGTAAGGTAGAATATGGGCCTGGTTGCTTGTGAAGAGTGGAGGAACATCACTAGAGTATGCAGGGATGAAACCAGGAAGGCCAAAGCTCTTTTGGAATTAAATCTGTTAAAAGAAGTAAAGGGAAACAAGCAGGGCTTTATGAAATACATCAGCAAAAAAAAAAGAAGATTACAGAGATTGTGAACTCGCTGATGAACAAGGAGAATGTCCTGCTGATGGAGTATTCAGAGAAGGTGGAACTACTGATTGCCTTCACTGGCAAGGATGGTCCTCAGGAAGGATCCTCCAGGTCCCTGGAAGATAGCAGAATAGTCTGGAGAATGTGAGACTTTCCCTTGGTAGATGAGGTTAGACTTGTTGGGCAAGCTGAACGCACGTAAATCTATGAGACCTGATGGGATGCACTCAAGAGTGCCGAGGGAGCTGGCTGATATTATTGCTAAGCCACTCTCCATTATTTTCAATTGATTGTGGAGGACAGTCGAGGTGCCTGAGGACTGGAGGAAGGCCAGTGACACTCCAGTTTTCAAAAAAGGCAAGAAGGAGGACTTGGAATACTACAGGCCAGTCATCCTTGCCTCTATTCCCAGAAAGGTGATGGAACAATTCATCCTGGAGACCATCTCTAAACACATGAAGGAAAATATGGTTATCAGGGAGACTCGATACGGATTCACTGAGGGGAAATCCTGCTTGATGAACCTGATAGCCTTCTAGGAGAGTATAACTGCCTGGCTAGATGAGGGGAGAGCAGTCGATGTCATCTACCTTGACTTCAGCAAGGCTTTTGACACCATCTGCCATGATTTACATAAAATGAAGGCAGGGACACAGTCCTGTATCCTGAAGATAACTGCTTTCTAATAAAATCCAGGACTATGAACAGAATTGTTGGTTGACTAGGTGATGATCACTCATGAATCATTATGTTGGATGACATAAATCCACTTCATCACCTTTTTACAACACAACTGTATGTACTGATAACATTAAAAGATATAATTTGCACTGGTGGAATAACAAATAATATAGTTGATCAGTAGTTTACATACTAAAGGTAATTCTGAGTGATTTTTTGTATCATTCAGGAATCTCATAAAATATAATATGACTCTCTGTATTCAGCTTTCCCAATCACTACTTTGAAACTAAACAGTAAAATTGAAATTATTGAGACAAATGAAGGCTAATATTTTATACTACCTGAGGTCACGCTGATATTACCATAAGGTTAATCAAATTGTGGCCACAGAAGCCTAACACTAGATATACGTAATTTCTATGCTGGAAGGATATGATCTCTGTTTATCTTGATATCAGAATATCCATGAAATCTATTTCCTGTGACCATCGTTCACAACTGTAGAGAGTAAGACTCCTCGAAGAATACGAGAAGGCAGTAATCCAGTCATATCAAAAGTCTGATTCATTGAACTCTGCCAGACTGAAGAGATAGCATGATATAATGAGGACCTTTTTCTCTTTCTCTGTGTTCCAGTATGAACTATCTAGCCTCAGTCAGTTTCTCTTGTGCTCCTTTTATGTTTTCATCACTTCTAGAAGAAATTGTTTCTAGAAAGTGCTTATCCTGGACTTCTGCTCTGAATTGATTCCTCAAGAAGCATTTCTTTCACTGTTCAGTACTGAGAAGCCACAGGAAGTTAGCTGCCTATGTAAGCATCTAAGCTTCAGTGGTGTGAATAGCCACCCTTACTGGAAATAAGGTACGTTTTTTTTTCAAGATGGAATGATTACAGAAAAGTTTTTAATTTTCTTTTTGTGAATGTGATTGTTATTAAAACTCTCATTGTGATATAGTATCCATACAGTAGCACTATAGTATCGGCTTGATGCAAGGGTTAGAAGTACTATTAATTATTTCCTATGATATGTATGATACTGAGAAATACTTATTATCACTTGTAGCTGAATGAGGTTTGTTGCAGACAGATGAGTCAAATTGCGGGCAGGAAATAATGCAAAAATATTGGTAGAAGAGAGATTCAGGACATATTGGTGAAGTTACTGCTTGGGTTTAGTTGCTCTGACAGAACTGTGATAAAGACTGTGGTGGTTGTTGCAATCTCAATCAAAATCTGTATTGTGGTTGAGGCCTAGGAGGCTGCGAAGCACCATGCATACTCTTGCTCACCCATCCCATTCACCCCAGCTTCGTTAGGATGGTGGAGGCCCCAGTGAGATGGAAGGAAAAAAAGATAACCGAGGACCATGTGGATCGAGACAAGGGCAGGGAGGGCTCACGTCCAATTTTGGTTCCGGGCAAAACAGACTCCACTACTCAACTTAGAGAGGAAAGTAAGAGAAGTTTCTTCTACTGCCTAGAAGAAAACGGGACAGAAAGCAAAAAGAGAGCAAGATGATGAGAAAAATACAACCAGCAGTTTAAGGTCTCCTTCCTCCACCCCTCCCTTCTTCTCAGGCTCAGCTCACTGCTCCCAATCTCTTTACCTCCTCCCCCTTCAACAGCGTAGGGGAGTAGGAAATGGGGGATGTGGTCAGTCCCTCACAGATGGTCTCTACCTCTTCTTTCTTCTCAGAGGAGGACGACTCCTTGCATTCTTCCCTGCTTCGATACAGGTCCCTCTCACAGGACACAGTCCTTAATGAATGGTGTGAGTTCTTCCTAAAGGATACAGCTTCTGCTCACAAACTCCTCCAGCGTGGATCTCCTCTGTGTCCAGCAGCACTCTGAGCACCTCTGTTGCAACACCACTCTCTCCCAAGTTTATGACCTCCTCCAGATATAGTTACTACCCCTGATGTGGGGTCCTCTGTGAACTGCCAAAAAATCTCAGCTTCATCACTCCTCTCCACAAGGTGCAGAGGGACAGCTGCCATCTCTCCATGGGATGCAGGTGAGTCTCTGCTTCCACACACTGCTCTTCCCTTGCTGACCTTGGGGTCCACATGGTTGCTTCTCTCTCCTCCAACTCCTTCCACTACCAGCCAGGAAAAGAACAGGAAGAGCCCTCGTCTGGCTGCTGCTTCTTAAAACATAATCGTGGAGGTGCCCAAGTGGCTCAGTCGCAGGAGTGGGCCTGACTTAGAGATAGGGAGAGTTTTGAGGAGCTTCTTACAGGAGCCATCTTTACAGCCCCTTCCCCATTACCAGAAACAGCTTCACACAAGCCCATGACAACTTGGTAATTAAGACCATGAGTGGACCTTAATGAATTATTGTTAATATTTTGGCTATCTGATAAGCCAATATTAAGCTAGGATGAACTTTTCAAAGACTTGCTTATATGTGATTAAACCCCCCAAAAAGGTCTTACATGTAAGGGAAACTTAAAGTCAACAACTAAATAAATAATTGGAAAGAGCATGCTTGTCTTCACTGAGATGCTATACTCAGGGAATTTATTATGTCAGCAATAATAATTTCATATATAATCCCTGAGGAATCATGATTGTTGAAGACCTCAGACTCATTTCCAGCTGTATAAAATACTATCAGGCAAAAACATTTTGGACAGATAATGAAAAGCCCAAAGTAAAATGATATACACCCCATAGGAACATGGACCCATGATAGTCACGTAATGCTGCAGAATAAATCTGCCCTGGAAGTCAGGAGTTATAGGTGAATTGAAAAGAATAGATCATGTAGCAAATTGTTACCATAGTCATGAGCACAGCCCTGTCTTTAGGCACACAGCCTGGAGCGCAACTTGAATAGATCATGCTGTCTAACTTTGAGTAAACTTATAGCAAGCCTAAAGGCTATTTGTGTTTTGTGATGATCTAAGTGTTCTTTTGCATTGTCTGTTTTTACACCATTTCAGGCTATTGGCCTGACCTTTAATCCTCAGTTGGTCTCTCTTTCAGCATTTGAAATACCCAAATACTTGGTTCAGCTTTATATGGGGTGATCACTTTGATCCTCCATCAAAGATACAAGAGCAAAACTGCTTTAATTAAATTGTTGTAACGTATTTCAGAGATAGGTTGGTAGAGTTTTCCAGCTTGCCTGATTCTGTCAGACTGTAGAAGCCAAGTCTTGAAAGTTAATGCTCTTTTCCTCCCTTTCCCCAGACTGCTGTTTACAAGTGCTGAAAATTGTTCATGTTTTCAGTGTGTGAAATGCAGCTCCCTTTGAACATATCCTAGGGGATGGAGCTGGGAAAAGACTGTCTTACTTAATGTCTAATTAAAGTCTTGTAGTTTTTTAGAGCTCTGCTTTTCACTGCAGTGGAAAACTTCCAAGGTTTCTGAATTCTTAAGTTTGCAAGCAAAAGTTGAGCCAGTTTCTGGGAACATGACTTGAGGGACCAAACGCTCATGAAATTGGCTCCTTTTCAAACTTTTTTTTCTCCTCTGCTTCCCATATTAATTGAACAGTACAAATAGCCTAGTTGTTGAGTGTGAGGAGTTTTCTTTCTTTTTTTTTTTTAGTGTATACACTATACTGTTTGAGTTTTTTTCAGGGTCATGCTTCTTCTGAAAATGAGCAATATGTTTCTTGGTATGCAGCTTTTGTTTGTGTGAGAAACTTTCATGCCAATTATCTTCATTAAAAAAAAGACTGATGACTTTCCAGAAATAAGATGTCCTGTCTGAAATACTAGATACTATAGGTTAATATCAGCCTCTGTTTCATGCATGAATGCCACTGAGTTGTCAAATCAATGACTTATGCAAGTGTGGTGCTGAAGGGATGTTGTCAGCTCAAGGGAGGCTCAGCGTTGTATCTCAGGAATTAGAAGGTTGTTGCTCCCGTAAAGGTGGGGTGTTTGTAGCCGTGGAACCCATGGAAGAACATTGTGCTTTTTGATTTCTGCAGCTTCCATTATACTTTGTTGGTGTAACATTTCATGGGGAGAGTGCATACAGTCAAAAGAAAACAACAACCTTCACTGGAAACTAGAAGACAAGACCTGAATACGACCGTTTCATTCTTGCCTTGTTTCTCATATTCGTTCTCTGAGCTTGAGCTGCAGGTTTAGATGACCTCTTGATCTGACTCAGAAATTAACGTTGCCAGAATGATGTTTGGGAAACTCACCACCTGTACTGGATCTGCTGTGTTGACCAAGACCTGATCTGAGCGCTGGATCTCAAGGGATAGATCATAGGGACATCACTGGTGCTACTTTTCGTAGTCAGGCTGCAACCTGTAATGAGGTTGAACTTCCAGCCTTTGTCATCTTGGCTTCTAGGAATATGGCCTCTGAGCTGGATCTTTGTAACACCTAGGCCTGGGACCTTTTTATACTGAGGGAAATGGTCTAGTGGTCAATAGGGCTGGGACAAAGGCTGGACTCAATTTTAAAGGTCTCTTCCAGCTGAAAAGATTCTATGATTCTTGTCAGTCTAAATTTAGTATATCACCACATACAAGCTACTGTGTGGCTGCAGTCTGTTGTTGGCACTGAAGTCATCTCACAGATATTGGATAGGTAAACTGATGGAGTGCTTTGAGCTGTGCGGTGCATGCTTCTAGACATAGGCTAGATGGGTCCATTATGTGATTTCAGGACTGTGTGCTTCTTTATTCAGTCCAGCGGCACTGTTGTTAAGTATGAAGCTGGTCATATCACCCTATCCTTCTTTGCCATTCTACCCCAGTTGCAACCTGCTCAAATGAAATTTGTGTAATCACTCAGCTTGCAAAGGATGTAGCTCTGGATTAGAGAGAAATGCTTTCCTGTCCTCAAGTAGGGTTACCTTGATTGCCAACTGGTGCCTGTGCTCAGATTGCAGAATCTGTGCTTCCAGAAGCTGTCTTGAGGCATACTTGGTAGCTTTGCCTACCTTCGCAATTGCTGCCCATTGGGTGTGCAGGACTGACCAGAGAGTATCCTCAGTAACTTCTCCCCTTGGGGATTGGTTAGCACAAAAAATATTTTAAGAAATTGAATTCAAAGCAGGAGCAAGACAAATATTTACCCTTTGCTACTCTTTCATGAAGAAGCAGTGAAAGTCAGTGGGACTTCAGTTCAGGATATTGGTTCAAAACTCCTGTCTTTGAATACCGAATATAATACTCAGACTGTAGGAGAGACTCACCATATGCATGGGCTTCTTCAGACAGGTTTTACTTCTGAAGTAGAGTCTCTCTTAGAACACCGAAGTTGTTCCTGCTGGGTTTAGTTTGATTACTTTTTCCCTGGCTTTCAGCTTGTTGTTTGTAGGGGTAGAGAATCAATTGCTAAGTAGGTATTTATTTGATTCTTGTTATGTTTGTCAGTTATTGTGCAAAATAGAATGTACAACACTGAGCATGAGGGCAGAATTTTTCATTAACTGTCTTAAGTCCAGTGAACCTCTCTGGGTAATCCCCTTCCTTCCTGACTTTGGGGGGGGAAGAAAAACAAATGTGCTCTCAGTGATGTCAGTAGAAACATTTCAGAATTTAGATGAAGAACAATTTAAACTAATTCTGCCTTAGCGCTATGCTTATTTCTTCTAGATTTGGTTTTCTGCTTCATCTTCCATGGCAAAATGAATCTTTAAGCTTTTCCCCTGCTCCTCTCTCCCCAGCACCTTCATAAGCCTACTCTCTCCCCCTGGATACTTTCTTGGTAATACATGTTTTTGTTAGTTTTACTTTGAAATGGAATCATAGGTTTGCTGATATTGACTGAGCACATAATTAAAAAACCTACAGTATCTAGGCTTTGTGATTCACATTATACATGCAGTCTACAAAGATTCCTAGTCAGCTAAAGCAACTGTGAAGTATTCCTCTAAGAGATTAAAAGGTTACTGAAAAATATGTTTGAATGATTAAAAATTTCAAATCAGTGAAGCCTCCTAGTCACAAATGATAATAGAAACGGGAGTCAGGATTGATCAGTGGATTCCAATGCACCTCTGCACCTCAACTGTTTCTGTTTTCAGCCTAACACATTTGAAGATTACTTTGAAGTTGTGGTAGCAAGATGCATCGTTTTCCACATGATAGCTTTAACTGAAGTAGGCCATGCCATGTGAAGATAAACTATAAGCAAGAGTTTCCAGCCTTTAGTAGTTGCTAGCTTTTTCCACCTATTTGAATGTTTTTGTGGTACTCTCAAAATATTAGCTGATTATTCTTTCTCTGTAAACAAGAAGGTAGATACAGCTTTATAATACTCTTCCTTTTGTACGTAACAACCTATATATACAAATGTGCTTTCAGACAAAATGTACTTGAATTTTAATTAAATTTAAAGGTTTATGTCTTTCCCCTAATAGTACTCCTTGTTAATGAGATAGATGAGTCTGCTTGGAATCACAAATCTGTTTAGGAGCAGTAGGAAGTTTCAGACATAAAAGTAGCTCATTCTCAGTACTCAGCGGGCTACTGTACTTTTTAATTTTTTTTTTTAACAACAGCTTTTCCAGAAAATTCTGCACCATGCAGAAATGAAAAATAAAAAAGAAACATTTTTGTGACACATATTAAAAGGGTAACCTACATCCTAATCTCATTGCATAACTAAACCACCTATAGTTGTTATCTTCCTGTAATTTCAGTAATTCCTCACAATCCATCTTTTACATCTTATAGTTCTGTGCATGTTGTTGATCTGTTCTTCATTGATATGAACATAAAATAATCTCCTTTGAACGTGAGGATCCTCTTTGGGGAAGAATGCTTCATTTGATCTCTAGTTTCAACAGCTTTCTGAAAAGTTTTGATTAAGCCGAAAGGGTGTGAGTATCTTTTATAACTGTCTTTTCAGGTCATTTGCAGGTTAAAGTAAGCCTTGCATCAACCTGTGCTAGGCTCACATATTCCAAGGTGCTCTTTGTGACTGTAAGAGCAAGGGGAAATGAGCAACTTGGTTTGAAGATAGTAAGCTCTCCAGCAGATGCAACTGTTTTTGCTAATCTAGGGTTTTGCTAATCTTGATTTACCAGGAAGTGGAGACTGAAGCCCAAAAAGAAGTGGAGGAATGAGGACCAGACAAGTACTTAAATGTCAGAATTCTAAGTGAGCGTTTCACACTTTCCCTGGTGGCCCTTCTCAAATACCTGTAGAGAAACCCAGTGCATAGGAAGCAAAAATTAAGAAGTCTGTGTACCATCACAGTACCTTTTTAAGGTCACAGAAATGTGGTGTGAGGTAGTTCACAGAAATAGTGTGCTGCAGTGGATGAATACAGACTCTTTTTGGAAGTACTACCTGGTGAGTTGTAAGAAAGACTTGTGCTCCACACCGAATAAGGGCTTGAATTTGCAGAACCAGATTTGATTTAGGAGTAACAAGACAAGAATCCCAACATGAATGTGTCTCAGGATCTTTTGCAGCCTGGCTGATCAAGGAAAGGACTTGTATGAAGCTTTCTTTAGAGAACTAGAGGAAGCTTGATTGAAAATGCTGTTCCTTGCAAGCACCTTTGACCTGTCAGTGTCTGCTGGAAGGGTAACATGGTGTCACACAAGCAATCAAAGAGATCTCTAGATTGTGTTGAGGATGTGTTTTGATGCAGATGCTGACCTCATCAGTCAAAGAAAGTTATCTGTTGGATCTGCTGCTCATGAGTGAATATAGATCGTGGTGAAGAGTGTGAAGGTCTGTGTTAGCCTTGGCTACACAACCGTGAAGTTGATGGAGCTTAAGTTCATGAAGAAAATAAAGAAGGTAAATAGCAAGATTAGAATTCTGACCTTTAGGGTTCAGTAGTATCTTGGTGATGAGATACTGATTAGGCATAATATAAGGTAGATGGAAAATGTGCTGGACTGCTGGACTTGGAGGCTTAGGGTCAGTATTCTGAAATCCAGTTCCATAGGGCTTAGTGTTGGACCCAGTACTGCCTAATAACCTGTATACTTCTGTGGCATACAATCTCGGTAAGTTTACCCTGTGTTGCTCTTTTGGAGAGAAGTGATCAATTTGCTGGAGCACAGGGCTGCTATTTAGAATGCTCTCAACAAGCTGAAGAAATGGGCTCAGAGGAACCTTGCCTTCAGCAAAGGCAAATGCAAATTCCCACAGTTAGGGTAGAACAACCCCATGCAACGCTACACACTGAGGACTGTCTGACTAGAAAGCAGCTTTGCAGAACATCAAGATAAAAAGAGAACTGAAGCATAAAATGCTGAGGGCTGGATTGACTCGGTATAGAGAACAGAAGACTGAAGGGCATGTCTGAGTAACTCTAGTTGCTGTCTTCAGTTGACTAAAGGGAGATAATAGAGAGGTTGGAGCAAAACTCTTCTTGGAAGTGCTTATTAAAAAGGGCAAGATAAAACATCCAAAAGCAGCAGCAAGGGAAGTTTGATTAGAAAAGAAGGAAAAACACTTGATGGTCAACATTGGAAAAGGCTGTTAGGTTATGATACCTCCTTTCTGGAGATGTTAAAAACTAAATAAGACCCTCAACAAGTTAAGCTATCATGAAATTCCTTTCCACTCAAATTATTGTATGTTTCTAGTAGAATTTTTGTGTTCATCAACTGAGTCTTCTTCATCTAAGAACTTGTTATTTTGAGTACAGGTTTGTTTTTAATTGCTTCTTTTGGGAAGTTAGTTCATGCAGGTATATTGCTTTATGTCAGACCAGAGGTGTGATAAGCTCAGTCTGTTGGTGGCCTATAGCAGGTGCTTAGAGCAGAGTGAACATACATGTCTGCATTTGTATTTCCCCGGGACAGTCCCTTAGCCTTCTGTGATTTGCATCTCAGGATTGTGTGCTAGAGGAAAATGAGTCTTTATAATACAATTTCACAGAAGTACTCTACACAGACACTTTCTTCTTGTAGTTCTTAATCCTTTGTCAACACCTATAAATTTAGCATATCCAAAGAAAGGCAAAAACAAGTTGTGACAGCAAAGGCATGGGTAGAATTTAAGACTGACATTTTTTTCAGACACACAATTCCTTTTAAAAACTGAAATCTGTTAAAGAAATTGAGAACATCATATTTGTTAATCAGCATTGTGTTGTCACTCTCCATATTTATTATGAAACACATTTTTATAACCATGAAATAAATGAATAAATGAATAATAAAAAAGAACTTGACTGTGGATGAGTAATCAAAGCAATTCAGCCAGCAGATCCGTACCAGATGTCAGCAGTTTTTTTATTTTAAACAGTGAGTAAGGTGTTTCAAAATTTATGTTTACTTTTCAGATACTCTAGATGAATATTTCTACTTTCATTGCTTCTCCTTCTTTTGTTGAGGATCTGGATCAATGTAATAAAAAACCTGAAAGGAACACGGAGGATTTCCATTTCTCTGGTGCTAGCATATTACCATATACTGGAAGTGTGCACAGCCAGGACTAGTGTGTTTGAGTTAAAGGACAGTACTGTCACCTAATTTATTGCTCATTCTTGCATTGCTTAAGGACTTATGATTTTCTGACATTAGATAACAGGCATCCAAAAGTAATTATGATACCCTCTTCCAGGAGACATTCCGCTTCAGAAGAATGGTTTGCAGGCAGAGTCTACATTTTGAAAGTATTTGAGATGCTATATTGCGTGCTTCTATGTCCAAAGACAATCGTTAAATAGGCAGTACACTGCAAGTAAAGACCTGCATAGAAAGTCTCTGTCTTTTAGTTCTACTTTTTTATTCTGTGTAATATTGATAGTATGAAAAAAAGAAATTGTAGTTCTTGGAATTGTTCACGTGTGATTATCTTCTTCCTTCGTATGTTACTTGGACAGGTTTGAAAACAGAATAAGATAGGGACTTTAGTTTCACTGTTGTCTCTGCTAAGATACACCAAACAGGTTGTGCTTTTAGGTAGATTTTTCATAAATCCTGTTAACTTATAGATTTGGGATAATAACACAATCATAGTGCTTTTTCCGGGGGAATGCGGTGATTCCTGCTCTATCTTAAAGCATTTCAGGCATACACAATGGTTTTAGGGCAAAACAGACAAGTCTGGGGCCAAAGCACGCAACTCAGTAGGTGTGCTCTGTGTGTTTTTACTCTAGTAATCACAGGTGCCTATCTGTAAAGGGGGAACCCTGATGTCTGTGAGGTGCTTAATGTGCTGTTAATATTACTGAGGGCTTCAGGGTTGTTGTGTCTGCCTGGGAACACAGATAACTGGTTCAGTGGAGAGTGAGAACAGATGAAAACAATACAAGTCCAGTGGCATTTAAGGGATGTTGAGTTTGTGTTTTTATGTACAACAAACAAGTGAATTTAGCATCCTTTTATTGTTTGTGGTTTTTTTTTTTTTTGTTTCTCCTCTCCCTACCATTGTTTTGTGTGCTTGAACATCACTCTCCTGCGTTAGCTGGTGTCTTTGACAGTCCTGGGAAGATTGATATATCTTTTAGAAAAGTTGTGCCAAACGTTTCTCCAGCCATAGTCATTAATGACAGATGTTTTGCAACATGTTTTAATAATAACCTGGTTTAATAATAAACATTCTCACTTCTCAAATGTAAAAATTTTACAGAACAACAATGATATAATTTTGTTTGGTGTGTTTTTTTTCCCCTTTGCTCTAGATTTGTACATGCTGGTACCTGTAGCTATACTGGGGAATTATGCAAGTGCTGTGGTCCCATCAAATTATAATCCCTCTTGAAGTTTTTGTGGGAGGACGGTCTACCTTGACATCCTTTTGACTCACAAGTGGAATACAAGGTGCTAGAATTTGTCTGTAAACTGGAGGTACCAGAGTTGTATGATTGGTGTTAGTGTTTCTTAGTTGCAATAGAGTCATGCCATCATACAACTCTAAAAATGTACATACAATAATAAAACTGAAACATCCCTGTTGAGATGGTTTTCCCAGGTCTTTTTAGTTTAAGTCAATTTCCCTTTAACTCATTATTAGTTCTAGCTATGGTGTTAATCATGTTGTAAGATTTTGAGAGCAGATTTGTAGTATGATGAGAACTCTTCTGCTTAAAAGGAAGATTTTTCTTGCTGAATTTTATTTGTATTTCTGTTTCGCTGTTCTGGATCTTGACATATGTTTTTAAGGAGGCAGAAATCAGCATTGTTGCTTCCAAAAAAAATCAGTGAGTATTTTCATTCTGCTTGCTTTTTGAACAGATACCTGCATTAGTGACTAAGGGTGAGCTGGCTTATGCATGAACTCCAAGTTAATTACTCAAGACTGCAGTTTTTGTTTTTATTGAGATAATGGAGTTTTTTATGAATGACAAAAAATTGTCTTTTGAAGCAGTAGTCAAGGTGTGGATAGAATTTCCTTGAGTATACATTTTTATACACCACAGTTTATAGGCTTCATGCAGCTCTGCCAACTAAAAATTGCAATGTCTTGTGTTCTTGCAATCCAAATATCCTCTTCTGAAATCCTTGGTACAGAACTATATTGAGTAGCAAAATTTAGGTTTTTTTATAACCTTGCAAAACTAATCTTATAAACATAAATTAACTAAACATTAGGTTTTCAATTGGTTTTTTAACAAGAGCTTTTTCAGTTGAATGGTTTGTTAAATTTTGTACCAGTTCTGAAACAGAAATATCCTCTGTGTTTTCTTAATTGATTATGGAAATTGAGTACAACTTAATGTTATGCTCGAAAGAAAACAAATCTAGAAGCAACAGCTCACCCCAAGCAGTGGTCTGATGGAAACCAAACATTTTGAAAACAACTTAGTGTTATGGGAAGAGAAATTATGCTCAGCACAGTTCCTTTTGGCATGTTGACTGGCATCCGCTCTGTGGGGAGCAATTTGCCTGTCCTGCCAAGGAGAAAAAAGTATGGTAACGCACTGGCAGCTGTTAACAGCAGTGACTCAGCTACCAGAGGGATATGGAGAGAAAACACATCTATGAGCAAGAGTTATATAAAGGCTCCATTCCTTTTAGTTAGACATCTTATCCTTTCCTGTCTTGAAGTGCTCAGAATCAGAAGACACAGATAGGGCTATTGTTTTGTTGGTATATACTATTTCTGAATCTCCGTGGTATTGTAAGCATAACCGAAGAGCAAGCTAACTGACATTTAAGAAGAGCATGTATTGACCACCAGTTTTCCTTCACAGCAGCACTGTCTGAGGGAAAAGATTTAAATATCGGTTCATATCATTCATGTCTTTGACTGCAAGTTTTTGAAATCAATTGGCTTGATAGTTGTCTCTTGCTAACTTTTCTCTTTGACTTGTATTTGAACACTGCACGGCCATAATGAGCAGAAGGTGATAAGGGCATTGCCAGACAGACGCAGTCTCTGTGTTTAACAGAGCTGAGATTTGATTCTGCTGCTACTGGCATTCTTGTGTCTTTTTTTTTTTTTGCCTTTCTCTCTTCCTCATTGTTCCTCTTCAGTATGCCATGACTCAGGTGCTGCTGGTCACTGTTGGTGCCAAAGCAGCTAGCACATTCCTGGTGAGAATTAGATGTATGAAGGGTCCTGGATTATCAGTTGGGGGTGGTGTGGTCATGAAAAGCATATGGTCACATTGTAGGGATAGATTATTTATCAGGAAGTCTATTCAAGAACGAGAAAGCATTATACAAAAAAACCCAAAAAACAAAAGAAGTGTGATTTTTTTTTTTTTTTTTTTTCAATTAAACTTCAGAGAAAGTATATTTTGACTCCCCCATTAAAAAAGTACTCTCAAGATAAATCCAGTGTTATGGTAAAAGAAGAATTTTTACTGTTGTGTATTTATGCCTGGCTAATCCTGGAGATCACTTGAGCAATGTCAAAGGGAGCTGGACAGAAAACAGCTTTAGTGTGTAGTTCTTAAAATGATGTTTTTATCAGGTGTTTTAGCCTCTTGAATAAATCCATGTTGTAACAAAACCTAAAAAATTTCTTCTGGCTACTTATTTATATGTCTGCCTATGTTTTTATTTTTCTGTGACACAATAAAATAGATCATTTTTCTGAGTATTTTGTGTTATGGCAGCCCAGAATGTTATGACTCTATCTACTTGGCAAAATGTCTTGCTGAGATATAAATAGATTTCTAATGACTGTCAGGCTCTGTGCCTAAGAAATTTCCTTGTAGATGTCTCATTACAAAACTAACATTATCAATAAAATAGCTGAAATATTTTGCAAATACAGGAATATTTTTTACATCAGTAACTACAAGGAAAATACCTACCATATGCATAATTTGAGGCTGATCTAAAAACTGTAATTTATCATAATTATCTGCATGTTATAACGGCAAAACACACCTAATTGCTTTTGACTGGACTGGTATTATGATGAGAAGGAAAGTTAACAGCAGATGTCCCTACTGTCAAAACTGCAGTCTCTTAACGCAGAATGAAGGAGCAGACTGAACATAACATGTTTCTGGCTCCTTTTTCTGATTTTTGGAAGTGAGTACTAACTAGCATTTGGTGGGGTTGTGAATGTTTCCAGAGAAATATAAATAGTCTTAGTTGGGGACAAAAACAGGACAGTAAAACTTAACTAGACAGAATTCCTCATCACATGATGATTTAGACTTTTTAAAGGATATGAAAGTTTTTTCAAATACTGAACTGGACTGGACAACAAATTATTTTCAAAATACTAGAATCTACTGTAACACTGTTTCCTGCCCTTTTATCACCATATATGCATCTTCTACTTCCATACAGCAATGAAAAAAAAGTGCTTGATCTTTGATACCTGTCTAGCTGTGAACAAATCAATTGACAGTTGGAAAAACAGATAATTTTGCAGTGCTTCAAATAAGTTCAGCTTTGCTGCATCAGTTGCAATATGCCTCAAGGATTTGTCTTATATTAATCACAATGTGCATGCACAGATGTGATGCTGTAAAGATCTCAGCATTTCCACTCACAGAATGCCTCAGGGAATTGAAGGATTTAAGATTACATTTGTACAAAGTTAAATTACAGAACGGGGGAGAAATTTTTGTTTTAATGTCTAGACAGAGAGAATCACAATAAGCAGGTGGTACATTATACTGCTGGATGGTCAATGAAAGTAAATTAGCTGCTTCAGTTGATAGAAAAGAAATACTGGTCTGATCAACCTAAATAAAGGTGACATGTTATTTGTGAAATAATGCGAATACCAAAATGTGATGTTACAAATTTTGTTTCTATATATGTATGTGCATTTTGTGTGTGCTTTGTATTATAGATTTTATAACATTTAATCTACTAGACTAAAATAATGGGTGTATTTATTAGAAAGCAGAACTCATTACAGGGAGAAATTTATTATTTGCTTTGTGTCAGAATAGATCTTGGTCAGATGTGCCTACAGTAGTAACAATACATAAGAGGAAAACAGTGGGACAAAGATTTTATACATTAAACATTTTCTCCCTTTTGCAATGCAAGCGTAAGAGGAAGATTTTGGAAGATATCCTATTGTTTTGAGGGCTAACTGAAATAAATTAGTGAATTTGTTAGTTCCAGATTAAATATTAAAACATAAATGGCCTAGTAAAAAGCCATATTTCTATATATTAATCATTTAAATTATTTTCAATACATCATAATTTCATATGGTTTCTGAAAACTGACAGCCAGTTGCCAGTTATAATCTATCTTATGCATTTTTCAGGAGAAAGTTTTCTTTAATGTTTACATTTGTCTCTTAGACTGTATAATCTAGACCCTTGTTTCAGCTAATGCGGATACATAGCATAGACCATCTTTGACAGTGTCATAGGGATAAACAGGGAGGAATTAAAACCTGAAAGTTTACACTTCAAAACATTAACTTCACATACTAATAAACCATATGCAATAAGCATATAATTTTTGTAGTAGGCATAAGGCTCAGTACTCTTCGATACTCTTAACAATTGTATCAAAGTTTGTAATCAATTTCCCAGTCTGTATTTATTCTTGGAGTCATCTCTGTCTTTGTAGGAGGCTCTCAAAATATGTTTTCTTTGAACTTCTAGTAATGTGTTATTTACTTTCACCCCATACTGTTCTACTGAGCATCCTCTAAGAAGGTTTCTGTGATCCAAAGTGAAGTTCTAAGTTCAAATTAATTAAAATATCTCATTCTTTAGATCTGATTCATGTACTGTAGAGGTTGTTTGGGAGGCTTTAATGAATGCAGCTCAAATTAAAATGAAAAAGAAAATTAATGATTTGCTTATCTCCTGCTAATATTTCCCCATAGTTCCTTACAAGATACTACTGCAGTACATAGGGATCTTAAAAATGAAGAGCATAATTTCAAAAGTTCCCAAATATTTACCTGTTAAGAGACAGTTTAAAAATTGATGCCTTCCACAATTCTGAGAATATTCTGACTGCTGATGGAAAACTTTATTTCTCATTCCTTCCTTGGAGTTTTTCTACACTCTTCTGCACTCTCCAAAACCTAAGCAAAAAGACAAAATCCATTTGCAAAAATTCATTGATTTTTATGGTTTAATTTTTTTCTACAGTACTATTATTCACTGCGCCTTCATTTAAAAAAATTTTTACTGTGCTTCAAATTCACTTTTATTTGTTGTTCACAATAAATAAATTATACTCTAATTATAAATGCTATATTCCTTATATTTTTGAGTAAGCAGAGGGGTGAATTATGGAACATGTGGTAAAAACTTTTGTAGAAAAACCCACTTTTTCTTTGTGGCAATTGACAAATGCTTGAAGAATGAAAGCAGAACACAAAACCAGGAAAGGAATGAAAGGCTGGATGTAAAAATATGGAAACATATGACAATGAAACAAACAATAGAATCATTATTATAAAATTAAAACAGTAAGTACAGAAGTTGCTTTAAAATTACAACTTGACATTTATAGTCCAGTAACAATGTTCTGGCATGGGTTAAATGGTTTGATTTTACAATGATGGCTTAGGTTTAGAGCAAATGAGTAATCATCTCCATCACTCTTTGTTTATAGGGAAGTCTGTCTTCTTCAAGTAACTAATTAGAATTAAATATCCTTACGCTTAGTTTTTTTTAAAGTATGTATGGTCACATTTCTTCTGTTTCAGCCCTTAATGATATTCAACTCTCTTCCTCTACAGAATTATTTTTCATACTTAAAATATGAGGTCATGGTTTAGTTGGGAAAGAAGTAAATGACTGGTTTTTACTTCTGCAAAATGATTACACCTAAAAACAAGTAGAGGGCAAAAATGAAAATAAAATTTGTTAAAAATGAGTCTGAAGTTCCTAAAGGTTTGCAGATTGGCATTGTGGTGTTGCACAGGGCAGCAAACCATCAGATTTTGGCAATTCAGACACAACACAATACCTCTAATATTTTTCTTTTTCCTGCTGGAACAGACAGGCTCCAAAGGCCTGTGTTGACAGGTAATGAGATCTAATAAGCAAGGGGAAAAGGGATGGGTGGGAATGAAAGAATAAGAGAATATCCATATTCATTATCTAATCAAATAAAAATCTCTTAGAGGATTCTGGGAATACTCAATCCTTGCTTCAAAAGCTTCTCTGTGATAGCTGTAAACAAATTATCTTACGAATAACTTCTTAATCAGGGAAGAGTAGAGCTGTTCTCTACTTGATCTTTCCCTTTGGGTGGTCCCAGTCAGAGAGCAGCAGCCTTCCTTCTGATGGCTTGGCTTCAGAAAAGCTATATGGTATTATGCTGACAGCTGTACACCGCTTTTTGTTAGGGATAACAAACATCCTGTGCTGAGGACAGCATCAAGCCCAGCTTGCAGTATGCCCAATTAGAGAAGCTAAAATCTCATTTGTTTCACCATGGGAGTCTCTGAAAGCACACCGTTTTGGCCTCATTATGGTATTTTTAACTTTACAAAAACAATTTCATTATGGAAATTAAAGAAGCTCATTTAGTCTTAGCATTTATACTGAACTTAATAAATTCCACAACTATATCAGCTGCCCTAGTGTGCAGGCTTTTTCTTTATCTCAGTAAAAAGTTGATTTAAAAACTATTTGTGGAGACTGTTTCATAAAGAAATGTGCCATTTTGGTATACTTGTTATATAGTATTAAAATAAACAAGTTTCTGGACTCCATTGATGGTCATTTTCTTTCAGTGAACATCTGAGCATTGACCAGCATTTGCTGTGCTGGCAGCCATGTAGAATGGTTGGTCAAGGGTGCAGTTTTCCTTCAGGTGATTGAGAAATTTTAGTATTTGTGATATTCTAAAATAGAATTTCTCTCATACAATCTTGAAATCTTTCAAGGTTCAATATAAATGACAAGAAGTAGAGCAGTGATTTCCTAGGATTGCACTGAAAGGTAAATACCTCAATTCAAAGTTGTGCAGGAAAATCCTACCAAGGATTTTGAATTATTTATGAGCATATCTCCTGTTTGCACCTTCAGAGACTTTTCTAAAATGTGAGGAAGTGGACAACTACTTTCTCATGGTGTGTTATAGGAAAAGAAGTGAAATAGAGATGCTGACAAACATTTATGTGATCTAAAGATGATTACTGATGGAAAAGGAGAGAAGCCACAAAGAGGCCACGGAGACCATTTTGTCAATCCAAAGTCAAGTGTATTTGCAAACAATACTGGAAAATGAGTAACCAAAATAGGATATAGTGCAAATTTGCTACTGAGTAGGTCATGTAAATAATTTAGTTAGTTGTAAAATAGGAAGTCTAGAAAGAGCATTGTTAGCTGATAGGCTGGGTTTTCAGTTTTTCCTGGTTTTTAACTACTGTTTGGTTTTGAGTCTTCACAACAGAAAGAAGATAGCTAAATCTATGGCTATAATATTCGTATTAATGCTTTACTTTCATTAAAGTAGTAGTGTAGGACATGGTCAACAGAAAATCTCAGCAGGGATCCCCAATGTCTTGGGATTCAATACTCAATTAAAACTTGTTTTCTTATAGCATTTCACAAATTACTGTATACCTTATATGAAATGAGCAGAAGTGAGGCAAGAGAGGAGAGGTAGTTTACAGTATGTAACATTTTCAGGAGCAGAGTGGTTGTGTACTTTTGAGTAGAGTGAGTGTATGGATGGAAATTTTAACCTGAGTGAAAGGTGTGAGCAGAGTAGTGAGTGAAGAGGAGGATATAAATCCATGCATCTATTATGAGTATGCAGGCATGCTCGATGTACTTATGTGCCAAGCTGGTCAAGTAATATTGCCAAACACACCAGCAGGAAGAGGTGGATGGAGGTTAATGTGAAACCTTATTGCATGTGCTAGGTGTGCCATATTGTCTGAGCACATTTTGATCAAAGTATTGTGAGCCTTCAGGAAAATCATAAATAGACCTTAATTAAATAGACTTAATTAGGTATCCAACTTGGAAGTGTGACAGGTTTGCATGTGTGACTAGTGGAGAGGCTCCATTAGGTTTTTCCTAATTTTTTTCCCCAGGCCAATCTCTCAAACCATTTTATGTTTTCTACTTTTTTTTGGACTTAGGGTGTGGTGATGAAATGTACCCTTTGGGATAGGAGAGGTATCTAGAAGAGTTCTTAATATGATTTTACTCAAGACACTCTGTTCTACTGTGCTAGATAAGTCAGTGAAGAGATGTCAGATAATAATGTCTTTTAGTCTCTAGTAACACAGGCTAGGGATTGGATGCCTTGTACAAGTGAAAAGGCTGTTTATCCCATTAACTACATATGAAATGCTTTAGTCTTCCTGAAATGTTTCTTAAAGGTGAAATAAATCAATAAAAGTAGGTTGCCATAACTGTGCAGTTACTATATAGCTCTGAAAACAAACGAAATTGATTGTAAGCATCTGTTTTTATGTATTTTTCTCCCTTGGAATATGTCCCAGTGGATTGTTCTTTGTTAGAATGATCCCGTTTACTTAATAAGCTATAAATATTTTGAGCTCAAGTCAACAAAGGTGTTTTGAGCATACACAGCATTATACATAAACCAAATATTTTCTTATGTCTCTTAGGGGCAGCGGGAGGAGTAAGGTAATCAGTATCAGTGGGGCACCTGGGTCTTTTCTTGTCTCAGGTGCCAAATTCTTCTTTCTTGTTGCCAATGCTGGCACTGTCACTACCACTTCTTTTTTTCTTGCCTCTGTAGATAGAAGCTGGAAGGAAATAAGAGTGAATAAGACAGAGACAACCTCCTTCCACTACTCTTCATCTTTACTGTCACTGAAGCTGCCCCATCAGCTTCCTCAAATTCCCTCTCTTAAGATTTATTTAGACTGGTGAGAGATGTCTGGATCCAGCTTTACTAGCCAAGCCATTTTTCAGGGAAGTACCTGTCTAGCTTACTTCAGAACTGAGTGGTGTTTAGTGGGTGTAATAATTTATTTATCCTATAGCTTACTTTTGCAATGAAGCTATAGCTTTTTATCCATAGTTAGAACATGTGCTATCTTTTTTCTTTCTTTGTTTAACGTGAAGTGATGCAAATTATGTTCACTTACAATGATTACATTTCAGTTCTTCAAAGGTTTGGGGTTTTTTGTTCAGTTGTGGTTTTTTTCTCCCAAACCCCTAAATACTTGTTATTGAGAGTTTTCTGGTTTTGTCCCTTCAGCAATGTGATATCAAGTAGAAGCTGGTGCGTCTACCAAGTCTTCAAATAAGTAAGCATAACAATATTAAACTAGAGGATTGGTGTAAATGGTTAGCCTGTAGTTAGCATGCACAAGGTATTCTTAAATACAGATGCACAGTCTTAATCCCTCTTTGGTTCTTTGGAGATATTAAAAAACTTCAGTGAGTATAGCCCTAAGTGACCTGATGCAGCATAAAAATTGGCCTGGCTTTGGCTGAGGATTTAGTCAAGATGACCTCTACAGGTCTATTCCAACCCAAATTATGCTATGATTCAAAATCTCAGTAGAGAAGGAGTAGATCCTGGACACCCAGTTCCAGTGGCTGGTTTTACTGGAAGTATAATTCTCCTCCAAAGTTTGCTTTGAACAGCTGGGAGAAGCAGGGCTACAAATAAGCGGTGATTCTGTCAACACTTCATGGTCCTGAGCTGGCATTGCCACTAAAGGCATAGCAGCGTGCTTTTCCATTTTCTCTCCTTCTTTCTTCTTTCATTTCTACTCTTCTGCTTTTCTCTGCAGACATCGTTACCTGGTTAATGCACCAACTGTTGTGTACCTTCATTATGTATAGATAAGGGGACTGATCCAGCTGAAAAATGTATTTTTAATGGGCTGAGTTTTAGTTGGATTGAGATTTTTTAACTTCTGAGGCATCATTTTTTTTTTTTTTGAGGGTGTGGATGTCCTGGAAAAAAACTGAACTGATGAATTTGTAATATTTTGATTTTTTTTTCCTATATGTGTAATAATACAAGGCAGTGGTAGCCTTGGTAATATTTATTTATTCATACAAATCTAAAAAAACGGAATGAGATTTCTGTTGAGCCTGAGTGTCGGCAGTCCTCAGTCATTTGCTGTCCTCTGAGACTTGCTTTTGTTCACTATGTCAAATGTCGGTTATATGTTAGAAAACATCAGCACTCCATCTTGGGTAACTGCATTAAAAATGGAGTTTCTCTAACTTTCAAAGCCAATTAAAGTGTAAAGCTGAAATAATACAGTGTGGTTGAGTTATAGATCAAGCAATTGTGCAGATGTATCCTTGAACTGTATTCAGTCCATTTTATGCTGTTATAAACTACTGAAACAGTATGTTTGCTTCCTTTATAAATCAACCAAATCTTGTTTTTATTGCAGAGAGTGGGAGGAGAGGTAATAGAGGAGTGGGAGGATAATTTAGGATAGAGGTACCTGCAGCATGCAGATAGAGTGCTCCAGAGTATTAGGATATGTTATGTTCCTTTTGAAAAGTTATTCATAATGATAGTTAATAGCATCCCACAAGAGGAAGCAGATGGTGAGTGTGCTGAAATCCAATGAAAGTTGAGATATAAAGTTCAGGATCATTTGTATTGAATGAGATTCTTAATAGGAGGGCTATAAACAATTTGGTCAGCTCGGTCCATAATCTTTCAATTTCTTGAAAGATAGCAAGTGGTGTGACATGGCTATTTTCTAGAATAATTGTATATTTGGTAGTTACCAGAAACTGAGAGGGTGATAATGTAGAAGAGTTGGAGATCAGATAGTAATTCTAACTGGTAATGAGGCGATGTATTACAGCCAGAATCTCTTTTCCAGCTGGCATATAACAAAATGAAGAAAAATGGAATGCAAACATTTAACCTCCATCTTATTTTTCCTCTTGGTTAGGATGTCCTATTGTGGTTTAACAGAGTTTGCCTTCCTTTAACCTAACTCTGTCTACTCAGTAAACAAGATGCTCCAACACTGCCACTATTTCGTCTGCATCAGTTATTTCATCCTGAGGAGAGAAAACCACCTACTTGGAATGGATTTCTTGTTATGCACTTCTGCATTTGATGTGATACTGTAAATAACTGCTCTTCACAGTCATAAATTTTTCTAGACCAGAACAAGCTGCTCTTTTAGGTTGAGACATTACCAGCTGAAGGAAGCTTTGAAAATTTGAAAGGACAGATTTTGGCAACAGAGAGGAAGTGTAAATAGTCTCTGTCCTCTGAAAAAAAACCCACAACTCTGCAGGAAGTTTTTCATAGCAATCTGGTGGGAAACCTACATATCAAAACAAATGCTGGCTTTTAAGAAATGGCTTCTAAACATCTCTGTTGTTTTTTTTGCAATTATTGATTTACTGGTCTTAGTTTCCAATAAGGCAAAAAGGTTAACTGTGTTGCAGCAAAGTTCTTTTGTGTTGAAATGTTGACTTCAAAATGTTGTGAGATTTATCATGAGCATATATATATATATACTTGTCTGTGTGTATATATACATGATATATGATGGCAGTATCAATCAATCAATGGAGAAAAAACTGATTTTAAGGAATTCTGGTGTTGATTTTTCAGGTGGCTTTGAAGAAAATTTTAAAGAGGGACAGAGTTAAATTCTCACTAGCCAGCTAGACTGCCAGTTAAAGAAATCTGATGGAAAAAATGTTGTTAGGTGTAATGAGCAATGTCATGGTGTTTAGATATAGCAGACTTAGGGATTTCTTCAAACAGCTGTTTTTCATCAGAGCAGATGTGTTCCTGAACATATGGCTTTGGAAATGAATGGGAAAATGTTTACCTGTTGTATCCTACTTAGTGAAAATAGTTGCAACCCTTCCACTTTATCCAGTCCTTAGTTCTGGGAGGGCTCTCCATACCTTCCCATCTTCACCCATGTCAGTTCAGTATCACTTTAAATGTCTGCTCTCTAGATAGAGTAGAAGGAAATCATTTCCGTTGTGGTCAGGCATCTAAGTTGGACTGCTTATGCCAACTTAATTTCCCTCTGTTGTCCTCATCATTATCCCTTTCATTGGTTATTATGTAAGTAGATTAAGATTAATGTGCCCTGAAGCAGTTTAAAGTGTTCAAAACTAGTAAATATCTAACACACTTCCCACAATTATCCTGCAGAAGACAAAGTAACTTTAAAAAAATCTGGTTTTATGAGTACTTTCCAAGCAGCAAAATATTAGATTACACCATAATGTATATCAACAAGTTGAAAAAATTTTACTATATTTGTCTTTAGTTAGGACACCACCAAATATAAAATTTTCATGTGATAAGTAAATTTAATTTGATATGGAATCTAAACGGATCCAGTGGGTTCTCAATGAAAGGACATTGACCAAGAAATTTCATTTCATAGAATCATAGAATGGTAGAATTTGGAAGGGACTTTTTGAGATCATCTAGTCCAACCCTCTTGCAGAAGCAGGTCCACCTAGGTCAGGTCACACAGGAACACATCCAGGTGGATCTTGAAGACCGCCAAGGAAGGAGACTCTACATCCTCTCTGGGCAGCCTGTGCTAAGATTCTCTCACCCTCACAGTAAAATAGTTTCTTCTTACGTTTAAATGGAACTTTTTGTGTTCCAGCTTCATCTCATTGGCCCTTGTCCTGTTGCTAGATACTATCAAAAAAAGGGAATGTCCCAGACTCCTGACATCCATCCTTTAGCTATTTATAAATATTAATGAGGTTCCCCCTTCAATCTCCTCTTCTCCAGCCTGAACAGCTCCAGTTCCCTTTTCTCATAAGGAAGATGCTCCAGTCCCCTGATCATCTTGGTGGCCCTGTGCTGGACTCTCTCCAGAAGTTCTCTGTCCCTCTTGAGCTGAGGAGCCCAGGACTGGACACAGGACTCCAGATGAGACCTCACCAGGGCAGAGTAGAGGGAGAGCAGAACCTCGCTCAACCTGCTGGACACATTCTTCTTGATGTATTCTAGAATGCCATTGGTCTTCTTGGCCATGAGGGCACATTGCTGGCTCATGTTCAGTTTATCGTTAACCAACACTCCCAGATCTCTCTCCACAGAGCTGCTCTTGAGCAGATCAATCCTCAGCCTGTACTGGTGCATGGGTTTGTTCCTCCCTAGGTGGAGGATTCTGCACTTGTCCTTGTTAAACCTCATGAGGCTGCTTTCTGCCCAACTCTCAAGCTGGTCGAGATCCCATTCAAATCTCTTTGTTTCTATATTGAAATCTCTTGTAAATGGAAATAAAAAACTTTATTAGAAACTTTGACCCAAATGGGTCATTAATTGCAGCCTACAGATTCTTTTTCCAAGCATTAGCAGTGTCTCACAGTGAAAGAAATAAATGGAGGCTACTGTGTAATGAGTCTTTCTTTAAAACAGATCAGACAGTTGAGCTTCTTACAATTGGCCAATTTAGGAGTTAGAAAATGGTTTGATTTCATTCAACTACTAAGGCTTTGTAAATGAGCATATATATGTGTGCTGCTTGCAACAGAAAAATTATCAGATATATTATATACTTAATTTGCGGTAAACTCCCAGCTGTCCTACATATTAATGTCCTGCACATTAATATGTTATGGACTTTAACACTTCAGACACATATTTCTAAACATCTAAAACAATTACCTTATTTTCTGTGCTGGAATTAACTAGTCATATGAGTAATTTTTTTTTTTTTAACAACTAGGCATAAGTTTATCTCAGTCTGTGTACTTTATTGTGGTGTTGTGCTTGCACAGCCACACAAACATGAATGCACTGTTACTCCCACCTGTTATCTTATCTGGGGGAGTATTTTGTTTTGAGCTCATGATGGATTTCTGCTTTTATTCATTTGTCTACCAAATTTTAAAAAGTGAAAGATTTGTGCTATATATATACTTATTAATGTAAATGTTGTGGTCTTGAGGAAGGAGGAGGGAGCGGCACCAGACGGAGATGTGAATCTTGTGGCTGCACTACCTTCCACTTTTGGATAGTCAGCATGGTGTGGAACTCTGCCCAGTGTCAAGGCTTTTGCCAGTGCTCAAGTTGCTGTAGGATAACAGGTTAAGTGAGATTCCAAGGCTCTATGAGGTAGCATCCACACTTTGATTCTCTAAATTGAGATGTGAGCAGACAGTAAGCCAGTCCTGGTAGCAGAGATGCCAGTTTCTGCTAGAAGCTTCTGAGGGCAGCTGCATGTAGACTGATTTACACAGAAGAGGAGCTACAAAAAAAGATTTCTTAGTCAAAATGGAAACTGTCTCAGAGAAAGCAAGTTCTTCCACCTTAATGTAATATACATACCTGGATAATGGACACCCTTGTGTAACGTGTCAGAAATGGGGGTCAGAACAAAAGCAGTTTATGCAATATCTCATCTTCAGGAGACACAAATAACAGATGCCTAGATGGAAGAAATTAACAGAACAAACTTACAGTGCTTTCTATTTCTTTATCCTCCTTTCTTCCAGCAATTTGATAGCTTCATAATGATGTTGCCACAAAAGGGAAAGAAGACAGAAAAATATTAACTGCTGTCTTCTTTCCCTTTTGTGGCAACATCATTATGAAATTATCATAAAAACTTTATGTATTTTTTACTTTAATATATAGCTTCCTCAAACGCTACCCTGATGGTTGAGTCATAAGTTCTTTGGGGCAGAGTTTTTCATACTTTAATCTCATTTTGCAGTCATAGTTTGATTAACATATTAATAACAATAAAGGTGAGAGCAAGAAACTTTAAATGTGTATGTTTCATTAGTTAATTTTCTCATTGAATTGTTAGATATTTTTCTCCCCTAGCTTTTTTTAGAACTGCCTATTTAAATTTAAATAAGATGTTATTACTGGTTGCTCAGTTGTGTAATTTTAACTCACATTTATTTGATGTCTTTTGTATGACATTATCCATTCTCACGTATGCTTATTAAAGATTGATTTAAAAATTATAGAGAATTATCATACAATGACTGTTAGAGTGGAAGCTCTACATTTTATAATTATTTTATATTTAGGCCTGAATTAACAGATGTATAAACCTGAAAATATTTTGACATTTTATTGTTTTTTCCTTTGTTAGGTGATTGAAATGGTGATTTGCTGTTAATGCCATTTCTGTGCAAGTCCCTGGTATGGTAACTCTGGAAGCTGATGGCCATTAAGACTGATCAATGTGAAGAATTCTTTAAGGTATCTCTGGGTAGAATTTTACTCATTTTGGTGATGACTAGAAAAGTGAGTGAATAGTTACATCATCAACTTCACTGTGTGTCCATAGAACCTCACCAGTCAGTGGTTACCTCGAGTTAATAATTACCAAAAAAAAATTGGTTTAGCACTGTGAGGAGTTGATTCATGTGTATGTAAGCCCTCACAGGGGATGAAAAAAGAGGGACAGATTTCTGACAGGACAGGTGGGAGGGAAGACGGGGCAATCACAGTATGGACTGGATGTAGAAGGAAAAGGGGGATGGGAATTTGAGAGCTTCCTCACTACAATGAGGGAAAAACAATGATACATGTGGCTGGAGGGAAGGTTGCCAAATGCTTTTCAGGTAGAAGAGAGTGTGTCTTGCAGAAGACAGGAAAGCAGAGAAATCCTTGGGCATGTAAAATGACATCACAGTTTCATTTTAAATAAGGAGCGGGACCTAACAGGGAAAAGAAGGCTGGTGGAAGATAGCAGACTTCAGACTGGAATACTTCTGAAAAACTATTGGATTTTGAGACTGTTAGATAGTTGTAATGAGTTTTGGCCACTTCTTAAAAACATGGATCTAGAAGTCTCTTGCTCTTTGATATAAAAATAAATGATGATGCTGAGATGCACCAGTGGCAGCATAAGTGGGTAGAGACTACTGCTGAGCTGCTCTTTGTTTGTCCTTTTTCTTGTTTTTTCCTGAAAGATTTGTCAGGAAGACTGTCCAGAAGATTCTTATCCAACTGGAACTTTAGTTGACTTCTTGTGACTCTTCCATTAGGATGTGATGATATTGTTCAACTCTAAAATATTCTGTAGTCCTATTTGAAGACGGGCTTTTTTACTTGTTTCAGCTCTTACAGAAGTCTTGTGACTCTGGCTGATATTTGAGGCTTACAGAGTTTGTGAACACAGGGTTTATCTGAAAGAAAACATGTATTTCTACTTGTTGTATGTTAGGGCTTTGTAGTTATATTTTATTATGGAGCACAGATTCTTATGCATTGCATTTTTTCCCATCTGAAAACTGTCTGAAGCCAATCAGTTAGTATTTATTGTTTCTCTACATCTTGTAAAACATCAGGTGGCCCTCACAGACTTTTTTTTTTTCCCCTTTCCTTTTAGAAGATACTTTTGTCTATATAAGATGCAGTAACTGTATGGAAAGAGTCATGTGTGAAGTCAGAGTTTACAAGGAAAGAGGCATAGAAATATTTGATAGTTTTGGGGTTAAAATTGTGTCAGTGTCATTTTAAAGGATCAGCAGACTTTGAAGAAATGTGTGCAGGCTCTTCCAAAGCATTATAATATAACCTAAAATTTATCTGTAGAATGTCTTTGTAGTTAAAAGGGATATTGAAGCTTGCAGAAAGGAATCAGGAAAACTGTAAATCTAGATGCTACTGGTGGTTGTGTGCATGGGATCATTTTTAATGATCCATAGCTTACAAATAGTTGGAAAATTTTCTCTTTTACTTTGTTGAAAAGAACAGCTTGCAGCGATGGATATATTTTAAAGTTGCATCAAGTGTACATTTACTAAGTGAGGATGGGAAGCTTGATAGTATAACTTCTAGCAAAGCTGGCATATGAAGCATTTTATTAAGGAATTTTATTTTTTAATAGCTGAACTGGAAAAGAAAATCTCTCATTGAAACAGAAACACCTCATTATAACCATATCCCTGTACAATTTCAGGAATTTCTTGAAGAAATCAGTGTCATTTAAGTTTCTATGCGTGTTATTCTTTAAGAGTATAGAGAACAATTCTGTTTGTTCTAAGTGCAATACTAATTATCACACTACTCTCTTTTTTGCTTTATGGAAGCAGTTCTCTTTCTTACCTAGTGGTAGTTATGACTTCTGCATTAACCTGAACAGTTCCACGGGTCCTCAGCCTTTACAGACTGTAAACAAAAGTCCCAGTACAAGGACAGGGACAACTGTCAGGAATGTAGGGCACTTGTGGAAAACCAAAACATGTTTTTATATAAAAACCATCTTTCTGTAAAATCCTAAGACATTCTAAAATATAGGATATTGTGTACAGTATATCAAACCTTAATGCAGAGTGTGGTGGACCGTTATTCTTTTTTTGGCAGACTTTTTTCATCGATACAGCTTTCTGTGACAGGATATAGAAATAGTATTAATTTAGCAATGCCTTCCTTCACCCCCTCACCCCGAAGCAAACAACCCCTTGCAAAACAAATAAAAAAACTAATTGAAATCTAAAACACTGAAAAAAATCCTTATTTCAATATTAGCTCTGCAGTACTTGTATAGGTGAAAAACAGTGTGTGTTGTGCAGCAATTGGTATATTCAAGAAAGCTTGTTCTTTTTACTGCCAAGTGTAAATATGATAAGTTGCTGGATTGACACAAAGAGTAAAAGTAAAAAGGAAGCTGACATGGTTTTGCAAGTAGAATAAGAAGAGATTTTCAATTAAATATGGAAGTTCATTCTACTTAAACTATCTTTTTAAGTATTGAAACATTGAAGCTTAGTGACACTCATCTTTACTAGGGAGGAATGCAGGGAGTACTTGCATCTCCTATACCAGAAGATTACATTACAAGTATATTATTAAACTGGGAAAAAAAAAAACCTGTTTCAAAGTCCATGGGTTTTGGAGTGTTTCTAGATCATATTCTTTAAAAATATGTGGGTTTTTTTCTGATAATAGTTGATTTTCTCTCTTTGAATGTATTCTGTCCTGACTCTCATATACTAATTTCTTCTTACTTCCTGCAATCGTCCTTTAAGTGTTACTTCCTAAATATTGAATACATAATATGTCAGAAGAACCCAGACTCTGAGACTGTAAGTAGCCTCAACAGCTTGTTACTTTTTCAGTTTGAACTGTTACAAGTCTTCTAAGAATGTTACCTTACTGTGGTTTATGAACTAGGGAAAGGGTGTTGAGCACAAATGTTTGCTTTCTGCTGATATTTGTTTGTGTATGCATAGATAGATATGTATGTGATGTAGTTCCCTGAAAGTTTAGAAATGATGTCTAAACACAAGTTTTGGGAGGATGACATATGTCTGCATGTCATCTGTACTTTGTACAAGTCTAATACAGATGGGTAAGTTGTAGTTCACAAATAGTGACTGTTATTTCCAGATCCTCCCAATGCTTCCCTTCAGTCACATGTGTATAAAACCTGATGGGAAAGAGTAAAGAAGGCCGAGTTAGGCTCTTCTCAGTGGTGCCCAGCAACAGCAGGCAACTGGCACAAATTTAAATACAGGAAATTATACTTAAATGTAAGAAATATGATTACTATGAGTGTGGTCAAAGATTTGACCAGTCTTCCCAGATGACATCTCCATCTTTGGAAACACTTAAAACTCAACTGGACATGACCATGATCAGCTGAAGATGGCCTGGCTTTGAGCAGACAGATTAGACTAGGTGACCAGCTGGCCTTCCTTTCTACCTCAGCTGTTCTATTTTTGTTTCTCCCTTTTCATTTCATTTTAAACTGGATTTCCTGTCTTATTCATGTGTTTGCACACTGCCTTTTGAGACAGATGACAGAAATCTCTATGCATACTGAGAATCTCCACTGTCGAGGGAGTTAGCACTACTTCCTTCATACTGAGTAGTAGAAAGTTGCCATTCATTGAGAAATACAGTACAGAAGCAAAACATACAGAGGGATTTAACTATAGTTTTGGAAGCTTGGGAGTCATAACTAAGCCTGTCCATTTAATATATTATGATGCAAGCATGGCTAAGCTTTCGTGTTAACATATTGCACAGGTAATATTTTTTCTCTTTTGAGGATTTGCTGGATTGTTTTCAATCCATTAGCCAGACGAAGAATTTTTAAGTCTGTTCTATTTGCTCAGGTAAAGAATACATTCATGTTTACAGGGACTACAATCCTTTTCACATAGTCTGTACTTCAGCCATCCTTAAGGAAAGTGCAACTCCCCTGTTTAATCCATTATCAAAAAAAGAATTTAACTTCATGTATTTTAATGTTATATGGATAATAAGCTGTGCCCAAATGATGAAATTGATGTTAAATATTGTGAAAAAAGAGTGTATTGCTTAAATAGTAAGATCCATTAATGTCTATCGTAAAGGGTTGGTGTATTCCTTTGGGCAATACTATGTCATCTGGAAATATTTGAAATAGAGTGTATTATGATCATAATAAAGCCTCAAGAATTTGGGAGGGCTTTGAAATGATAATTGCTTGCTAGGTAAAAATACCTCACTGAATCAGAACTGAAATAACAAGCATATTATCAGATGTCTGAGATAAATTAATTTGCTGAACATATGTGCTGAATATACGTACTAAATGTATATACCTTCTGCTTTGTGTTCCTGTTAAAAGAGACCTCTAGAAACCATCTAATCTAACCTCCCTGCTAAAGCGGTTTTATCTAGATCAGGTTACACAGGAATGCAAAGCTTTCTTTTTCAGGGCTTTAACACAGATGAAGTAATTGATAGGGTTGTTTTGGTTTTACTGTTCCACGAGACGGCACAGACTGTCAGGGCAGTACAGAAGACAGTTTTGCAGAAAAAAACCTGAGCATTGTGCTGGACAGGCTGAACACAAGTCAGCAGTGCAGATGTGTCCTGAAAACCATCCACATGTTGGGTTGTAGGGTTGAGGGACTAATTTGTTTGTTTGTTTGTTTTGTTCATCTTATGTTGCAATTTGTTAACCTATACCTGGAGTACTATGTCCAACTTTGGGCTACCAGCACAAGAAATATGTTGTCCGTAGAGAGCTCAGTGTGAGGTAACAAGGTGAATGCTGGAGAAATGATACCTGAGGAGAGGGACTAAAGGACCTGGATTTTTTCAGTTTGGAGAAGAGAGGTTTTGAGATGATTTTAATGCTGTCTTCAGACACCTAATGGGAAATTATAAAGAATACATCTCTTGGGGTTGTGCAGTCAAAGGGCAAGAAGCAGCAGGCACAAGGCCCAAGAGCAGTCTGATTAGATATTAGAGGGAAATAATTTTTTAGCTATCATTATGATTAAGTACTAGAAAAAGTGCCCAGAGATGGCATACCCATCAGTGGAAATACTTAGAGCTTAACTGGATGTTGATTGTCCCTCACAACATGATTTCACTTTGAAGTTAGATTCAGCATGAAGTGTGAAGGAAGATTTGAGGCCAAATGACTTCTGGAGGCTACCTTCCAGCCTAAATTATTCTGCAGTTCTGTCAGTCATCTAGGCCACCAAGGATGGTTCTTATGGAATTACCCAGCAACATTTCCCTGTCCTAGACAGCGCACCACACATCCTGAATATCTGTCCATCTCTTTTCTGTTAGCAGCTTCAGCAATGGTATCAACAGGTGGTCTACATGTTCTCACTGTAGTAAGTAAGAAGCAAAAATTTTGATTGTGATTCAGTGTTTTTTCTCCATTACTAAATGTATCGAATTTTCAGACTTAATAGTTTTCATAGGGAAGTTAATTTGTAAATTGAATACTTTCTGTACAAATTAATGTCTAGTTGCATGCCAAGTGCTTTTTAATTTACAGTGGCATAGGAATGAATTCAGCTTCTTTCTCAATGTAGGAAGCCCTTCTTATTGCTCATCAAGTATGGGTCATGCTCTTTTCTTGTATTTTTCCAAAACAGTACAAGAGAAGGATATATGGATATGCACAGGAAACATTTACTTGTTGATTGCTTGATAGTCACTTTCTGGTTTAGTTCAGGCTTTCCCTTTCTTGATAGGGACTTTATCCTGCTTCTCTGGACTAATCTGTCACATGTGCTTTCAGATCAGTTGCAGATGGGAATAGAGAATAAATCGCTTGTCATAATTTATACAGGAATAAATGTTAATCAATTCTTTTAGTACCCCAATGCTAATCAGAGAGACATGCCCTCACTATAATCTAACATAGCAAAGTAGGTTTGAACTTTCTAGGCTAAATCAATTTTGAATGACTTTTTAAAAGTAAACAAAGTTCTTGAACTGATATTTATCCTTCTTCCACTCCTGTCCTTTCAGGGTGGGGAAAAAAAAAGATATTCTCAGGTGTCTGGATTAATTTTTCTTATTCTACTTGTTTTAAAACTTTTGTTTGTTTGTTTTCTGGGAAAGCTGACAGGAGTGGCTGAGCATATCTGTGGATTTGATACAAGGTTTGCGGAATTGATTTAATGGAGGGAAGCAACCTGTGCTTGCAGGGAAAGACCTAATGTGTGCTCTCAGATAAATGCACACAGCGCTCTTTAGAGTTCTTGGAAAAACAAGGGATTTGAAACGTGACATCAGACACTTGCTGTCTTTATGCATGTCTCCACTTTTTCTGCCTTATCCATACCTTTGCATGGAATTAGTAGGAGTTTGAAATATTGGCCATAAAATGAGAAATTTATTTTTGAAGTGTTTAAAGTCTGCATTCTGCAGGTATTTTCAGCAAATATTGACCAGTGGGCTCACAAGCTTTACCTCTGCTGCCTCGACCTTGACAGTAAAGGTTTGAACAGAGTGGGAATGTTGAGACAGCTTGAAGGCAGGGTGTGAGGGTGATAAGCAGGCAGGCAGGAAGAGCTCTGTGATGGGGCTGGTGGGGCAGATGTCTGTAACAGGAAGATTAACAGTTTCTGGAGTTTGAAAATTGCCTGTAAAAACAGAGAACGTGACTGGCAAAGAAGGGGAAGGAACATTTTCTTTCTAAACTCACCAGAGACAGAGGATGTGGCTGAGCTGTCAATTGACTTTTAACAGCTGAAAATGCCTAATTTATCAAGCTGTTGCAATATTGACAGCTTTTTCCGATTGCTTGTGCTGTTAGCCCTTCAGTGCTTGGCTTCTTCTCCTTGTGTCCCTTACGTTTTCTCTCACTGTCTAATTTATAATCTCTTCTAACTCTTGTATTACCCACTGTCTCTCTGCCCTGCATCCCTGGGTTGGTTGTCTCTGACGTTACCTGTGACATGGGTCAAGTCAAGCCAGGAGACAAGATGTGACTTGGAAAGCTGTTGACTGGATGTGGACAAGGTTTTTATTTTGTAAATCATTGCTTTAATTTGCACACTTCTGTTTCTTTCGTGTATTCCTTTTTGTCACGGGAAGAAAAAAACCCTACAAGGTCTTAAAACAAACTCTGTTTTATGTCTGCCCAAGAGAAGCATAGTTCACGCTGACGAGTTCTCTCCTAACACCAGTGGTGAATCAGAAGTAGCACATCAAAGAGGTCTAGGGCATGCTGTTCTTCACACCTGCTACACAAGGCTCATTACCAACCATAGTATGTAACATTATGGGATCAACCATCTCAAAGCGCCAAGTGAGGCTCCTGCAGGATAGCTGATCCCAAACAAGTGGCTGACCAGGAGGTATTTGGGTACTTCAGAGTTGTTGAGGACCCGCACAGTGAGCGAGCGGTACCCACAGGAGTTGCATTGCTGTGGTGTCTGCTGATGCTTCTGAAGGCTGCATCAGGGAAGTGATGGGTTTGGCAGGAACAGCGGAACAGAGGACTATTCCCTTCCCCACTTGTGCAGTTTGAGTGGAAAACTAGAAGGTAACACTAGTGGAATTAGTCATATCTGTAAAATAGCGTAAATATTTAAAAAAAAAACCAAAATGCACATGAATTAAAATGGAGGTGCTAAAGCTAGAGTTTTCTGTGGACTTAAAAGGTCTGTGAAGTTCCTGTACAATCTTCTAAAATGATTGTACTGCAGCTAAGGAACAAAAACCTAGCAACATGGTTTAAAAAACCCTGCATCCTAAGCTGAAGTATTTAAATGTGTTCATAGTTAGACATAACTAGAAATTCTGTTTATTCTGTGAACATAAAACCTTTCTTCAGTACACCACTATCTGTCTCTAATGTACTTGTCTGCCCAGAGGGGTTGTGGAGACTCCTTCCCTGGAGGTCTTCAAGGCCTGCCTGAATGTGTTCCTATGCGACCTGACCTAGGTGAACCTGCTTCTGCAGAGGGGTTGGAATAGATGATCTCTAAAGTCCCTTCCAACTCTTACCATGCTATGATTCAGTTTTAGTTAAAATTGTCAAGGAGCAGCCAGAGCTGTCTAATCCCTAAGGGATGGGGAGCTGAGGGTGACCCTCATCCATGGAGCACAGTCCCAAGGGATGTGTACGCAGACCTGGGTACTGCTGACAGGTTCCATCAACAACCCCAGGACAGTGGAGTGATGACCCAGGTCTAAGCTTTATCGAAGAGGTAGGGCCAGAGGCAAAACTGGAGATGAGCACAGCTGTGGTGCTCCTGAGACAGAGACTGATGACCCCAGGCTGAGCTGGAGTGCTGGGTCATGGGCAGGGACTGCAAGACCTGACTATTGATATTCAACAAGACCTTGACAAAAATAAGCAACAAAACTTAATACTGTTGTTTTCTAAACTTATTCTTGCCAGTGTGTAAGACAGTTTGTACTGGTGTGATATCAAGGTACTTTAGTTGGGAATCCAAGACCATGTTTCCCTTTGACCACTGTCCACAGCCTTTTCTCTTCAGAAGTTTGTTAGATGCTGGTGTCAGCAGGCCTTTTAAAGAATTGCTTTGCATACTTACTGTTTCCATATTCTGTCCTAAACATTTGTCACATTAATTTTTTCTCCACCCAGAACTCTGATTAGTTACATGAACAGAAGTGACTTTGGTATTAATGATGCCATTATATACTAAACTGAGTCCATTAATAAATTAATAATGCCGTGTCTTATTTGTTTATAAATGAGGCTCACTAAGGACTGTTTCAAATGAAAAATATCACTGATTGCTTGTGATTTAATCTAGTGAGTTTTTATGCATGTGAGGTAAAGTCAATTAGCCTTAACTGAGAGATTTCTAACTCCCAACTAGATTTCCAGTTTAATGCAAATAATTTAGTTAAAAATAGCAACCTGGAAAAATGTCAATTAAAAAACATGCACACTACGATTCCTTGGTTTTGAAAGCCATTCGTAATAGTTATTTCTGCTTTTGAAATGTGACAGTTGTTATGTCTTTTACATATGGCTCATATATATGTATAGATAGGAGATTTATTTGGATTTTGTTGATCTGTCCTAGCACTAAAATCTGGAATTCTCCTGTAATACAAGATAAAATGTCATTAGGCAGCACAATTTAACAACAAAAGCCTGTAAACTGCAAAGTTGTGCAAGCCTTTATTTTCTTCTTTCTTAGTCAGCTTTTTGCATTGTTGACACATTTGCTGTAGTGCTGCTGTCAGTAGTTTACCAATAGTCTGGTAGAATCTCATGACTGGCATTTTGCCTTTTTAAAAACCATCTCATTGCTACAGTAGAGAACTTGGACCTCTAAATCAACCATCATAGCTGTTAGCCTCATTTTATTATTATTAGTGTGCTCCTGGGAAAGGAATATTGAACAATAATTAAGAGCAAGTACTGGAATAAGATTGAAAAGGTCAGTCTCAAGGCAAGAGGCCTTTCGTATGTTGTCTTTATTTTTATATTCAAATCATTATTTATATAGTGACATGTATTCAAAATAGAAATATTTTGCAATGGTATTTAAAATGCTGCTGTAGTTCACATTTAAAAAAAAAATAAGTAATTATTCACAAACCACACCTCAGCAGCATAGATGATTTTTTCAGTTTAGTTGTTAATCTCTTAGTTTTATTATTATTTATTATTATTTATTTTTGTTAAAAATGATAAGAAAAAGGTAATATTTTTCACATGATTAGTGAAAAATGTGATAATTGTATTCTATAATTTCTGTTTTTAAAAAGTACATTAAATGCAATTTTTTTTTGTCTAATAAACTTTAGGTAAAGAAAGTGATGACAGAATTTGAGGGAAACATTTGAAAAGTTGATATTTCATAGTAAGCAACTTCAATGTGCACAGGAAATACTTCTGGAGGAAAACCCATTTAAGCACTGGATGATACTGTGGGATATAACATTTTTTTACGGTATTTTTTAATCTCATGGAGGTATGTGTATTGTTATGATCAAGGACCAGGAAAGCTGTAGGAATGTCAAGTGATCATGTAAGACTTCTCTCTCTTTAGTCCTGGGTAATAATATAGTCATTAACTAGCTTTGATTTAAAAACATTTAGTAGTTTATAGCTCTATTTATCTAATTTGATATATTCTTTTACTGACCAATTGTGAGCTAGAAGATTGGACAATATAAGATACCCTCAAAATTTCCACTACTGAATCTTAAAAGGTAGATATTCCTCCTAGTAGCAATCTGCATATGCATGTGGTATGCATGCCCGAGAAACTAGTGCTAATATATCTGTAAAATACTTCAGAGGCTGCACACTCATCACGTGTTCAACTTTGGACGTCCTTGCTGTTCTCTGTGTATATGTAAAATGAAGTATAGATGATGTATCTGGGTTAGGCTTTTTACGTCTAATTGTCCCATAAAGGAAGCTGTAATTAAGTAGAATTAGTAAAGGAAAGGTGGAGGGAAGATTCCAGATAGGAAGTTCTATAATCTGAGAAGGTGGCAGTGAAAAGTCATTTGTCAACTGAGCATTTTTTTTGGTCAAAATTATTAGATTTTAAAAATTAAAGAGCAGCACAGAGAACATATTTAACAATGTGAAGTAGAAGGCAAGGAACAGTTAATTTGCCTTTTGTTTGTTTCTTTGTTTAAAAAAGAAATATTAAAATCCAGACAGTATTCATTATAAAAATTTAGAATCCTTTCCTGTTGTGTCGCTGTGTCTCTGCGTTGCATGCATGTGTTTACATTATCCAGGTGACAACTGATAGCACTTCTTGTTAGAAAATGGCAGCAAATACCACTATTAGCAGCGCTTAGGACTGAATGAATGCTTTCTGCTAGAATGTAACAATTGCAAAATATCGTACAGTTACTAAGCTGAAGATGAGGCTATATTCTCCATTAATCATTTAACAGTAAATATAAATGCCAACATATTAAGTATTATTCAGAGGTAGAGTATGTTCTACATCTAATTTATGAGTCATAGGTAGATGCTAATGAGATTTCAGGAGGGATGTTACTTTTTATTAAACTCCTTTACTCCTTAATATCATTTTGCCGCAAAGCCTGAGAAGTCTTATCTGCCAATACTCTTAATTCAGCACAGTATTTGTTTTCCAGTATATAGGAGCATAATCTTGGGGAATCTGAGATGGCTGTGTAAATTGAAACAGTAAGTCTATAAGAGGTAATTTTTCTTCAGGAACCTTACCGAGGGAGATGAAGGAAGAAAACCCATAATTTCTTGAACAGGTAACATTTTGGGAGGTCACTTTATAGTGATCTCAGTTTCTCTCTCTCCAGAGAGAAGTTTGTATTAAAAATATTTCTTCCAGAACAGCCTATTTCTCTTGGCTACATTGCTCATTTTTGTTTGTTTGTTTTGTTTCCCGCGGGAGATGGAGAGCAGAAACAATGGAGAGAATTAACAGCAGTACTTACTTTCATAAGCTTAGAATTCACAGATGGCAGAGAAAAGTGGCGGATAGCCCCATTTTCACAGCTAAAGAGTATGTATGTGCAGTATTATGTACGTCCTGCACCTGTATTCTACTATAAACACACACAGAGCAATTTTTTTCCTACTTCAGCCCTTGTATTCAAGCCAGATGCTAACTGGATTCTAGCTTGATATTTCTATTAGGAATAAACCTTCTAAGGTTTTCTTTAATGGATGTAAACTCTTATGTGACTGTGCCTACTTAAACAACAGAAGAAAATACTTAGGATTACTTTGGAATAAAACTTTCAAGAGTCTATTGGGATTATTAATCTCTTTAGTGTGATTTGAATTTAAGGATAATACTTATGTGTATTTGAAGCTTTGTGTTATTCATCCGTGCTTACTCTGTACTTCTTCAAACAGGTGTCTTTGCAGAACCTTCTCACCCAAGTTTTCTGTTTTAATATCATTACTAGCCATAATTATTTTTAAAATTAATGGCCATATTTAGCCTTCATTGATGTCAATGATAAGAAACCAGAAATGAGTGAGTTTCTTGTATATTACATGGAATATGCAAGTTTACTCGTCATTTAAAATATTTGCATTGTCATGAATTTCATAGAATCATAGATTCATAAAAAGGTAGGGTTGGAAGGGACCTCTAAAGATCATCTAGTCCAACCCCCCTGCAGAAGCAGGTCCACCTAAGATCAGGTCACACAGGAACAAATCCTGTGTTCCTTTCTTGAAGACCTCTACAACCTCCCTGGGCAGCCTGTGCCAGGACTCTCTCACTCTTAAAGTAAAATAATTTTTTCTTATGTTTAAGTGGAGCTTTTTGTGCTTCAGCTTCATCTCATTGTCCCTTGTCCTGTTGCAAGATACCATCGAAAAAAGGGATGGCCCAACCTTTTGACACCCACCACTTAGATATTTGTAAATATTAATGTGATCCCCCCTCAGTCTCCTCTGCTACAGACTTAACAGCCCCAGTCTGGGGAATCTGGGGAAGTTACATTGCTTAGAGGCATTGTTTAGGAATGACCTATGTTATCCCAAGCACTGCACAGCCATCTTGTATGTTAGTTACTTCAATAGTAAATTGAAATGGCTCATAAGAGGTGCAATAATTTGACCTTCAAAAAATTACCTCTATTCTATCCAGAAACTTAAAAAATCTTCAAATCTTTTCAGATGGGAAATGAAAGTCTCAGTTTTTCAGTGATATAAAGATACCCTTTGCAGACACATGAGATCAGAACACACAATAAGACATGTGGAAGCTGGGACATGCATGTTTAGAGAAACTGAGGTTAGTGAATTTGACTGCAACACTGTTGCTCACTGCCAGTTCTACACTATAGCTTACCTGAGGTTTTCCCATTTCCTCTCTGGCTGTGTTTTTTTGCGGTTTTTTTTGTTTCCTTTTTTTTTAAAATTTTTTTTTATTCCCCACAAGGCTGACTGTAAGTGGGAAGACAGAAACTGCATGTCTGTAGCAGTTTCAATTTCCAAACTTCTTTAGCTCCGATGTAATCCTAGCTGGTACTGAGACTGAGGGGAATTTTAGCTGACTGGTAGTGATGATGTATATTTGTTTGTTTGTTTTTAATACTTTGATTCTTGATGGAGATACCAGTTGAGGTGACCAAAGCATGAGGACATCAAATCTTGTGAATAGCTTCTTCTTTGTCATCTAAGGCAGCTTGTATTTAGCTTGTGAGTGGGACTACATGAAGCACTGCTGTGTTTTTCTCAATTCAGTCTTGTTTGAATTGAGCTAGAATGGAGGCTCCCCCACAAAGAGAGAAAGAAATCTGTTTACTTAATAAAAATAAAGGTGTTGAATGCATTGCATATGCATTACATATGCCTTCTGCATACCAACTGTAGGATATTTCAGGTTTTCAAAAATGAATTATGAAGGTGTCTTTCAAGTTTGAAGATACTTAAATGTCTTGTAAAAATGCTTTACTGTACCTTATCATCCTCATTTGTCCAGCATTCCTCATCGTGAATTCCTCCTGCCTTCACCAGAAAAGGATTTCACAGTGTGAAAATGTCAGGAGGTGATGTGGCACTGAAAGTGTTTGAGGGAGGGAGATCTTTTACGAAAGATCTATTGAAAAATAGCTGGAGTGGCTGCAGGGAGAAGAGAAGCAATTTTTTCCCATTCTTACTGTTTTTGTTGACTCTCAAAAATTTGTTTTGGAGCTTTGAGTTTGGACAAATTCTTCCAGACCCCACAATGGCACATAAAGACACAAAAGTTAATGATTCCCCCTTTATAGAAATATACTCCTGATGTGAAAAGAATTTGAATGTGACAACTTACAGACATGTTGGGGGTAGCAGTGGGGTCAGCCCATAGCCCAGATCATCAGGTAAATTGATGGTTACATGGGTAGGCCAAGAAAGAGTCACCTTTGGTATGTAATCTTGTTTTCAACTGAAATGTCAGATTTCCTTCTGAACAGAGCTCTCTCCTTCTCTCTCCAGCTTTTTTTCTGCATGGCCACTGGCATTGATAAGCAGTTCTGAAAGCTGCTTCTCTGTTGCTCAGATGCTTGACTACGTATTACATACATGCTTTTAAACATCTACACTTAACTTTCAAAATACAAATTGTCTGAAAAGCATGGATGATGTTTGATACAGAACCACAGTAATCCTTTGCTATTTGTTAATTCTGGAAGGCACAAAGAGTGCAGGTCTGAAGCACGTTATAAGGAAAGAAAACTCACGAAATATGTTGTGTCTTAGAACATGTCTTTGTCATCTACCAATTTTTCTAGGCTTTTCTAAAATGGAAGCTATCTCTAATAAGCAAAAGTCCATCTTTCTTCCTAACTGGATTTTCTGTTTAATCTACAGTACATGAAAAATAGGCTGGTCTGAAGCTCAGTAGTACTATCATTTTCCTCATGGTTACTTTATTTTGAGCTCATCTTAGTACTACGCAGGTAAGAAGAATGTTCTTTTTTAAGGTTGTGGGAATATGTCCTTTTCTCTCCAGCCAGTTCCAGAAGAATGAACTTGATATATTTTCCCAAGGAATTAAATGTACTGATAACTGTAGATTTTTCTCTGTAAAAAATTCAGAACATGTTTTCCCCCTTTTTCTCTCTCTAATGAAAAAAAAATAAAAAAGACTTGCTCTTTTGTTCACAGGTGCTAGGGAACAAAAGGAACTTTTTGTTAAATAGGACCTTGTCCTGATGTTTTTAAACAGATTCTTTTCCCCTCTTCCCCTGCTACTTACTGTAACGTTGGCTGACTGTACCTTAGCCATATCCTTAGCTAAGAAATTACCATTTTATAGCTTTGCTGTAATGTGTTTATAGCCTTCAGAGTGTTTCAGAGTCCTTCAGACTCCAAATAAAACATGTATTTTTATAGAATATTCACTATTCTCTTGCGTTTCTTGTAGAATTACAGATAAATTTAGTATTCTTTTGTCCTCTGTGTGTTTAGATTTTATTATATTGTAAATTGAAGTTGTATTATCCTTATGTATTACCATATATTGGGAATGTACAACACCAGATATGGCTGTTGCCTTGTACCTATCTCAAATTGTTTTAGCATAAATTATAGAAATACTGACTTGTTTGCCCTCTTGATTCCTGACCTTTTGGCATTTAGTATTAATATACTACTGAATTTTCTTCACTTTTTTTTTTTTTTTTTTTTTTTTTTTTTTTTTTTTTTGCAAGGGCAAGCTGCTCCACCAGTAGGGGTGGGCTGGGAACTGAGCAGGAAAACAAGGCAGGTGGGGAACGGTGATTTGCCCAGCAAGGACATGGGGTGCTGAGCAGCAAGGCAAGGTTGAGATTACTTTTTTAAACAGCAGTCAGAGACTGTCCAGTGGTTGCCCATTGAGTCCACAGTGGGCATGTCTGAAGTCAAGCCAGCAGGTCTGGGCCAGGGTGAAAACTGAGTGGTGAAAGAATAGGTGCAGGTACAGCTGCAGTCCAGATATGATTTGGCAGGGAGGGGAGCCAGCAGTATGGCCCCAGCCAAAAATTGTCTCTGTTTTAGTTTCCTGTCTCAATGTTTGTGATTCACACAGGTAGTATCTGAGTGGTTTCCACCTCTCATCTTCTGTTAAGGACCACTATTGTAAGGTTTTATGTGCAATGATGAGCTCTTTGTGCATCTCATTTTTTCTTAGCTGAGCTTAGAAGCCACGTGATAAAGACAAATACCCAATATTAATTTCATAGTATGACACTAACTTTCCATGTTGACTAAGCCGTTTCTTAATTCTTAAGAGACTATTAACAGCCACCACACATTCAATTGCATGTTTTCTGGTGCTTTTTTTTAGCAACCAAAAAGAGATATTTGACTACTTGTCTGTTAGAATAGATCCTATTTGATCTGTGTTGTGTTTTTTCTGACCATGTGCAGTCTGTTCTTCCTGCTGAGTTTTGTTTCAGCTTACTGTCCCTCTTACATTCCACACATTAGTCTTGTAACTTATATGTTTTCTTAGAGTGGTTGAAGACATCTGCTAGATTTACCTTCTTAATTGAATAGAATGGGTCTTTATGTCAATGTAAAACATTATGTTTAGTTTACCTCTGTCATCAAATTATCTTTTTTTTTGAAGACTTAAAAAAATGAATGTCCAGTAAATGACAAAAAATAATCACCAAAACAAAGCTACTGAACATGGTTCTAGGCACTAACTTGAAGGTATTTCTTTGTTCTCTCCCTTTCGAACTTTTGCCCAATCTTATGTATGGAGATAGTTGACTGAATAATGACAGGAATTAGAAGGAGAAAGTGATTGTGCATAAGTTTTTTTAGAAGAAGATGGAATGGAATTTCTTGTTACTTTTAATCAGGAAATCTATAAATAAATTAAGTCAATGAGTCACCAAAAGAAGTCTTGAAGAAACAAACTGGAAACAAATTGAATGCTAGAGGCTAGAAAATCAGGCTGGTTCAGAGTTTTCCATGTTAGAAAGCTTCTTTCCTGAACTTTGTGGAGGAGAAACTTTGATAGTTCTGTGCTGTAAGATAGTAAATGTGATGGGATATCAGGCTGGGAATTTATCTTCTGTGAAATCTAAGTGTAATTTCTTAACCTATACTGTGGTATTAAACATTTGTAACCCTAGGCATAACAGTTCTATTTAAAAACCGAACTAGTGAAGTTCAGATCTTCCTCTGTTATGAGGAGGCATTTTAATTTTTATCAATTCATCAGGCTCAGATTTCTATAAAAATAATGACACTATCTCTTATAAAACTGACCTAAGATGGGTGAGAATTGCTTTGAGTTTTGTTTTTTAATTTTGTTGTTTTTGTTGTTGTTTTTGTTTTACCAGCTGCTCATGTCCAGAGGAAGCCTGGCATCTTACACTGCTTTACTTTTACAGGCATCTATTTAACTCCAGTGCCTGAATGAATTTGAAAAATACTGTGTTCTGTTAAAAGCCTAGACCCATCTGCTTCTTCCATTAATGTATGACTTGCAGTCTGAAAACCTTATAATCGAGATTTGATACTAAGTTTTCAAATACTTTCAAAAAAAAGAAAAGAAGAAAAACTTAAATGATTTTTTCCTAAGGCTGCATTTCTCATTTATTAAATGTTTTCTGGATTAATAATTGATACTAATTTAAGCAAAACTATGATTTCATTGGAGACAAGCTTGCTTTGGCAAACTATTTTTATGTTAATGACCGTGACTTCTTAAAAATTAAATGCTTCTCAGGTGGGATTCTTAGAATATCTGACCATGATTTAGGAAGTTATTGTGGTTTTAGTTGTTGGTTAACCAGAAACTATTACTTGTCTAACAGTGAAAGAATTTGCATTGATGGTCATTAATGCTAATATGACTTGAAAGTAGAAGATTGGAATGGTCTTATTCCATGTTGTTAAACACAATCCTAGTATCCTGATTGTTTGTTTGTTTTTTTGCTTAATTATACTTAGATTAAATTCAAAACAGCCAGCTGATCATAGCAGCTGGTAAATATTTACTGCTCATTTGCCAAATTCCTCAGAGCACAAATTTTTGCTTTTTCTGTGTCCTAATACTTAATGGATAAGAACTGATTCCTCCAAAAATTGCACTGTAGGAAGTAGGGGAGTGGCGGGGAGCCAAGACATTTTAAATATTCCTCTTGCTTATGAAAAATGTATTTGTAAATTTTGGGAATGTTCATGAGCTGGATGCTGCATATGTTGAACAGAGAACATGTCTCCTTTGCAAATGTACCAAGACCTGAGTGAACAGGTGGCTATTATTAGTTCTTAATGGGGTGCACATCTGCCCTTATTTGTTATAGCTCTGTTTAGCACAACTTCATCCAAACAGCTTGGTTTTTAAGAAGGAATAGAAATATTGGAAGAGACATGCAAGTTGGATGTGTGTACTGAAGCAGTAGACTTCATAGTACAGTGAAATCCACCTGACATTTGCTTTAGAAAGTGCAGAGGAAAGACATTTACTTTTTGAATCATATGTCAGCCATTGGGTTTGTGGACATATCTGTTCTAGGGAAATGTGATGGACCATTGTTAACAAGTAAGATGTATTAACTACGTGAAAAGGGATAAGAGTTATGTTTGGGGCCATTGTACAGATGTATATGTCCCATGAAGAAAAGGTATGTTTGTGAAGTATGTGGCCTAGACTGAATTTTAGAAGAGAATGTAAGTAATCATTGAAGACCAATAAACCATAAAACTCTAAGAATATGGAAAGGTATCTATGGACCAATTGGGTTTTTGTTTGGTTGGTTTGTGTTTGTGGGTTGTTGTTTTTTTCCACAGGATAAAATTAATGTGTATAATTTCAAGGACAAAAAAAGTTCTTCAAGCAACTTGTAATTTGCTTGGCTCCTAAGGAGAAGAAATGTTCCATGAGCTTGAAATATATAGACTTAAAAAAACCCCAAACTTTGAAGTAGTTACAATTACTGCATCTATTTTTTTACTTAGCCTTTTATTATTTATTGTATTTTTTTCTGTCAGCCTTGCCCTTAGTTTTCTGGGTTGAGGAACAGCTTTGAAACTTGGTTAGGAGTTTTCCATTTAAAAAGTTCACATACTTGTAGTCAAGATACCAATTATATGAAGTGAACAAACTGAAAAGTCTAGATAATCATCTGAAAAGTCAACAGTGTTCCTCCTTTTACTGACAGTAATATGAGATGCTGCTTTAATATTAGGTTGCTTTCATGGCAATATAAAAAAAAATCTAGCCTCCTAAATAAAAGGAATCTTGAACTTGACAATGTTTCATGGTATTTGAGAGTGTGTATTTAAGTGGGATAGATCATTTGATGTCTTACTAATATCAGTTAAAGTTGTGCATTTGAAGAGAAAGTTAAACATTTCTCAGTCATTGCAGTATAAGTGATGAACAACTGATCTCTCTTTCCTGTGATAATTTCCTCACTGGGGCAAGCACAGGATATTTTGAATTATTCGTGAGCTCCTACATGGTAGTGACTGAGTCTGTCCCCCTGTTTTGCAAACTTCTTTTGTTTTTCATACAACATGTTATCTCCTTTCATAGCAAGATTATTTAGTTTTGCTGCAACTATCTTCTGGGTGGATCATTTGCAAACTCAGAGGAATGGTCATAGGGAAATGAAAGGTTACTGCTTTGGCTTAATATTTCATAGAATTGAATTGCATTGAGCCTCTGAGAACATGACATTTCAGATTTTACCTCTAAAAACACTTCTCCAATGAAACTTTCACTGAAGCACTCCTTCATAGTTGGTCTGTTTATTTTTTTTTCCTTTCTCCTTTTGCTACTTCTTTCATAATCATATGTTAATGTTGATCTTGCTCTCTTGACTGACACTTCAGTGCCTCAATGCATTTGGGCATGGGTTGTAACACTAGTAAATTACCACATATATGAAAATTGCCCATTTGCCACCAATACTGTATCAGAGAGGCAGCAGGAGGTCCTCACTTCCTTTCATATGTGCTCTGATGTTAATGCTTTTGTTGGCATGGAACTGTGAAGAGGAATATCGGATTTTATTCCCAGGCTACTTTGCTGTAAGCTTTGTTGTCAACTTTTGCAGTGCTTTTTGGCACACAGTCTCAATATTCAGTGATAACCAATTAATTAGCTTCTGTTTAAAAGCTAGTTTTGAAGTCAGGATACCGTATTTCATCATCTATCTGAATTTATGTTGGTTGTAATCATAATCTTTTCATAAATACATGTGCAAAATGTCAGCATGAAAAAACGGGTGTGTCGACTTGTCTGAAGTAAACCATCTTTTGTGTTGTGCTTTGAATTTTTAATGTAGTAGCTAGACAATATTCATGAGTTTGTTGTTGTAACTGTATTTTTCCCTATGTCATTCTTCAAAATGCTCAATTACCAATATTATACTGAAAAAAAAAGTCTACAAAAAATGCCACCAACTTCCAACAACTTAGATGACTAATTTCAATTGCCTTCAGGTTTTTATATGGCTTATGTGATTGTACTGCATCAATCAGGAAATAGCAGATCAGAGGTCAACCTAAAGCACTTTATCTACATAAAAACTACAATTAAGGAGCACTTAATGATTCATGATGCAAATTATTTTCTCCTATGAAACTTGTGTGTTTACTAGACAGGAAATAAGTGATTATGTTGTGCTAATTAGTTTCCAAGAAGCAGGAAGAATATGGTGCTAAGGAGAAAAAGTTGTTATATACTGTCCTTACTGCCATCTTCTGATGTAATTTGCAGATAGATATACCCAGGCTAATACATTTGTTTCCTGTATTTAAAAATCTTCAATATAAACATTGATCAAGACTAATTTGCTATAATTTATAAATTGGAGTATCATCACTTTTAAGTGCTTTGTAAATGCATCTTTTAAGCAGAAGTTTTATGAGTGACAGGCTACTTCTGGCAAATAATAATAAAGTTAGCTATTGCTAGAAATATGATATAGCTATCATGGCACATGGAGGTCTCTTGGTATTACTGATATAGAAAGTAAAATATATCTAAGACAGCAGATTTTGTTTAATATTGTAGAGGTTAAGAACAGAGATTATGAAAATCCTTACTTAAATCTTAAAAAGTTATATGATCTGTAATCTGATAGAACTGACATGCAAGGAGAAGTAAAGTATGTAAAGAGAGAAGTATCTTTTATGCTCTTGGAATTACCGGAACAGTAATAAATAGAGATTTAGTGTATGTAGTACTTTTCACAGACCTCCAGTGCTGTGCTGAATGTCAGATGCTGTACCATTAATATAGAAAAGACAACGAAAACAGCAGTTGTGTTGGAGTACATGTCAAGGCAAGGTCTCTTGTAATGTTTGGGTGAACACACAGCCTAATTATCATGTTATCCAAGAAAAATATCAAAGCTGGTAATGGTAGGTTTCCACTGAGCTGATATACCCAACTTTGTGTGGCTTGTGTTGATGTTTGTATCCCTTGCTTTCTGATCTACAAATGCATGCATGGGATTTGAGTGTTACTACATTTTTTCTTTGGCAAACTGTAGGCACTCATACAAATAATGGTTTCATAGAGGTGCAGAAGATCATTTGGCAGACACTATAATTTCATTTACATAACCAGTATCTTTAGGTTAGCTGTAGAATAAACCTACAGATCTCCTCCCAAGAGTTATTAATAGTTATTAACAGCAAACAGGCTAGTCCTGGATTTGTGTTATATGCCTCTGCTAACATGGGTCATGGCAAGTTTCTCATAGTTTTATGAATGGGAATCTTTCTTAACAGAATGCTATAGCTGTTTCTGAACACAGATGTGATTCCAGCACAGTAGCCATCTTCTTGCACCAGACTTGTAACTCTTTGAAGACCAAGAGCCTTGAGTGACTGAGTCATGCGGTAGGCGTCTTGCTTTGCCTTGTCAATGTTTGTAATGTCATTGCTACTGTTTCCAGAGATTGATAATCTGCCTGGATGAAATGCTGTTAGACATATCTGCTGCCCTATCACTGCTGCAACAACACAAACAGGAGGTGTTCACTGGCGTCATAACATGGGTCCATGAGAAACAGAAATAAAGAATCTACCTAGGCAGAAATGCCCACTCTGAACACATCTGTTAGCTAAGACCACCTCTGCTCTAATAGGACAATCAAGTTCTCTCTGAAAGCATCAAGTAAGTCAAACCATAGGTTTGAATTAGTGAGGAGCTGATTGAGAGAGAGATCCCTAGGAATCCTAGCAACAGCCACGTTACCTGAGACATTGGTTTGATGCAGTTACACAGAAGGGGTTTGAGTACAGCTCTGCAGTGTATCTGTTCATAGGTGAGCATGCTAATTCTGGATGTTTATTCTCAATTAAATACATGTTTCTCTCTGGATATAACATCTGTGCATCATTTCCTTAGCTGTAAATTAGGGATGTTAATGTATGTTCAAAGGTTTGTAGCAAGTTTTTTGTTTACTCTCATCTCATTTGCATATATGGCAAGAGACTTGGCTTAAATTTCAGTTCTTGTTCAAGATTGTTATTATTTTAAATATATTATAAATGTTTGGGTAAAGTTGGATGTGTCCCTTTGTATTTCACCATCACTGAACATTGATAAATCAAGGGTTTGTTTTGAGAAGGTTATATTTCGATTAGTTTTCTGTGCAGAATCAACTACTTTGGATCTTTCAGCATGATAATGAACACAATAAAGTTGTAAAATATAATATTGTAAATTTGTATTCAAACCACATATGAAATTGAGATGTTTTAACAGTGCAAGTCTGTCATAGGAATGATGAAAAACAAAAGGAACCTCTCTTCTTTTTGCTCTCATTACCTTCCCGCAAACAGGTGAACGGTAGATTCCCAAAGCTTCTTAAACCTAGCAAGTGAAACAGAAGATCATTTTGTAACTCAGTTTATGTTATTTAGGCTAAAGAAGCAAGACCTGTGCCAAACCAAAATAAAACCTAACTTCAGAAATGAAAGTAGACAAAAGCCTACATCAATGAAACACTAGGGCTAAAATATTGCAATCTAGAAATAACTTGCATCCTATAGCACAAGAATGATTTTCAATTTGCTTTTCAGTATATTCCATTTCTGTACAGAGCAATAGAAACTTTATTAAGGCCTCCCATAATGACAGCATTAATTTCTGAAAGAACAATATGAAACATTTTTCCCCTGTAAATGCCTAGTTTGACTTAGCTTTTAAGGGAAAGAAATGCTTTATATAGGAATGTTAGGAAATAGTTTTAATATTTTAGACACCTGAAAATGTAAAATTAAGATATAGTAGAGCATCCATTGTAGCAGAAGTTGACGTAAATTTATTATGTTTATTGTAGTAATTATTAAAAGCAACAACAGAATTGAGTCATACTGAGAGGATGTATGTACTGAATTAATTTATGAATCTTACAAGATTAGTTGATGTCATTATACAATTGGTTGCAATTTTTCATTTCCTAGTGGTCTTTAACAACAAGTTTTTTTTAACTATTCTGTGTCATTTCATGATAATAGCAGAAAATTACTGTTTTGCTTTTGTTTTTCCTATTTTTGCTTTCCACTCCAATTTCTTTCCAATAAAAAGAGAAAGGAAAATGACCAACAAGGAAAGAATTGACCCTATTTACTTATTAACAATGGACAAAGGGAGAAATATTGTTTTTGTTAACAGTTGTAATGCAAGTAAGATTTAAATTAGTCAGTTTTCTCTTTTCTCATTGACCAGTAAAGTGAAGTAAACTTTCCATTTATTTTTCTGAAATGAATGTGTCTCCAAACCATGAATGGGTTTCAAAGATGTGCGTTAGTTCATTTCTATATGTCCTTAAGTCTCAAACTGGAGAAGAAAATGTGTTTTGTCTTTAAAGGATACTAGGCTTTTGTTTTCTCACCTAGTAATGTTAGCAAACAATGAATCATTTATAAAAATTTTCTATCCAACTATAGTGATGATGACAGTTTTGTCTGTGTAGTGTGTCTACTGGTTTCCACTGTCTGCATGGATAAGGCTGGAGGATGAGGAGCAGGCTTGGTTACAGGTTAAGGGATTTGCTCTGGGTGACTGCAGATTGGGTAGTGGATTTCATTTTCTTTCCCCTGAGCTCCAGGTTGTCTCTTGTACTGCTTGTCAAATGCTGCACAGTACTGACAGTTTTGTCTGCAGCTTTTATGTTCTGGAGGCTTTTCCTCTTCATTATTGATACTTCTGAAGACAGACTTGGAGCTATTTTGGGGTAGTATCAAATGTTTGTACTATTCTTCAGATGCCCCTTTGCCAGAAATACACTGTCAAAAGCCTTTCTAGGTCCCTAGATCCTTTAACTGCCTGCCTAGCCTGATGCAAATAGGAAGTGCATGTGAGTTTTGGTATTAGATGGGTTACTGTGTGAGAGAATATGAATTTTTGTCACATCTTGTTTATCCCTTGGGTAAATACCTGTAACCCTGTGCAGAGAGTGCTTTGGTGTTAGTTGAGTTCTCAGTGAATACTTATAGCACAAAGCTCACAGCTATAAAAGAAGCAAAAGATGACTGCCTGTTGCAAGAGTCTGTCAAATACCTGATCCCTCAATGACTCTGGGTGTGATAAGGTTACAGGAGCCTGATGATAGACTTACTTTTGAAGCTTGGAAGAGATTTTATCAACTGCTCCTGAGCAGGGAAGAAAGCAAGCAGTGGGAAATCACTTGGCCACTTTAAATGTGATTACTTCATCCTCTTCCTGTGGAGTCTGCAAGGTTGGCCAGATCTGAATTGTGACCCGCTGGTTACTTGGATGACTGTTAAAAAACAGAGGTATTGATTCAGTGCCTTTAAGGGTCCAGCATTTGCAGAGCTGTCAGTTGCTGAGAGATATAGGTGAGTGTTAGTGACCTTGGTCTTGCTTCGGGGTATAAAAGGTGATGGTCACATTTAGTGTGGGAAGACTGATAGTACTGAAAATGAGACGCTGAGATGAGATGTGGACAATCCATTGTGACAAACCAGGAATACACCTAGTGCTTGGTCCAATGGCTTTGAAATTATTACATACAAATGGATAATGTTCCGGAGTCTGACAAGGATGCATTTTGACAAAGATCTTACAGGAAACTACTCAACTTCTAATTGTTTTCCTGTGTACAACTGTTTTATTGATCGATCTTCAGCTGGCAAAGAAAATGAGCAGCATTTCCAAATGTGCTTTCATGACTCAGCGAAGCTAATCCAATGTAATTACCTGCCACTGAGGCAGAGTGCTAGTCTTATTCCTATCTTGTCTGATCTTATATTCTAGATGAACATTTTTGCTTTTCTGATATAGTTTGCTGTTTGAGGTGGCTAAATTTGTGAGGGATAGCAGTGGTGATCTTAGGTTTTTGGAATTGTAGTTTTTTAAGCTTCTTAATTTGCCATGCCAGTTCTCAATGCACAGTTACCAATGGCAATGTGAGGTAATTAGACTAGCTTGACTGAGTGTTCAAAATGCATGCACAGTATGTTTTTTTGTCAGTGAGAAGAGTTTCTAGGTATGCGATCAGCACCACTGGTTTCTTAGGATAAAAGCAAGTTTCATCTGTAATGATTATTGTACAAGGTGTGGTCATCTTTCTTTGTTACTGGAGCAAAAGATTATATATCTATAATTCCCTGAGCTTGAGAAACTGTAAAACTAGAAATGAAGAAAGTAAGAAATGCTAACTCAATTGGAGACACACATTTTTGTTACATATTGCAGATGTTTTTAGCTTATCTTGTTTTTCTCTGTCTTCTGTTGTTGGCTTGCTGTTTTTGTAACGGTTTTCCTTTTCATCTATCCAGCATTATCATCTTCATACCCTAATGTTCTCTTTTGCAGTTTATAATGAACAATCTGTTCCTGAACTGCCTAGCTTTCCTGTCTTTGGGATAGTAATTGACTTTTTATGATCTCTTTCTATGTTGCTTTTTTTTCTATATGGTCTACTTTTACTTCTCATCTTCTTATTTTCACATGCATCTAGGCATGTCTTAATCTGAATTCTAGTCTCTATCACCTCTCTTTTACTGATATAAACATGCTTCTATTTTTACCACTGGTAAAATAACTGGTAATTTCATTCTTTTTGAATGTCTGACTGAAGTGTACCTTTTTTTTTTGGTTTTTGGTTGGATTTTTTTTTTTAGGATTGCAATAGATTTCATGATGGAAAAACCAATATTTTTGTTTTTAACTGAAAAAGAAAGAAATAAAATTTTTATTAATGTGGGACAGAAATAAGTGTTACTTTTCCAGGGTAAAAATGGAAAAACAGGTATGTGGTGGAGGATTTCTGATGGAAAGCATCCAGTCTCTGCTTCCAGTCTACTTGAATCAGAGAGGTGGTGATCACTTGCATTATTTGTTTGGTTGTGGATCTTGCAAAATCAGTATATAGTACATTAAAAGAAGCGGGGGAGACTGGATGCTGATGAACATAGCTTGCTCTGTTACAATATGGGTGTTCGGAGGTTGGGACATCCCTTTTTTTCTATAGTAGCTAGCAACAGGACAAGGAGTAATGTGGTGAAGATGGAACACAAAAAGTTCCCCTTAAATATAAGAAGAAACTATTTTACTGTGAGAGTGATGGAGCAGTGGAACAGGCCTCCCAGAGGGGCTGTGGAGTCTCCTTCCTTGGAGGTCTTCAAGACCCGCCTGGATGCATTCCTGTGTGACCTGATCTAGATGAACCTGCTTCTGCAAGGGGGTTGGACTAGATGACCTCTGAAGGTCCTTTCCAACCCCTACCATTCTATGATTCTATGATAATGCTTTAAAATTTATTTCTCCTTTGAATGGGGACAAACTCTTGCAAAAAAAAAAAACCAAAAAACAAAAAACAACTAAGAGAACTGAGAAGCTAATGTTCTGTATTGTAGGAGAAGTATATTGTGTGTTGAGTAAAACTGGAGGAAAGTCAGAATAATTAATTATTTTAGCATGATGCTTTGAGTAAGGCACAGAATATTGTGCTGTGCTGAAATTCTGCAATATAGTGCAGAAGAAGGCTGATAATCCTTCTGAGACTTTATTTTTGTTTGTTTTGGATTGCTTAGTGTTCACTTGGAGCTTCCATTAGCCCTTCACCATTTTATGAACACTACAATCAAAATAACAATGACATTTGCAGGATGAATACTTAACTTAAAATGTTCAAAGAGGCAGTGTTTTTACATGTCAGCAGTCTACTTAAGCACCCTACCTGAATGACTGAATAGCTAAGCAAAATGCAATCGCAGGAGCATTGTCACAGCGATCAAGCTGTAATATTATCAAGCTGTTGTACTCCTGTTACCTTTCAGACAGTCGTCATTACTCAGCAGGAGCAAACTGTGGGAACTGTATGAGAGTTGTGATAATACAATAAATTGCATTTTAATGCTTGCCATATCATTTTGTTAACTCTGAAACTCTAATTCAAATTTTATTTTGTTATTGTATTGTATCTGATGGCTTTATAATTTTTTGAAACTAAGAAAATTATCAGTATGGTGATGTTAATGCCATCCTTACAGGGATCTTAGTAAGAAAATCAAATTCTCTGGAGGTAGTGGTAGGTTTGGTGATATTTTTAAAGCTTAACATGTTGTCAGCTGTCAAGACCTATCTGATTGAAGGAATTGCATTTGATAAAATTTCATGGCTTGAGAGTCACTTTAGTAGTAATTAATCCCTCCTGATTAAACATTTTCCCCAAACTCTATAAATCTATTTGACTGTTTTAACAACAGACCTGTTATTAGTTTATTGGGGAAGTTCTGTTAAGTATCCCTGTTTTGCATGCAGGCTTTGAAGAAGTTCTGTTTAAAGACATTATTTTTAAGTGGAAGAAGAAAGTAGGATTTATACGAAAATACAAGTCTTTTGTGTTTTTTCTTCTTTCCTTTTCAAATTAGTTGGAACAGTTTGAAGGGTAAATGCTGGTGGCAAGACTATTTCACTTGCAGAGTATGTAAGCAAAATGATGCAAGCTGTTCTAAAAACTAAACTGTAAAGTAATTTAATGGCAGTATTTTTATAAATACAAAATGTTGTATGTTTAGTAAAATTTTGAAGAGCTCCCTACGTAAGTCAACAGGAAAGCAATTTTCCTGTGTTCCAGTTAATTTGTTCACAGGAAACATACCATCTGAATAAACAAGCAAAACTTATCACTTTGATTTAGAAAAAAAAAAGAAAATTAAGCCAGTTTTTAAGAAAGACTACTGGAGGAGACTACCATATATATAATCTTAAATCAGAGAAGAATCTTAGAAGCAGTGTCACTAAGTCTCGTGTCCAGATTAAAATAGTTGGGGTGGAATCTGTAGAAGGATTTCAAAATGTTCAGACTAACTGCTGGTAATTTTATAAATTCACAGAGCCTCTTGAATAAGAGGACATATTTGAATTCGATCTGGCCCATATATTCTTATTCAACCATGTACTGAATTGTGTCAGGTTTTGTGAAACAGTTTTTCTTGATATCAAAGAAATGTGTATTATAAAAACTTGGTAGGCTTGTGTTATATACAGGCTTATGGATACAGCTATGTCCTTTATTAGCTATTGACAGCATGGTTACAGATACTATTACCTATATAATAGCTGATGAATTTGTGAGTGAATTCTTCTCTGTCATCAGTTCACTTGTCTTTTCACTCTCCCTTTCTTCAGCACAATAAACTGGCCATTATAAGGTGATGTATATCGTGTGAAATGTGTCTCAAGGTATGTATTGGTAAGTTACAGGAAAATTAACTGAAATGGGAATTACTTGAATGGGTTACACCTGTAGTCCTCATTCTCTGTGCTAAAGTTTACCCTCAGAAGAAGGTGTCAAACTTTCATAAATGGAAAACTTTCATAATGGCAAAATGAGCTTTCTGTTCCCTTCTGTTGCAGTGAACTTTCAACTAAGATTCTATTTGGGTATCTTTGTAGAATTTCCAAAGAAAAAGGAAGATCCTCTGTGTGAGCCAACACAGACAGGGCGCAGAAACAACCGCAGAAGCACAGATAAAATGCTAAGAGCAAATTTATTCTCATACCTCACTATTCAGAGCCTTTCCAAAACACGACCCAGGCAGAGACAGGCAAGTGGGGGAGCACCGTGGAGACTGGTCCTGCCAGCAGCAGAGCAGAAAAGCTCAGGCTTCAAACCTGCTACTTTTCACCTATAAATCAGGGATTTTTTTTTTTTTTTTTTAAGATGTGATTTTTTCCACTGTGCTTTCATCTTTCTCACAGCAAGGCAGGAATCTTGAGAATATCTGATAGGTGTCTCTGTGTCCATTTGAGGTTCATGTTATCTAAACAAGGATGTTCTACTTGCCAAGCACACAGGGCTAACCAACAATTAGCATTGTTGATACATTTGTCTTTTGACCCTCCAGCTGCAGATCACTTGAGCGTATTTACAGTCCTTGGCAATCTTCCGTTATGTTCCTACACCTTCCCCTTGAAGAATTAAAAGAGTGGCAACCATTTCATACAGTAGAAGAAGGCAGCAGAGAGGCAATGAAGTTATACTACTGAGAGTCACAGGCGGGGATGGTGAAACCATTTGTTTTAAATATGGTTTTGAAAAAGCTTGCATAGACTAGCTTTAAGTTGTCGAATCTTGTAACAGATGAGGTTTCTTCTCTCCTACCAGAGCTAATATAAAGTCGCCAGAGACTTGATATTGTATAATCTTGCTGATGTGGGAGAAACAAGATCATGTGTTGATATTTAATCTGGATCAGGTTTGTATTTATTGAGTGACGCAGTAGCGCAGGGATTTGTAGTGTTGGTGTGTGGGTATCTTGGTTATTTTCACTGGGCTGCAAGGTTCTACCATGGGGAGACCAGGCATAGGGGAGTTTAGAGAGAGAAAGTAAGAAAAGAAAGCCCCCTGGCTCCATAGAATTGGGTTTTTTTTTGGAGAAGTCCTTCCTGTAAGGGTATCACAAGATGGAGTGTGAAGGTATCTGCTTGAAAAGATATCAAATGGCATGTACAGATGGTGCCCTGAGGTGACCAGATGTGCAAAACTGCCATTTTTCAGTGAAAGGGCTTTGACAGTTTGAATGTGTCTGTCTGTTTGTCTGTCTATCCATCTATCTATCTAGTGTTTGGTGTTGCTATTTATAATATATGCTTGTTTTGCCTGCTTTCTGATAATCCTAGCTTATCGAAGGCTAGAAATGGTTGGCTCAGTTTATAATTTGCAACCTGATCTAGATGGACCTGCTTCTGCAGAGAGATTGGACTAGATGAACTCTAAAGGTCCTTTCCAACCCCTATCTATGATGATTCTATGACTCTAATGTCAAAGTGTCTTTAAGTCTTTTTTTCGTATAGTCCTTTAAGCAAAGTCCTTTAAATAAATTTCCACGCATATACCATTGCCAGTACTTTCGTTTTGTAAGTTTCATTTTAGGGGGTAGATTTAGATGGTAGTTTGGAACAAAGGATTTCAGTTCTCTGGCATGTGATTTTATTTTTACACAAAGTAATGATTTAGTCTCCTAAAGTCTTCTACAGAGAACTTTATCTAAGGCTGTTTCAAAACTCAGATTACTATTAATCCATTCTCCTTTCTCTCATATTTTGTTGAACTTCTCAAGAATCATAAACAACAGGAATTACTTGATTGTTCTTCACAGAAGTTGTTCTGCTTTGCTTTCAATAAATATATAACATCTTGAAGATTCCTAATACTTCGCTGTTACTTATTTTTCTGTCTGACATTGCAAATGGTTTATCTGCTGTCTTTTCCTTCTCTGTAACTTTTACCTCAAGTGCCCTTTTGTTATTAGAGGACAGCAGGGGGGAAAGAAACTCTGTTATATTTAACACCTCATTTCATGTCTGAGTGAGTTTGAGTCCTTTAGTGTGCATAAACATAAATAGTTTTATTCAGAATATAGAAAAAAGATTAGTTTTTCACTATAATGTCAGATGATTGGTTGAGTATAAAAATTCATCATTGGCAATGACCTACACACAAAAAAAAATGTACTGAGATGTTTTCTGCTATTCTACATTCCAGACAGAAAATCCAAACATGACTAAAAAGGCAAGGCACACTTGGCCCGGGGTCTGTGGTGGATCTCATCTAGGTCTTTTGGGATGGAGCAGGGGACTTCATATCTATTACAGATCCTAAATGGGTAGTGGTTGGGCTATAAAGATTTCATTTAACATGGAGATATAATTTGGTTATCTTTAAGAATTGTAAGGATAATACTTTGAAGAAAATATCAAAATGAGATAAACGTAAGTGTCTCATTGCCAATTATGCCTTGACTATTGCACACCAACAGGATTTGTGTTCTGCAGAGTATTTTCCTAATAAGTAATACTGAGTTTAGCTGACAAAATACAAACATACCACCCTGTCATGTGAAGAGTAGAGAGCTTGACTCGCCTGTCAGAGTCCATCCTGGGGACTGTCACAGAAAGCAGTTTTGCAAAGTCAAGGGTCTTAACTTTGCCTGTCAGAGTCTCTCTGGGGGACTTTCACTGAAAATAGTTTTGCAAAGTCAAGGATTAGAATCTGATTTATGAGAATTTATTAAGGCAACAGATATAACAGATTCAAGATTGCTGTTGATAAATACACTTACTACAATAGCACTAACGTGATAAAAATGCCAGCAATACTCATCCCAGAGATTCTTCGCCGCAGAGTGAAAAAGCAGCACAATTCTTACCAAAAAGGTATCCCCGTCTGGATGGAGGAAGGAGTGTAGAGCCCATCAACTGTCTTGGTCTTTAGTCTCGTTCTTTCTGCTCTGTCTTTCTCTCTCTCAAGTGGCTTGAGAAGCAATGGAGCAAAAGTGCACAAAAGACTTCAAAGGCTTAAAAGGCCAAAGCAGCCAAAAAGGCAAATAGCACTAAGGCAAATAGCAAAAAGCTAAAAAGCAAAAATGTTCTAAAGAGCAAAAAAGCAAAAGCTCTGTCTCCATCTCCCTGGGGACTTTTATATCCCAAGCTTCTCTGTCTCCTTCCTGGGGTGATGTTTGACATGATTTGAGTGGAGAGTTGAGGAACATGGTTATATATGTTTTAATGTGTACCTCTTTTTGCTCATTTTCATTTTTAGGGGTGTCAAAGAGGTGTTAACTTCAATATTAATTTCACAGTTAATGAAGCAGTTATCTTACTCTGGGCACCTGTGGCCTTACTAAAACTTTTGAAGCTGTTTATCTGCTCAGTCCCATGATTTATAGCAAACCAGGATCTTCTTTCCTCCACAAGGCTTCCTCCCTCAGATGCTTCTCAGGCTGATTTCTTAGACCTGCACCTCCCAGGTCTGCACCAGAGATAAGTGGGTACTGTTAGTTTTAACCCTTTGTGTGCGATTCTCACATACCCTCTCTGAGAGAGGAGTTAGTTTCTATTTTGTTTTTTATGTGTTCTGACATAGTAACAACACTTAATTAGCAAAAATCTGTAAAGAGAAAGCAACAATTTCCTAATATGAGCAAATTATATAGTTTGGGTGAAATAAAAGATATTTGATATGCCTTTTTCACATGAGAATACAGTTTACAAGCTGGTAGAAATAAAGTTAGCTTTGAACACTATTTCCTGTTGTTGGCTTACAAAGGAGAACTGAGTATGTTTTGGTTTTTTTTTTTTTTAAGCTTTTGAAAAATGCATAAGGAAAACAAAACAAGCTGTGAGATGGTGTTCATCAGAGCTCTCAAGGTCTGGGAAACTTATAGTTCTTTCAGAAAACTTACAGGAATGCTATTACAATACAGTGCAACTAAAACCTCAAAAATACCAGAATCTGTCTAGTTCATGACTTACCACATTCAGACTGTGCAAGGATGAAGAAACACCAAATTCCAGATGCTTTCTTTAGTAAAAGTTGCAGAAGAGTGATATTAATTTTCCAAACCATAATCTGGTGTAGTCCTTTCATCTTTTCATACTTCCCTACTTGCTTGTCAATGGTAAGCGAGGGTGGAACCACTGACTGTTGATTTTAGCAGTGTGAAATTCTGGATGCAGAGCATTTTCTGTAAACCAACTTAAGGGTAGAAAACTTCTGATTTTCTTATTAAGTTCTAAGGTGACTTGAACTGATTTTATATGAGTTGAAATATGTAATGTTGAGTTTCCAGGGAGCTGGTTTTAGCCAGTAAACTAGTTTTATATCCACACAAAAATCTTCCATGACTCTAAAGAAGTTTTTCAGATTTTGAGTATGAATTATTTCTCTAGAAGCAATATCTCATTTCATAAAGAGTTTTTTCTGTAGATAGTACAGACTCCTATACTTGGTTTCAGAGATGGCAAAATTAAATATTATACAAATGCCATGTATTGACATATGGCCTTGGCCTTTATCAACTGAGATGCTGTGGCTGTCATGCTACTTAAGTGAAAATAATTTCTTGCATCCAATTTTAAAGATACTGTTGCAGATTATTTCCTTTGTAATTATGCTAAAGCAACTCTGATGTGTTTCAGTGCTTGTGGCAAGCCCAAGCTCCTGCAAAATTATTTCACTGTAGTTTACTTAAGAAACAAAAGGCGTTTTGGATATCTGACATATTTAAGTATTTAGGATCTGGCATGTGTGAAGGTTTTAATAATAAATGAACTAATCTGCTAGAGTTGACAGAGGAGGGGAGAAAGACAATAATTACTTACCAGGATAAGACTTTTAATGTAACACTGTAATAAGTAAATTGTGTCTGACAGATGTGATGCTTTAGGATAGTGTGCCAGATGCAAAGTCTGTCATCAAAATTCTGCTTTTTCTAATTTCCAACAAGCATACTCATCAGAGGAAACAGAAATTCAGGGTTAATGTGAGGAGAAATGAAGAGAAATGTTACTTTAACATGAAATTTTCAACTTGCAGGAATTGGTTTAGACTTGACTTTCACCAATTAGCTCTGAAGCAGGTGTGCTGAGAGTTTTCCTTACTTTTTTTTCTCTGTATAAAATGTACAGAACTTATTTTTTTAAGCCAATACAAAAAAACCATTGACAACAGACCATACCTAAGATGCAGCAAACAAGCAAAAAAACCCACAAGACCCCTAAAAATCTCTCTTTCCGTGTCCCTAATGCTGTTTAGGTTAAGAGTGATTGGATATGAAATTTTCATTTCAGGATAACTATGTGGCAGCTATACTACAATATAATTTTTAATTATTTTTTTAAACTTATTGTTGGCTGACATCCCTATCACTCAGTTTGATCTATGCAAGATCATTGTTGCATGAACACAGAAGTTTTCAGGTCCAAAATGGTGGCAGTTTCTCCAGCATAGAGCAAATTACAGAATAAATAGGCATCTTTATAACATTAAATAATTTGCAATATATCTTATAGTTAGCAGTGTAAGACTGTGTGAAATGTCTTGTAAATCTAGTAGTTGATTTAAACATTTTATCTGGAACTATTTAGATTTCTTCATGAGCTTGAAGAAGGTTGTTTATTCTGAGTATAACATACAAGTGGATTTTTTTTTAGAGGGTGTTTATTTGATAACTTACCACAATTGACAGTGATACAGTAGTTACTCTCTACAGAATTCTAAAAGCAGAGAAATAGGTGAAGTTTTCTCTATCTACTATCTGCAACAAAATTCCATCTTTGGCATTCAAAAAGTTGGGAAATTTTTCATTGGCTTGCAATGGAATGGAATTACTTAAAGATGGTGTAGTGAAATATCTTTGCATGCACTATTTGCATGCATTGGATCTGAAGTAGTTTGTCCAACTGCATTGCCTTTACACTAGAAACTCAATTAAGTAGACGTAGTAGCTTATAGTGTCTCAGCTGGCTCAGGTGTTCTGCTTGGCAGTGTTTCTCAAGTCCTACCAGATTTCGATTAGAGTCCAGATCCTGTGCATCCAAATTATTTTTATAAAAATAGAAATTTGGCATTTAAATCATTGAAGCATTGTGATCTTTATTAAAGGAATGCTAATTGTCCTACAAATCTGGGATTTTATTTTGTTGGATCAATGAACAATACATGTTGGGAAACCTAGAGAAGAGATCCTAATACCAGTGTCTGCCAAATAGCAAATTGGGTGTCCTAAGAAACACTTCTTCATCCTTCATTCATCTTAGCAAAAGACATTTTCAGGTACGATTATTCTGTGCCTTTTTTATCTTGATCTTCTACTTGTACAATGAAACTTAGGACTCTGCTGGTTTTGATTCCACTGGGAACCTTTGGGGCCTTTCGAGTCAGTACTAAACAAGAAAAAATGTTCTAAATTTGCAAGGTCTGAGGAACTACAGCACCCAGAACATTGTTGTTTTGAGGAATGATTGTTCGGAACAAATTTTGTTCTGATAAATGGGTGTTTGGTTTGGTAGTGCTCCAGTACCAATGATATATCAGTCTCTGTGAAAAGTTTCTGTATATTTAGTCAGTATGGCCTGAGATACTGAGTTATAAGAGCAGTGATCTATATTTAATGCCCTTGATGCTGGTAGAATATCCAGAAAAGCTCATTATGGTTTGTGTTAGGAAATAGAGCACTCTGATGCTTTAGTCCCTTCTGTGACCCCTGTGAGACTCCCAGAACATGCAGAAGCATCATTGAAATAATGTTCAAGGCAAATCTGGATGAAATTATTTTTGCCTTTTGACAGAGTACCCAAGCTACTGTGCAGATTTTGCTCTGCAAGAACTTGCCATTAAAAATGCATTTAGTAGGTTGAGACATATGGAAGCTATAATACATCTGGTCCCTAAAGCCAAATTGCATATGAAGCACTATTGGTCTTTTTTTCATTGCTAAATGTTCTCTACTCTGATGGTAGATTAAATGGTTTGTAATGCTTCCCAATATGTTGATGTTCGTGTAAATCAACACAAAAGGGTACAACACTGTCTTTTTGTCTAGTGATATTTCTCACTATTGATTTTGTATAGCATAGAATGCTGAATACTGGACAAGTGATTACCTTAGTTACACCACTTTTATGGTTTTAAAATGAGATCATTTTGATGCACTTTATTTCTGGTTTAAAAACTCCATCTCCCAAAACAATAGCTGACAGTCATTTTATTGAAGAGTTAAGACTGAGGATGTAAGTACTTACATAAGCGTAAGAGGTACTTGATGATGTATTATGATGTTTCCCAAGCAAAGCATTGCAAAGAATTAAAAGGGAATCATAATGTAAAAGATAAACGTAAAAGACATTAAAGAGCATCCACAGACTTGATACATGACTATACACTTCCTCTTACCTGGGGCAATCTACTAAGTAAGAAACACCAAGTAATTGTACTATGACTGTTTTCAGAGAAGGTGATATTAATAATTAGATTAAATTTCAGAAACATACTTCCACAGAAACATACTCTTTAGAAACATACTGTTGGCTAACTACAGAAAACAAGACTTGAGGCAGTTTGGGACTGCAGTGGCATGTTCCTCTTTCACGTGACACACATGCAGATATCTTGTGAGCTAACAGTAAACACTTATCTCCAGATCTAAAAGGCATTGTAGCTACATCAGGAGGATGCTACAGCAGAGATATAAAGTGTTTCTAAGTCTTCATGACACTGACAGGTTTTGACCTTGTTAAATATTTCTAGGATTTGCCTACAGTGTCTGCTCAAGAGCTTGCCGTGAGTCTACAATCTTATCGATAACATGAGTTTTCATCTCTGAAAGGTGAGATATTTAATTCACTTGCGCAGTGACCGAAGTAAGGGTCTGATCCAGGTGAAAAATACTGCGTTTGCCATCACTTCTCATTCCTTACACTCAGCAAGGCCAGCTCCCCAGTCTTGTGTGTCATCATGGAAAGTTAAGAAATTATGAGAGGCTAATGGAAGCAGCAGGTGGAGACTTTAGGAGGAGGATTTTAGGATTAAGAGGATGTAATTGTAGACAGACCGCAACTACAGATGGCAGGGGCTGCAGAGCTTTATTCTCAGCTCTTCCACGGAATAGTTTAGTGACTTTAATTTATCATTTTCCTGATTGTAATTATTTTAAAATTGTACTGAAAGCTGAAGGAAATAATTTTTCATTAGAAAGAAGTGCAAATCTTTCATTTTTAATGGACTTTTGCCACAGCATGGGCTGCATTGTATGGTGGGCTATATGAGGACTGTGGTCTTACTTAAGTCATGAGAACTTGGTTTTAATTACAGTCTCCCAAAGCTTTTACATGGCCTGGTGATGCAGCAAGCAGCCTGAGAAACCTGAGAATCCCAGTTTTACCAAGAGGTTTTAAAAATTCTGTGTCATTCCCCTTTCTCATCAAGGAGAACAAGTTATATTTGTAGGAGTCAAGGCAGTATGGTTGTCTCAACAATTATTTTTTTTTTCTTAAATCAGAGATTTCTAGTCTTCAGTTGACTAGAGAAGATACTTTTTCTTTTTTTTTTTTCCAAATATTTGACTTCTGGTAACAGAAACTCTATGTTTTGATCATTCCATTTAATGCTTTTACTTGAGGCATCTGTCTACTTTAAGTACATTTTTTGTGTGTTATGTCCCTTCATTTGTTTGTTTTTAGCACTCTTTCCTGGAGAATGTCATATAAAGATCAATCCTTGAAGAGTATATTTGAGTAATCCCCTTTCTTCATCCTGTAAATTGTAGTCCTTTTAGGTCATCATTGTAGTCCTTTCTTTCTTTTAGCTAACATTGACATGTCTTAGCCTCAGTACAACATGTATTCTTTGTAAACAAAATATTTTTTTCTCTCAGAAGAGAAGTTGTAGGGTTCTGTGTTATTCCTCTAGCTAAGTTGTTTTATTGTGGGATTATTTCATATTGTAAATAGGTAACTGCAACCACATCTGTCAGACTGCAATTTGAAAGAAAATTCTTCTGTATGTGGTATTGAGAAAAAAATTGTTTGTTAAAACGTGGGGTTTTTTTCTTCTCTCTAGTTGCATCTACACACTGTTTTAGTAAACTGTGTGTGTAAGGAACATTGCCTATTTGTCAATCTTGGACCCTGTCATGCCTTGTGTTGACTTGGGCATCACCTAGAACATGCTTATTCTGGAACAGAGCAATAAGATGGAGATAGTGGACCAGGGATCTCATTTCATGTCTAAACATACACTGCATGTCATGTAGCCATAATGTCCAGTGCTTGTTTCTTAGCTGTGGAATCCCAACTGAGATGTTGTAAGATGTCTAAGGGCAAGGTGAAAAAGCCCTAACCAAAGTAGGCTCTCAAAGTTCTGAAGCGGACTAAAAATGGTAGTCTATTTCTCCTGAGAGATGGTTCAAAAAGCTACCCTTCATCATTTGTCAACTGTTCATTGAACTTCCAGCTGAGGTGAGAGGTGATAAAGACCTATGGTACACAATAACAGGTCATAGAATTGTTTAGGTTGGAAAAGACCTTTAAGATCAAGTCGAAAAGTATGGTCAAGTGTGAACATAAGACTGATGCAATAGGAGTTTTTCATGGAAAAGGCTGAGATAAAGTGTGTATTTCAGTAGTCCTACAGAGAGATTTTCATGTCGTTTGGAGCTTGTTTAGTTTTTACCTGTCTAGTAAAGAGCTAATACTTTTCTGATGTGGATTTTAGTGGGTTCATATATGAAAAGCTTCATAGTAGGATTACTGGTTTGTGCTATGGAATTGTAGCTGTGACTTAATTTATGACTTAACTTGTGCTATGACTTAACTTGATTATTCAACTTGTGTCTTATTATGACTTAATCCATACTTAATTTATGTAATAGTTACAGCCTAAATTTGAGATTGATTTATTCTACTTGCTAACTCTTAGGGTATGGAAAGTTCCTCTCTGTACAGGATGAGTTATGTGTAGCCTAGGGAAGAAACCAGATTCATCATGAGTGAGGATAACTGCCCAGGCTGCTTTATACAAGGACTGAAGCAGTGGTAGTTTCTCACTTTGGGAAGAAAAAGTAAATTGTGGGACTTGTTTTTTTGGTGTGTTTGTTTTTTGTTTTTTTTTTTTTAATTCACACATAACTCAGAAATTACTAGAATGTAAAAATGTCAAACATAATCTTACTCTCCTCAACATTACTACTGAGTATCAGACTGATCTTCCAGTAATACTTTCTATGTGAGCAGTTGAGCTTGATTGATGATGTGTGGATTTTCAGGAGCAACTGGGACTAGTTGTGACATATAACTGGGCAAGAATTTTTTTAGTGATGGAAACAGGAAGAATGGGAGTATGCACAGTGCATGTACACACCGTTCTGTGGACTGCTGAATTTGTCACAGTTCCAATTTGTCACAGTCCCAGTTCAGTTTATGATATTGACATGAGAAATAAATTTGATTGGCCATTTTACTACTTAGTAAATTACTATTTAAGGTATCTGCATGCTTTCAATTGTGTCTATTTTTTATGATTACTATTATAGACTTTGGGTTGAATGGGAAAATAAGTTAGTAAATTTTTCTTTTCTCCCTGTCCCCATCAACTGTCTGCATCTCTTCTGCCAAACTCTTCCCAGTATTCCCTTTATGCCTTTTTTCTTTGTTTTTAAATCTAAGAGGATTTATCTGACGAAAGCTGAAACACAGAAAGTCCCACTTCTTTCCTGTGAAGGTGAGGGAGCCCTGGCACAGGCTGCCCAGGGAGGGTGTGGAGTCTCATTCTCTGGAAGTTTTCAAAACCCACTTGGACACATTCCTGTGGAACTGCTTTGGCAGAGGGTTAGACAGATGATCTTTAGAGGTCTCTTCCAACCCCTGCCATTCTATGATTATGTGATTACCATAATACAGCAAAATGAGTGGCTTTGCATTTCTACTGAGGCATGGCTTCCAGGTAGCCATATATATTTGCACAAAATGTTCATGGTATAACTGATTTTAAAAAGCAATTTTAGTCTGAGATGCATTCCCACAAAATATTTTTCCCCAGTGAATGTATTAGTTTTGTGAAATCATGATTGTATCTGATTGCTTTAGTTTATTAAAAAAAACCCATACCAAGACAAACAAAAAAAATTTGTCCTGCCATTAGCTATCCAAAGTTGAGAATAATGAAGAGTAACTGAAAGCGAGATGGATTTTGTTCATTTTTAGTATATCATTTATTGACATTATATACATAGCTGAAAGTTACCGCTGTGTAAAATCTATGGAGGCTATTTGATTGTGCTGGTGCAACAGAGAATACAGTTTGAAGAAATTACTAGACAGCTGTACCACTGTATTATCTTTAGAGATGCATTTTCTTTTATTGCTAACAGTAATTAACAATGCAAAGAAGGAACCTGTCATTCTGCATATATTCCTGAGATAAGTTGAATAATCCGGTGCTTAATTTTAAACAAATACTGTATTTTCATTTTGAAATGATGAATCATTAGGAGGCAGTAACAGAATCCCACCCTGTGTGCCATTTTTTTAGAATTCATTTAGGAAGTGCACTTCAGGACATAGTACCACAAACAGAGCTGCATATCTGAGATCTGTAGTGGTGTAGATTCCCTCAACTGTTGTTTAAGCCCTAAAAGGTGATCTTTGTCAGCATTCTTAACTCTATGAGATCTTGCATTGTGATTATTCACCTTGTTTTTAAAAGCTAAAATATTTATCTATTTATTTATTTATTTTACTTCAAACTTTGAGCTGGGTTGCTTGGTGATTTCTATAAGCTCTGATGCTTCTCATGCAAAGCCTGTGATATTTGTGAGGCCTGGAACATACAGCTTATGGTTTTTGAAGCGAGGCGTACAGCTAGTTTTTTTAATCCTTTTGGTTTTTAAGCTGGTGTGCAATTGCACCCCTGGCTTCTCTGACTCAATGGATCAAAACTTTCTGCTTTCTTCTGAGTGAACAGACTATCAGTGGATTGGGATAAAACTCTTCTTAGCTTTCTGTACAGCTAGAATGGACTTCCAAGTTTAGCTTAGATCAATTGCTCTCCTAACATCTTGGAAACTGCTTTTGCTTTCAATTTTTTCTTTGCTTTGCGGCCAAGTTAGTCATATAGCCTCAAATCTTTATCTGCATCTGAACCCACTTGCTGTTTCTAAAGTTGTCAAATTACTGCTCTGTACTAAAGTGTCTCTGTAGTGCCTTAAATTTAAGTGTTAGACTGTAGCTATAAAAAAAGCACTTTCTGCTTGCCTATGCAAAAGATGGGCAGAATTAATACTTCATTGATTGCTGTGAAAGGCTGGATAAAAAGCTTCTGTTAATTTCCCCTCTCCTCTGGCCATAGCTAGCAATGTAAGTGGTAATCTTTTGGACATAGACTGAGGTTACAGAAAGTAACTGGACTGATCTAATGGCTTGCTGCTGTGAAGAGTGACTTTCATGCATCCTGGGTCTCTTACCTGGAATTGCGTCCTTGCTGGCACAGGTGCACATCTGACCCTTGATGAACCCCTTCAGTTCGCTGCACTGCTAGAAAATTAATCTATGGGAAAAAAAAAAGTGTGCATTTGAAGGGGAAGTAAATTGTTTTCTACCGATTTAACAGTCCAGAGAAGTTTGCTTGAGAGGACTGGGTCAAGGAGAGATGACTGCATTTCTGGGAGCTGAGAAGCACCAAGGAAGCACCTGTGTCAGTGACTGTGAACTATTTGCTCAGCATTATAGTAAAGCCTTGCTCTTCCTCTGCAAATGCTTAAGATTGCTAACATGTCAAGATGGGACAGGGTAGTGCTGACTATGTTTATTGGGTACTTAGGTCTGGCACAGCACCTATAGTACCTGCCTGATTTTCTCTGATTGCACTCATACAGCTCTGATTTGAGCACTCCAGTATTTCCTGACACAGTGGGTAGGAGCCAAGAATGCTATTCTATACCTGTATAGAGAGAATATATTCTTTTGTTACAGACATGCTATTTCTTTGAGAATAGCAAAAAAAAAACCTGGCAGTGGTCTGAACTGCACTGGGCAGATTTTTAATGGGTTGTGCCCCCCAAAATCCAAGAGTTTAGTAATGTGATCGTACAATATAATTTGCCACTTCACTAAATGAACAGTGGAATACTTCTTCCTACTGGGGAAAATAGAAGTCAACATTTTAATCTTGAAGTGAAAAAAAAAGTTGGAAGTGTTTTGCTTCTTAATACTATGTACCAATGCCATAATCTAGTCTAGAACTCCCTCTTTCTCCTTTATCATTTTGTTTCTCAGAGGTACAGATCAGAAGCATTTCCTTATTTTGTAATACTTGAGTGGTATATTCCAAGTTTTAGAATTTTGTATGTTTTTAACCTGACATCAGCTTTTCTTCTATCTGCCTCCTCTAGTAGAGAGACCAAAGACCAGTTATTTTGTCAGCTCTGTGTAATTGTACCGATAACTGCTCTAACAGTGTGACCTGCAGGCTGTCAACCAGATGATCATCACCTAAATCTTTACCTCATTTTAATATAGGAGCTCAGTCTACCGTATTTTGACATACTGCTGATATTAAACTGCTGGAACTGACCCCCTGTTCACTCCATAGATTGAAGCAAAGGTCTTTACTTCCCCGTCTGCGGCTCTATAGTTCTGGTGTCTGTTCAGCATATGCTAGTACCATATGTGAGAAAGGGAGGTGTTAGCTTTTCCCTTCTCTCTGTGCGTAACCTGGGAAGCTGTGAGTGATGCCTTGCATACGCGTGAGGAGTACTGACTGCAATCCATGTGTGATCAGAGCAGGCTCAAGTTCTGTGCTACAGTCTCACAGCTGTATTGATGGTCTTCTTAAGAGCCTTATCCTATTGTCATCATCATTGCAGGATGTTGTGTTTTGAAGTCATTCATACATTCAAGACTGTTTTTTTCCCTTTATTGTTAAGATGTTAAACTGCGTTTCAAACTATAGTCTTGTCTTAACCGCATTGTACTCATTAATACACAAATGGCTGAGAAATCAATCTGTAACAATTCAAAACAGATATCCTTCAGAGTTGTTTTTTGTCTTATGAAAAAATAGATATGTACATATGACAATAAAGGACATTTTCCTTTAACTGAGATGGCAGTGCAGAAGTAGGAATAAGTTTTGTGTGCAGGAGATGGAGAAGGATGGTGGAGAGGTTGAAGCTGCTTTGGCTGGCATTGATGAAAGAAATGTCTGTCGCCTTCTCTGAGAGTCATTGAAGTAGATCATCCATTTGCTTAGCAGGTTGCTGGCACTTAATGAAGAAAGTTCAGGAAGGTGTGAAAGGGTCATTACAGTGTCATCAGCAATGAAAGGCTATCACACACTCACTGGGGGAACAGGGATTTATCTTTTGAACAGTCTGTTGAAGTCTTGAATTTATTCTCACCCCATCTTAGCCTGATGTGTGTCACCACTGAAGGAGCAAGTAGCTTGGTTTTGACTGTTTCACTAGATGTCAAAATACTTCAGTGGTTGGTTTGTTTGTTTTTTAAATAGAAGACAGGTCCCTTTCCTCTGTATTACTCTCTAACAGTTCATTCTCCAACGTGTACTGGTACGTGGGGTTATTCTTTCCCAGATTGCCCTTGTTGAATTTCATTAGATTTCTCCCTGCCCAACCCTCCAGCCTGTGCAGGTCTCACTGGATGGCAGCACAGCTTTCTGGTCTGTCAGCCACTCCCCGAGTTTAGTATCATCAGCAAACTTGCTGACAGTGCCCTCTGTTCCCTCATCAAGGTCATTAATGAATATATTGAACAGTACCAGTCCCAGCACCGACCCCTGAGGGACTCCATATTGAGAGAGGTTCTCCTCCCCCTGTACTCTGCCCTTGTGAAACCGCATCTGGAATACTGTATCCAGTTCTGGGCCCCTCAGTTCAAGAAGGACAGGGAGCTGCTGGAGAGAGTTCAGCACAGGGCCACCTAGATGATGATGCTGTTATTCATGTGCATGTGTGCTTATTTCTTCTCTTTAATTTTTTTGTACAGGCTTTGAAGTGTAACCAAGTGTTATGTGTAAGATGTTTTTTGTTTTGAAGCTCACATAGCTTACCAGGGCATTAAAGTTAATGATTGATAAACTTTCTTTGTTACACAGCTCGTAATTCCAGGACCTGCGTAGTTGCACCGTGGTTACTTTAAAAAAAGAAACCTAAACAACATCAAAAGTTAAAGCTGCATAACCTGATAAGCAGGAAAACTACCTCAAGTATTACTGTTTAAATGTTTTGGTTTCCCTACACTAGCAGACTTAAGTACAAATAGTGCTTGGAAAAGTATGTAGTAAAGCTTCTTTCAAATAGATTTTACGAATGATTTGACAAGAAAATATCTCTGCACCATGGAAACTCGTGACTTCCATAAATTAAAATTATAAAATGATACAATTATCTGGAATTTTTGGTTGTACCATAAGAGAATGATAGTGTCACCTCACTAGTAATTTAATTTTCAATTTGATGTTAGGCTTTATAGCCAAGAGTATATCCTTACCATACATTAAGTGTAATGTAAATTTGCATGTGCAGGTATTTCAGCTGTCTCTTATAACATTTGAAGTTTTAAATAATTGAGAAATGTCACATCTTGGCAAAAAATGTGTATCTGTTCTCAAGGTAACTTAGATCCCAATGAAAAAAATATGATATTATTAACAGTCACTTACATTAATAAAATTAAAACAAAAGTTTAATAGATTTTTTTTGTGTATGTGTGTAAGCCATGATAAAAAAAGGTAGTTTTGATAAAAAAGGGGATGGATGTCTTTCTATGAGAGTATAGGAATGGGAGTAACTATAAAATTCTAGGAAGAATGGCACATCACAACACAACAACTTTGTGTTTTATATTTTGGAGTTTGGGGCAGGACCTAAACATGAAAGCATGCACCCCAGAATGTTACAAATTCTAATAAATTCTTTGAATCACTAGTACTTCTGAAATGGTTGAAAGTTATATTTACTGGGTTTCTAATATGTTACAATTGAAGTTGTATGTTCTTTGCCTGTCTCAGTCCACCTGAAACCGGGGAGAGTGGTTAAGGGATGACAGACAAATGGGTAATTATATTAAACCAAAACCATTGCTGATCTATGTCTATCATGAGCTATCTGAAAGCCTTTTAAGTTAAGGGAAAGATTCCCATTGTCTATATACTGCTGCTCAGATGCTTTGTGAATTCTTGTGTCATTTTGTATTTTTTACATAGTTTGTATTCTTCAGTAATTTATTGCCTGCTTGCTTGCATCTGTTACAGGGCCAAGAATGTACTGCTGGTACTTACAGTAAAGTGATAATCTTCTTTTCAGAATAGGTTATTCTTCAATATAGGTGTACTGGAATTCATAAAGATTTTGAAAATATGGTTTAATATGAGCCTGTGAAGAATCAGGAGGGACTTTATGCACTTCAATAATAATATAAATTATTTATCTTAAAATAAAACTGAAGTCTTTAGACTATAAAAATAATGCTTGTCATCTGCTAGTTCTGGAAACTTTTAGTTGTTAACTATTTCTTGTTAGTATTCTCCCACTACAAATGAAAGTCTTATATATTACAAAAAAATGAATTAAAAGTCAAAAAAAGGAAAACAAATCTTGGGCAACTGTCTTGCTAAATCTAGGATGATCTCTGGAAGAATATCCCTATGATTTGGTGTAAAAAGTATTTTAGTTTTTCCCCTGCCACCTATCGTGTGTAAGATGTAATGTTCATATAGGGTTCCTATGGTGCATGGTCATGATTTGTTTATGTCTCTTTCTCATTTCTTTTTTTTTTTTTTTTAATCTCTACTTTGTGAGATTTGGAATTTTTTAGTCATTTATCATTGTATCTGTTGGTGTTCTTTTTCTCACTTTAGTTATTATTTCATTAATCTTCTGATAGGGAATGAAAAATTTGTCAGTTTGAAAAAGTAGAAAGGAAAAAAAGGTTCACTTTGGGGAGGTACCCTGATGATCAAGGAGAGATGGGATCTGTGAACCGTGGAAGACAAGAACTCAGAAAACGATGAAATTCATAACCTTGCTCTGTGTAGAATGAATAAGGTATCATTAGACACATCTACTCTCCAATCATAAACCAAAAGTACACTTTAGCAAATCATTATTTGGTAAGTAGAGGACAATTTAAAAAGAAAAAAAGTCTATTTTGTGATGAAGAGTTTGAAAAATTTCTATAGGGAATACCTTTTATGACTTATAAGAGAGTTCAATTTGTGGTTCTGTAGAAGCAAACAACAGCATATTCATATAGGTATAGATATTAAATGAATTTCTTGCAATTTAAAATGTGTGCCTTATGATTCAGACTTCTCTGCAAGCAACATGAAAAGCATCCTTTTGTAGATGTCAGTCCTCAACAAAGTGTTGTTTACACTGTGGATCAAATATGCAGCATTAAAATGCATTATAGTCATATTACCAACTCTCATTATATGACAGAAGTGTGTCAGTGAAATTAACAGCAACAAAAAAGACAAAGATTTTCTTACCTCTTAGTTAGAAGATAGCAGCTGTTTGAGTAATTCCACAGAGGGGTAACAATGACCAACTGACTTGCACGTTTTAAAATAAAAATGATATCAAATCCTTTGAGGATGCCATATGTTCTGTGCTTTGAGGCAGGCTGTGTACAGTATCATCGCAATTAGACAGACTGGAAACTCTGCTAAAATTTTATCCAAAATGCCAGCAGATAATAATTTCTTGGGGCTTTTTAATTGTGAACAGAGACATACCTATGCTCCCATTATTTATTACAAAACAAGTTAGTTAAATAGCAGATTTTTTCCCCCCAATGTCTTTCCCATAGAGATAAATAAATAAGCTGTCTTGATGTGGATTTGTTTAGGTTTTGTGGTGGTTTTTTTTTTTTGTTTTGTTTTTTCCTTTTTAATGTGTTTAATTTTTGTTTTGTTTTTTCCTTTTTAATGTGTTTAATTTTTGTTTTGTTTTTTCCTTTTTAATGTGTTTAATTTTTGTTTTGTTTTTTCCTTTAAACTGTGATTAATTTTAGTTTTGCTTTTACTTCTGGTTGTTATCCTTTTGCTTACAGAGAGACTGAAATAATGTTGCTTAGAATAATGTTAACTTCTTTTGTTGTTCATGAATGAGGTATGAAGGATGCCAAGTATGCTAACACAGCCTTTGTAATTGCCATTGGGAGTTGGACCAATCGTATGATTACTGGATCCAGCTATCTGTTCTGTAGTTTGGTATTGAACTTCTGTAGTTTGATATAACTTTTTGCCAGACCTATTCTGATTTAAGAAAGTTTGTATTGACTACCTTCCTGAACCAGGCACATAAAAATAATCTGTGCTGATGTTTTGGAGATAAGTCACTCACCAAGCTTCGACTACCTGCAAGCAAAAGGCTTGTATCACAAAAGATACATTTGGAGCCATTAGGGAGCAAAAAGACCTATTAGCTGAAACTGCTACAAAGATGTTTTCAGTCTGTGCAACATAGTCTCCAGAGACCTGCCAGGACGTTTAACCCTCTGTTAACAAGCTGAGAGATGGTTTGTCTACAGATACCCATATATACTCAGCTGTTATACCCATTTTGAAGCAAGGCTTTTTCTACTGTGCAGGTCGTATTATTTCTTTGCCTAATAACTGACAGCAAGATCCACAGTGGCACCTGACTGTTTTTCCAGTGTCTTGGTTCTGTTTGGCAGTTCACAAAGAGCCTGTCTGACCCTCTAGGCATTTTGGCATTCAGCTTTTCTTTTAATTTTAACACGTTCCTTGTACATGTGCAAAAAAGGTCCCCAGAGCTGCATAATTCCTGCTCATGGTGCTTTCTGATGATGTATTGTCATATAAAGTACTGTGGTTCCCAGATCTGCTTGTAGCCCTGCGTCTTTACCCCTCTCCCCCTTGGGCCCTCATGCAGAAATGCTTTGAATCCCCAAATTGATCTCTGAAATCAATAGAATTATTAAGGTTTACTGTTGTTTGATGAAGGTAAAAACTAGGAAGAGAGCTATATATCCAAAGGACTACAAAGCTACAGACGTGCATTGTTGAGGGGTTCAAATTCTGGGATTTTGTGACCTTATATCAAGAAGGAGTGCAAAATGCTATGTTTGCCTGTGATACAATGAAAGAACATAAAACTTTGAATCAGCGTTGACCATCTGAGCCTGAAAGTATGGTTTCAAGGAGTATTTCTGTATTTGCAAATAAAAAGACAAATTATTCTGAATGTTTTAGGTTTTTTTATTTTTGGGAGTCTTTTTTCCCCATAGAGACAGATGTTTGAAACTGTGAAGCTTACCAGTGCATAACTAGTATTGATCAACAGAAATTAGCATGTTAATCATAAGTAAAGAGGTAAGAGGTGTGTAAGGAATACAGTTTTAAATATCTTTCTGTAGTTTATCATGTTAGTTCTGGTAGGTTGAGGTACATGTACGTGTTTGCACACACTTCAGAAGTTGAGTAAATTATGCTGGTTTTGAAAGATACACATGCATGTTGTTTGCTTGGGTGTTTTTTTTTAAAAAGAAGCATCAGGTTATGTCTGTAATGTGTGGTGTAATGCTGTAATTTTCTACATGACCTCAGAATTATATGCTTAGGTATTTAATTTGTGTAAAAGGAAGATAGGAAAGCTCCTTCCCTTTATATGATAGAAGCTTCTATACTTACTGTCCTCTCTTGATGTTGTGAGCACTGACATTTTCAGAAAAGCCTCAGAGTGTCAGTGACTGGGAACATGTGATGCTCTCTCATTCTGTCTCCATGACTGTGGTATCAATTCTTCAGGGCTACTAACAGCCAGTCAGGGTGAATCAAGAAATCTGCTATTAATGGCTGTACTTCTGAAATGCCTTTGCTGCTGCTGCATGAAAAAAAAAAAAAAAGGCAGGATGCAGGCAGTCCTTGAGCATCGGCATTGCTAATGCCTGCTTTAACGAGCCATGACAACCACAAGGAGAGGATTCTAGGGCATCTTAGCTCTGAGGATACCATCTGCCATGTCTCAGCTGAAAAAGCCCTCCTGTCCTCATGTCTGATGGGGAGGTGGTGGCAGGAGGTGTTTGCTTTTGAGGAAATATGCTGTCCCAGTGGGAATGCGACAAAATAAAGATCCTCACTGGGATAGGGGCATCATGAAGCAAGAGGATTGCTCAGCAAACATATTTCTTTCCTTTTAAGGAAAAAGAGTGTTGCTGTTTGTCTGGATAAAATAATCGTGGACTGTATCCTTCACTTTTTACTTAAGGTGTTTAATGCTGTTGTGAGTAATTTTGCATTGTGTGAAAATTGCATGCAGTTACTTTTTACTTAAGTTATAGACCCAAAGCAGTGTTGGACAGTCTAGTAAAATGGATTAAGTATAGGTATTGTAATATCTTTTTTCTTACACTTGAGAGGTCTTTCTTGCTGAAATTAAATTTAATTGAAGCTGCTGCCTGGATACGTCACAAGCACTGTGCGTCAGGCTGGGAGAAACAACCTGCAGCACTCCTGTTAAAGGTAGCATATGGGGAAGTTTGGACAGTAGGGGCAGTTCAGAGAGAGGACCAGGGAATTATGATATTTTAGAAAAGAGATTTGTAAAGGTCTACTGGCAAAGTCTGTATCTGGTGAGATCCTTGGCTTCAGTGTTGATTACTGTCATGCTTAACTTAGAATTTAGAAAGCAAAAAATAGCTCAGCATCCTTAAAAGGTGACTGATCTTTAAGAAGCTAAGCCAACAAGTAAGCATATAAAACACATCGTCACTCATTTTGCCAAGTGACCTACACAGACACAGAATTGTCTCATCAAGCAGCTGCAGGAGGCCTTCCATAGCTAGTGTAATAAGCCCAAGGGAAAGGTAGATGGCTGTTTGTCTAGGAGCAGGGGACAGCACTTAACTGGACACTTGCACAGTGACATGCCATCTTAGCATAACAGCAATCAAGCTTCCAATGTTTCTTTAAAGGTTTTGCCCCTTTGTCATTAAAGGAAAAATGAACCTGATAATGAATGAAATAAAAAACTAATATAAGATGCAAAAAAAGTAGCAAAAGAATATTAGCTATAATAGTCAATGAAGAGTGTGCTGTAACTATACAAATCAAGGTGGAGGTAGAGGGGAGTATATGTGTAATATTATTTAGGAGGCTGTGAATTTCATTGCAGGGTTAAGAGGAATGGGTATATGCAAAAGAGAAGACCAGGGTTCAACACTGGGATCTTGTGCATCTTTAAGATTCTTTTTTTTTTTTTCCCTAAGAATTTTTAATACCTTGCACTGTTTTACTGTTGTTATGCTGTGCATCTGCTGCTCAACATCAGTTTATACTGTATATAAAAGCCCTGCTTTTGCTCTTACAATGTGTTTGCTATTGAATTTATACATGCTTCTCTATGCAAAAAAAAAAAAAGATTTCATAATATATCAATAGGAAATTCAGTCCAAAATGCAGACTTATTAATAAATGGTCTAACGTTTCAGCATTTATGGATACCATTTCATTTTGTCTCACTGTGAATTGACAGTTTATGTCAGACAACTCAGAACAGAATGCAGTTCAGACTCTTTTGTGCTACTGAAATGTCTTTTAAGAGGTAAAATACTTTAATTAAAAAGACATCTGAAATTTTAGTTATAATTTTCTTTGCTGTATCAGATTTTTTAATTGCAGTCTTAACCATAAATATTCTTGTCTTTAGGTATCTGTTTTAAAAACCTATTTTTTCATGAAAAATATTATTTTTTAGGTTTATTTCTGGAGATTATGTTTAGTTTAATGATCTAAGAAGGCAAAATATGTCAAAACTAATTCCCTGACTACCTGTTTTTTGTTTGAAATTTAAACTAGTTTCAATTATGCTTTCTGTAGCATAGGCTTAAATTTAAGCAAAAGCCCATCACCACAGTCAGATCCTAGATTTAGCATTTTGATGTTGCAGCTGAACATTAATTGTGTAAGAACTGACTATCATTTTCTAAAAGGTTTATTAAGGAGCTCTACTTAAATTACTTATCCCATACATATTAGTGCTCAGATGTCAACTGAATTTCTGTCTCTGAGAATAATTATTTTTGCACTGTCCTTTTGTTTCAGGACAGGTAGCCAGTGCACTTAGCACTATAGATCATCCTGTTTGTGTAATCTACTGTCAGGCTTCTTTTCTCTAAGCGTCTAGATTGATCCTTTCCTGGGGTCACCCACCATCTTTCTTTTTGTTTTTATGTCTAAGAAACAAAAGAAAGGGGAACCCCCACCCCCCAAAACAAAAGGGGAGTAAAAAGGCCAAGACCAAAGTGAGGGAACGTGTGGAAGGGCAACAGGAAAGACAGAGCAAGTTTTTGATCAAGTCTATTCTATGAGACTGTGAAATTGAGCTAGAATAATCAGTCAGGACACTTGAGTGCCAAAAAAATGCTCTCTCAGATATCAAGGAGTCTGTTTTTTCAAATGTCCATTTGTTTCCTTTCAAGTAACGGGCTTCTTATCCTTGAAAGAGACCTGGACCATACGGACTTGTGTCCAACAGCAAATAAACAGTAATGACCATATGCAGGCCATAACTATTATTTTTAGTGTACATTTTTCCTTTAACAAGGATGCTACTGGGTTTGTGGATGAAAGCCATGTTCCCCACTTTCTGTCTTTTTGCTAGCTCTTTTTGTTTAGGGAGAGAACCGGTTCTGAAGGAGGCAGCTCAGACATCAGAAAAAATGACACTGGTGATAGAATTGCTTCAGCTGCCTTGGAAAAAAAATCATTCTACTTTGTTGTGAAAGCTACAAGAACAAAGCACTCTTTCCCTGTAATAAGGCCTGTGGCTCCTGAATTCCTCTGCACGTCATCACAGAAGGTCAGGCAAGACAACACAGTGGTTACTTCTCTAAGTCTTTGATAGTTGTGTCACCTTGGTTTCTAGAAATTGATGAGTCTGGCAGCTCATTCTTTTCTGGACACTTTAAAAGACACTGAACATTTGTTTCAGTGCTGTGTACTTCAAAATCCTAGGTGACTTTTGAAGGTGACTACAAGAAAGATGAGTAGAGATGCTTCATGCAGCAGAGTTTTTTATCTGTTGCTTGCTTTAATAGCAAGAAGACACTGACTTTGTACATGAATCCTTTCCTTTTGCAGATGAGAAGACAGTGTAGCATTGCCAGATTCCAGCTTCCTCCTGAACATTCATTTATTTGGAGCTGATAAAAGTCTGTATGGCCAAGATAGTCTCGCTGCTAGTAGTTGGGCAATTAAAAAATAATTAGGAAATAAAAAGAGAGATTATGTCTCAAAGCTTGCAGGGCCCTGTTTTTCATCATGGAATACTAATATGGGAACCTCGCTTTGGTTTCAGATTCCCAGGGAACTCTCAATTGAGAATGCTCTGCAAGTTTAAGTAGCATAACTCCCATTTTCTTGTAGCAATGGATTGAAAAACTTCAGAGCTATAGTATTTTTTTCTTTCCTTTTTCCCTGAGATTTTTTTTCCTGGGTTGATGATTTTCCTGGGTTTCCTGGGCTGTTGGTTTTTGTGCCGCAGTAATTCAGTGTTATATTAATATGTAATGAGCATTAAGCTTACATCTGCAAGTTAGCAATTAAATGCTCTGAAGTTTGAAGAATGTTGCTCAGTTGTTTTATTTGACAACTTTATCCATCCCAGACATGGGTGTAGTTCCCAGCAAATTTTTAGGTCTTTCTAACAAAAGAGATGTGTGTGTGAGAGAGCAAGGGGAGAACTAAGAGTTTATGTGCATTAGGAAAATGATTTCACAATTGTTTTGCCTCTGTGCTTCCTGATAGATGGCACCATATCGCTAATGCTCTGAACTGCTTGTCATGGGGAGGGAAGAGAGCAGACTGTGACAAACGATGAGTGGAATGTAATTTTTCTTTGTGTCAGTAAAATTGAATCATAAAACGGTATACAGAAGGGTAGCAGAAGCCCCTATTGTAAGTGGTCAGTTTCTAATGCATATTTGTCATTTTAATTGAGTAACACTTTCTTTTTTTTTTTAGCATTAACAGAGACCAAAAGATTCTGACTACATCCAAGAGAGGCATAGAGACACACTGATTAATCTTAATCTTGTCTAGTGTGAAAGATTTCTATATATAGTCACTATGACTCTACTTTGACTTTTTAGCCAGGGTCCTTGGAGCTGAATAGCAATTCTGATTGTGCCAGAATGCTTCTGGAAATCCATACTGAGACAACTTTTGCAAAGGTTCCCTTTGAGCTCCTTCCTGACAGATATCTATGTCTCTGATCTGCATCATCTCTGAGCTACCTATAGCAGATGCCGGCATTCTCTGTATTTATAATTATGTAGTAAAAATTTAAGGAATGAGATTACGGACTCCCTTTGATGGTGGAGGACATGTGTTCTGGTTTCATGAGTTTTGCAGACAAGGTTAAGTCAATGTGGCTTTATAGATTTTGGTATTATTATGGTTTTTGTTTGGTTTGATGTTTGTTTGGTTTGGTGTTTGTTTGGGTTTGGGAGCTAAGTTTGATTTACTGTGAGTTTTTTTGTTTGTTTGGAGTTTTTATGTTTCTGTTTTGTTCTTGGTTGGTTGCTTGGTTGGTTGTTTTTTTCAGTAGTGAAGAACTGTAGAGCAGTATGGAAGCTACTTAATCTCTGGTTGACGATTCTGTGGAGGACAGAGTCTATAGTTTCCGAAGTTTATAACTTAGCCAGAAGTATCTGAGTTCCTCTGGTTATATTCACCAAGGACCTACATGAGATCCTTGTAAATGCCATGTCACTTCTATTGGTACATGTCAGAAATTGGTTTCTTGTACATTTGTTATCACTTGTTACAAAAACTGTTTACAACACTGGTGGGATGGAGCAGGAAGAAAAATATGTAATGTGTTTCTTGGTATATCTTTCCTTCTATAGAGGAAGCAGGGTCATGAATTGCATTTCATTTCATCTGAATGCTAAAATCTGTGTCTTGGTTTGATAGAGATGGTTAAGATATGTTAGCTTAGCTCTCCAGCTGAGTACAGAGACACTTCTTCTCTTACAATACAGGAAAACAATTATGTTCTTTTTCTAGGACAGAAAAGGGAGATATAAACATTAGAAAGCCTGTGAAACAGATGGTGATTTAACTGGTGAAGTTATTACAGATAGGATGGCAGTCATTCAGACAGAAGATGTGCAAATCATAATAGCTTCTCAGGTGCATATGCATGATATGAGCTGTGTTACAGAGCAGGTCAAGCAATCAGTTTTACATTCATATCCTGAGCTTCAGTCATTTTTGTTAGATCACTCTCCTGTGAGCAGCTTATTCCGTCAGAGCATGGAAATTTATTCTCAAATGAAGAACGTTGTTTGGCAAAATAGGCAGGAGATTCAGAACTGGTTTGACCTGTTTTTAGACAACCAAGATAAAATAACTTTTCATCTAGTTAAACTTATTCTTTAAAATACAAATGGAGTTCTTAACTATAGGAAGGTGACAATTATATTGCAAGTATTTTTATGTGGAAAAGAGTATCCCTAATGCTTTCTCACAGTTCTTTCTTGTTTATAAAGTGATTCTCATTGGTAATATCATAGTTCACTTTCTAAGCTTTAATGTACAGATACAGACCTGCCTGTTTTGTGACTCTTTGCAGAATCTATTCATTAGCACGAAGTCATGTAGATGAGTCTGAAAGTTCTTTGACTAAAAAAAGAAATAGAATGTTTTTAAATATTGAACCGCGTATAAGCTGATGTACCATCATCTGCTTGAAAGTGCAGAAAGCCTGTAATAGGAACTTTGATCTTTTAGAGCATTCTTGTTATCTCTTTGGAGTGTCAACACTCAAACTGTGTGACAAAACGGTCAGTAGCAATGTTATCCATTTTTGTGTTGATCACTTTCACAGACGTATTCAGCAACTGAGCTTATTTCTCAATTCCAGGTAATTTTTGAAGCACTGAATGCTTCACCTCCTTCTTTCTGAGCAACTGCCAAAATTTCCTTCTTCTACAATGACATTGATCACACACTCTTAAAACATAATGTATTTATTTAATACAAAATGTAAGGCAGATGTGATTGTGCATTTTAATATAAAGTTTGCCTTATTAAAAAAAAAAATTATCAATGCTGTGATGGAAGAAAAGTAAATTGAATTTAATCTCAGGGAATATTTTACTGACTGTCTTACTAACATATGGTTCAACAAAATTTGCAATGCTTCCAATCTGTCTGGTAAGGTACACAATGCTAGAAGATTTTGTCAAAAAACCTACATATCTGGCAGCAGATTTCAGAGTGGAAACTGTTTAGCCAAGCTTAGAGTCAGAACCAACAGGTGAGAATGTTGTAATTCCACTATATTTTTAAGTAGATGATGACCTAGAAAACCTGAGCAAGGCTTAGGTGCAGGGCTACATGTGCATGTCTGTAAGATTAGTATATGTCTTCTCAAATGTCAGTCTCTTTGTTGGTGTTTCTAGGTGTGAAATACTGCAGAGATGTAGGAGTAACATAACCAAGAACAACTTCCTTGGCTGTGAAGGGATTCTGTCATATTTCAGGAAACTGAAAGAGCCAAGCATTCAGAAGCTCCAGTATCCTTGTTTGTGTCATGATGCCACTCTAGCTCCCATATAGAACATCTCCCACAGGATGCAAGCTGTCTAAATCTTTAACCCAAACAAAACAGCTAACTGTAGAACTGGCCACAGTGAACAAAAGTGGCAAAGAAGAGATGACTAGACTTGGCTTCCCTTTGCATAAGTGGAAGTCAGCAGAGCCAAATCTCCAAAGATAGTGTAATTTCCATCCTAGAATTTGGAAAAGAGATAATACATTAAAAAAAGTAGATGTGGCCATATAGCAAATATTTCATATGTGTTCTAAAAACAAAAAATCTAAACAAAGCCTCAGCAAGCCAATAGAACATATTTTACAGGAAATACAGTTATTTAAGGCTTGAAGATCATGCCAAGTGGGATAACTGTTATAGGGGTTTACTAAAGGCCCATTATGCCATGTGGCAAGGACATCTTTCTCTGCTAAAATTAATTAATTTCTAGACTAAGGAGGTGTAGTTGATGTCATCTCTCTGTATTAAATATCTGGAAATTAATATCTGGATATTAATAATCAAATGTGCTGGAGGGTTGGGCAGGGAGAAATCTAATGAAATTCAACAAAGGCAAGTGTAGAGTCTTGCATCTGGGAAAGAGTAACCCCATGTACCAGTACACTTTAGGGAATGAAATCTTAGAGAGTCGTGTAGAGGAAAGGGACCTGGGGGTCCTGGTGGACAGCAGGATGGCCATGAGTCAGCAATGTGCCCTCATGGCCAAGAAGGCCATTGACATCCTGGAATGCGTCTAGAAAAGTGTGTCCAGCAGGTCGAGGGAGGTTATCCTCCCAATCTACTCTGCACTGATGAGGCTTTGTCTAAAATACTGTGTCCAGTTTTGGGCTACACGGCTCACAAGGGACAGAGAACTTCTGGAGAGAGTCCAGTACAGAGCCACCAAGATGATCAGGAAACTGGAGCATCTTTCTTAGGAAAGACTGTGGAAACTGGGACTGTTCAGCTTGAAGTAGAGGAAACTGAGGGGGGAGCCACAGTAATACTTAAAAGTATCTGAAAGTTGTGTATCAAGAGGATGGGGCAACACTTTTTTCTAATAGTGTCCAGTGACAGGACTAGGGGTAATGGAAAGAAGTTGGAACACAAAAAGTTCCAGTTAAGGAAAAAAATATTTTACTGTTCAGGTAAGGGAGCCCTGGCACAGGCTGCCCAGGAAGGTTGTGGAGTCTCCTTTTCTACAGGTTTCCAAAACCTGCCTGGATGTATATATACCTGACCTAGGTAGACCTGCTTTAGCAGGGGGATTGGACTTGGATGATCTTTAGAGGTCCCTTTGAACCCCTACTGTTCTGTGAGTCTGTAATACTGTGATAATGTGTGTAGGTATCACTATTGGAGTTCCTGAAGGATGAGTCTTGTGATCAGTCCTGAATTTTTCCTCAAGTGTCTTGGACACTGAAAGCAGAGTAAGTTGAAGAAATTTGCAGTGAGGAAGGAGCTCGGTCAATTAATTGATCACTAATGACATGTCACTATTGTACATCAGTTAGAAAGGGAAATGAAAGTTCAGAGGATAGATTTGAATTTGATTCTTTACAGAAAAAGGAAGTATTTTTCATTGCTCAACACAATAGAGAAGTGCCTTTCAGAAGTCAACAATTTTACTTGTCAGGATATAAACTTATGAATTTGGTTTAGCAAAATCTGAGAAAGAATATCCTTTTTTAATTTCAGGAAGAAGAACAGTCCATTTAATCTAAAAGATGAGACTAGAACATGAACAAGTTAGGATGTGATAACTGTGGAATAAACTTGGAAATGAGAAGTGTTCTAAAAACGAAGTGGAGAAGTTTCAGTTTCTGATTGGTGCAAGAGAATGAAATAGTTTGAAGATGGCATTGGAAGAAAAATTATGAAAAGAAATTGTGCAAAATGTTTTGTTCGGTAGCAGAGTGCTGGGCCCAAGAGATCCTGGGCCACCAAGACTGATCAGCCTGTTTAGGAAGGATGAAAACATTGACATGGTTGCTGAAGTTGAACTCTTTTGACTTTCAAAGAAACTAGTGGTTTCTGTCTCTCTTCTGCTGGATTTATTTGGAAGGGAAGAGGAAAAGAAAGCGAAGGTAAATTACACCCTATTTTTTTTCCAGCATAGCTGTGGTAATTGATTTGGGACTTAACTGGAAGAGGTGGTTTGTTAAATGGTGCATGTAACAGCTACATTCCATGTTGACCCTAATTGTACTGAGAGCTGGAAAGTGTAAATGTCTGCAGCTGGAATTAGTGACTTAGCTACCTGAGCTGATATAACTAGAATAGTTGGACTGATGTTGGATGCTCACAATTTGACCTTCTGTATATTGCTATGTAGTTGTTAGCCATATAACTTCTATTAGATAAAGAACAATCAGCTTGTTATTATGAAGAAAACTGTGTAACTGGTAGAGATAGCAGAACAAGACTTACACAGGAGTATTTGCTTGATGACTCCACTCCTGCACCAATCACATGTAACATCTCACAGCAATTGCCAACCAGAAAGGTCAGCCAGCTTGAGAGTCGCTCCCTGTCCTGTGAAACTCATCCACCTCAGCCTGGCCAGCTCAGGTACATCTGACCATGCAGGGTCTCCAGGGATTATAGAATCAGTCATGATGGTTTGAAAAGACTTTTAAGATCATCAAGTGCAACTACTAACACAACACTGCCAAGATCACCACCAAACTATGTTCCTCAGCACCTCATCTATATATCTTTTGAATATCTCCAGAGATGGTGACTCCACCACCTCCCCAGTCAGCCTGTGCCAGTATTTGACAACCCTCTCAGTGAAAAAGTTCTCCCTCATCTCCAATCTAAACCTTTCTTGGTACAACTTGAGCCCATTTCCTCTTCTTCTATCGTTCATTACGGGGGAGAAGACACCAACTCCCACCTCATTACAACCTCCTTTCAGATAGTTGTAGAGAATAAACACATCTCCTCTCATCTTCTTTGTCCCTAGGTTAAACAACTCCAGTTCCCTCNTAATTGATTTGGGACTTAACTGGAAGAGGTGGTTTGTTAAATGGTGCATGTAACAGCTACATTCCATGTTGACCCTAATTGTACTGAGAGCTGGAAAGTGTAAATGTCTGCAGCTGGAATTAGTGACTTAGCTACCTGAGCTGATATAACTAGAATAGTTGGACTGATGTTGGATGCTCACAATTTGACCTTCTGTATATTGCTATGTAGTTGTTAGCCATATAACTTCTATTAGATAAAGAACAATCAGCTTGTTATTATGAAGAAAACTGTGTAACTGGTAGAGATAGCAGAACAAGACTTACACAGGAGTATTTGCTTGATGACTCCACTCCTGCACCAATCACATGTAACATCTCACAGCAATTGCCAACCAGAAAGGTCAGCCAGCTTGAGAGTCGCTCCCTGTCCTGTGAAACTCATCCACCTCAGCCTGGCCAGCTCAGGTACATCTGACCATGCAGGGTCTCCAGGGATTATAGAATCAGTCATGATGGTTTGAAAAGACTTTTAAGATCATCAAGTGCAACTACTAACACAACACTGCCAAGATCACCACCAAACTATGTTCCTCAGCACCTCATCTATATATCTTTTGAATATCTCCAGAGATGGTGACTCCACCACCTCCCCAGTCAGCCTGTGCCAGTATTTGACAACCCTCTCAGTGAAAAAGTTCTCCCTCATCTCCAATCTAAACCTTTCTTGGTACAACTTGAGCCCATTTCCTCTTCTTCTATCGTTCATTACGGGGGAGAAGACACCAACTCCCACCTCATTACAACCTCCTTTCAGATAGTTGTAGAGAATAAACACATCTCCTCTCATCTTCTTTGTCCCTAGGTTAAACAACTCCAGTTCCCTCAGCCACTCCTCATAAGACTTGTTCTCCAGACACTTCACCAGCTACGTTGCCTGTCTCTGGACACACTCCAGCACCTCAATATCATTACAGTGAGGGGCCCAACAATGAACACATTATTCAAGGTGCAGCTTCAACATACTGAGTACAGGGTGCAATCAGTTCCCTGGTCCTGCTGACCATGCTGTTTCTGATACAATCCAGGATGCGTGGGACTAAGCTTGCATGAACAGAGTGATGTCTGTAATAACTTGCTCCTCCTGACTTGTGATGACTGCTGCTCTTCTCAGCAAGAGGGGAAACAAATCCTATCATTTCTATACTTTGGTATTGTTCCATGCATCGCTGATTGCTCCTTCAGAGGGGCAATAAACATCCAAGAAATTTCAAATCTGTCCAGCTATTTTGTTGTACTTAATGCATGTCTTTAGTTTGTCTTGACAACTGTAAACTGTAACAATCAGGCCTAGTGTTGTAACAGATCCTTTTCTTTCTCCAATAATAAGCTGACAAGTATGTGCAGGGATACCTTAATGATTTTGCTTTACAGGGAAATGAACCCGATAGTGTGGTAATATGAAAAACAAAAAAATGACACGGAATGTGTTTTGGGAGACTTTACCCTGTGTGTCTGTTGGTAGGGAGTAAGGATTCTTCTGGAAATTAAGCAGAATACTGTTAGATTTGACACAGTGCTGAATGGTTTGCAACACAGGCACACCTCTGCAAACGAGAGCAGAACATTTTTCCTGTAGAATCAATTTGTGAGAACAGATCAGAGAGAATTAGAGAGAAATGGTACAAACGGGAGACCGAGAGAAGCATGGTGCAGATAAGGGGATGGCACCAGAATATCAAAAAGATGGAAGGAAGAAAAAGATGAAGATAAACTGTGATAACGGATAGGCAAAGAGAGGCTTGAAACAGGAGGAGAGGGCATGAGAATAGACAAGCAGACAGAGGAGGGTGTGCATGAGTGCCTGTAGGTGTTACTGAGAAAAACCTCGTGTGCGCAGCAGAAGCAGAGAAAGATGCAGGATGGATGAGTGAACTGGGGGAGGAGGAGGAGAGGCAGTGAATACACACAGCAGGAGGGCGAGACAGATAGATGGCAAACATGCATATAGGATTGGTGGGGAGAAATAGTGGATGTACACAGCAGGGAGAGAGCAAGTAAGAGAGACACACAGCAGATGCACACAGCAGGGGGGAGAAATGCATAGAATGAGGTGGGAAGCAGCACAGGGAAAGCATCAAGAAGTCTCAACAAATTTAAACAATAAAATAGTAAGACATCATAAAAGTCATGATTTGAACATTTATCATTATTTAACACAGGAAATCAAGAGACTTTTCAGAGAATTTACATTAGTTAAAAATTTTAAGCACTTCAAATGTTAATAGTGCTTAGTTGGGAATAAGACTGTGCTTGACTTAATGAATTCCTTTTTGCATTCGAAGCGAGGCAGATGTCTGCTTTCTGTGTCTGACAGGGGACCCAATCCGTTGCTTTTAGGCGTCAATAGGACTGTGTTTTTTTCAAGGGTGTGCATTTATCTTGTCAATGTGATCTAACCAACAAACCTTGCTTCTCTGCAGTGGTCTCCACAGGTGAGTAAAATGGGTGGGAAGTGCCGTCACCTAAACTTTGTGAAATCTAACAGCTGTCAGTTGCTTCTCAATACTCTTACGCATGTTTTAGTGGTGATCCCTATTAATCAGTGTAGCAGACAGTTAAGGGGAGGTTGCTGTCATGTACCTGGATGGTCTAGATGGAGGGGATGGAGTGCACCCTCACTCAGTACTTTTGCAGGTGGTAGGAAGCTGGGTGGATATGTAGATCTGCTTGAGAGAAGGAAGGCTTTTCAGAGGGACGTGTACCGGCTGGAGTGATGGGTAGAGGCCAATTGGGGGTTCAACAAGGCCAAGGGCTAGGGCCTGCACTTGAGTCACAACATCCAAATGCAATGCTACAGACTTGGGGATGTGCTGCCAAAAAAGGACCTGGGAGTATCGTTTGCCAGACAGCTGAACATGAGCCAGCAGCATACCGAGGTGGCTAAGAAGGCAAATGATATCTTAGCTTATATTAGAAATAGTGTGGCCAGCGGAGTCAGGGAGGGGATTATACTCTTGTACTCTGTGCTGGCGAGGCTGCACCTTAAAGAATGTGTTTAATTTTGGGTCTCTCACTACAAGAAAGACACTGAGGTGCTGGAGAGACAGGCACCATAGCAGCTGAATGGTCTGGAGATGGATCTGGAATGATCTGGATTCTTATGAGGTGCATCTGAGAGAGCTGGGGATGTTTAGCCTGGAGAAGAGAAAACTGAGGGGAGATGTGCTCACACTCTACAACTACCTGAAAGGAGGTTGTAGTGAGGTGGGGGTCAGTCTGTTTTCCCCAGTAATGAATTGTAGGACAGGAGGCAATAGTCTCAAGTTGCACCAAGAGAGGTTTAGGTTGGAGATGAGGAAGAACTTTTTCACTGAGAGGGTTGTCAAACACTGGCGCAGGCTGCCTGGGGATGTGGTGGAGTCACCATCTCTGGAGATATTCAAAAGATACATAGATGAGATGCTGAGGGACATGATTTGGTGGTGGTCTTGGCAGTGTTGTGTTAGTGGTTGGATTTGATCTTGAAAGTCTTTTCCAACCAAAATGATTCTCATTCTGTGCCGCCATGTATGGCTTGTAGAGATGTCTGGCACCAGCCCAATGGCATAGGGTTAGATCACCTTGATGCTAAGTATGAAGCAACATAAATAACAGAGCAGTCAAACCATAAGATATGTTAAGGGATAACGTGTGGAGCATTTTAATTTTTTTCTTTGACTGTATTATATGATGTACATCTTTTTCCCAGTTTCTGTGGAAAATATACGAGAAAGCTCCAATAATTTTTACAAGCATAAACATAAACCTCACTGGTATGCTAGTGGAGGAAACACTGCCATTGAACTAATTTTGTTATTCTAACTGTTCACAGAGTTGCTTCTCTGTGACTGAGCTGACAATTTAATATACGATCTATAAGGGAACAAAATAGCATGAGAAAAGTGACTCAAAGGGAGACAGTTCTCACTTGTGAAGAAACAATGTTGGTACAGCAAAGGCATGAGAAACTGAAAGCTGAAGAAACTGTTTCTCAAGAGGGCTTATGTGTGGAATAAACGAGGTGCTCCTGGAAAGCTTGTCCTCTCATGACTGTTTTTGTGGGTGGAATCACAGGAATGTACTTAAGATGGGCACCAGTGTGAGCTGTTAGGAAAGTCTCTCACTCCTCCAAATGCTTTTTGCCCCCTAAAGTAATTTACTCCCATTGGTCTAAGAAAGGCTGTACATAGCACTTGATTGCAGGCTTTTGAAGGGAGTTAGTAGTGTCCAAATTCATGGGAAAAAATGATTACAGCAAATGTGCCTGTGGAGGCCTGCACCTTTGATCAGGAAATGGGAATGTGAGGCTTTTGTACCTTCAGTCAAAAGTAGAAATGTAATGATCAGATTACTTTAAAGTGGAAATGTAGTAGAAGACATGCTGAAAAAGCACTAAGTGCTCTTATTCATATTGCCATTTTCCTCCCTTCTGAGTTCTTACTTCTAAAAGCTCAGAGAGAAAAGATTTATTTTCTTCAACTTTTATTTAACGTCTGCAGTATGTTCTGTGGTTGCTGCTGTCCTGCTACAGTGTAAGGAGTCTTATGGAGTGCTGTACTCTCTGGCCAAGCAGACCAAACAAAGTAGAGAAAGTGAGTGAAGTATGTGGGTTTCAAGAGACAAGATGTATGCATCAGACTCATGTCAAAATGTCAATACTATAGGTCATATTGAGAAATTAGTAAGTTCTAGGAGGGTATGTTTATCTGTTTTGCAGATTTAGAAGGATCTCTCCACTTGTTTCCTTCTGAAATAGTGAAATCTGTGTATGATTCGACACATAATATGATAAAGTGGGGAGGAAGAGACTCTTGCCCCAGGAACTTGGCTTCTTGTTTAAGTATAAGGAGAAATAAAAATGCAGAAAATTGATGGTACTGGTGTATTCAATTAGAATTTAATGCATCTGAAGCGGCGATAGTTGAGAGACAAACTGTTCTACTTCCGTATGTGTTTGTACCTGCTCCAAGGGTCGATAAATGCTCCTAGTTAAGTGCTGTATGTATTCACTGCTGCTTAACATTCTTCCTCTCAGTCTCCTCCTAGCTCAGCTTTGTGAGTTTCCTCTCCTTTTTCTGAATTGCATGGGTAGGAGGATTTTCCTTAGATACTGGTGGAGTAGGGAGAGATTTCGTCTGAACAACTCTCACAGCCATCTCCATCCTCAGAGGCTCTGTTTGCTGGTAGCATCAGCTCAGGCTTTTCTTCTGTGCTTTCATGCTGTTTTGAATACAGCATGACATTGCCAAGTCATTTGAGTGAAGAAAAAAAATGCCGATGGTTAAGAGCTCTGTCTTGCACATATGTGTAACTACATTTTCAGCATGAATTTTGAGGCACCTCTCCTACGCGCTCTGTGCAAAGCTCCCTGAAGTTGATGTGAAGACATGCCTTCAAGTTAGGCTCAATATACTTAAAAGACTAAATAACTGCTTTTGGAATTCCAAAAAACAGCTAAGTTACATTTTCTTTTTCATGTTGCCATAACAAGTTTTATCTGTCTTTTCAGATGCTTTAAATTTCTCCATGAAATTAAAAAGGAAAAGTCTGACTAGTCCAGATGTTTGAAAAGGACTTGGGAAAATCTCCTTTGGCATTCTGAGAATTCTGTTTTGTAACTGATGTTCGTCTGGGAAAGCAAGGATTATCTTGAGCAATTCAAGTGTGACAAGACGAGCTGAATCTTATTATCAGAAAGAGGAAAAAAAAAGAACCCAGACTTAAAATCAAGTGAATCAGTAAACGGTGGTGATTTGAAAATCCAGTATGTAGAGCTTCAGTGGGCCTATTGTAAAAGCAAAAGCTTAGCTGAGAACTTCCGATGGCTGAGAGATGATAGCTCTGTGAAGAAAACATAGCTTCTCAACAGAAGCTGTTTATGAGTGCTGTGATGCCAGGAGCACCATTTGGTTTAGGTTACTAGGATTACTCTGTTATTGTCTAATTTTTTAAAGATGTGCTTATATTTTAGTAACGCAACCAGTCGTATTATGAAACATATTCTTCTGCATATGTAAGTAATATGTAAAAAACCCTGAATCTTGTTTATTAAGTGACTGCTATGAAGATTTAGTTCTGGAGGAGCAAGCCTTAGAAATATGTATAAAATACTAAAACCTTTCTGTTTTTCGTAAGCTGCTCTATTGAAATTAATTTTACAGAATATCAAATTAGATGCTGTTTGTTTAACTACTTGAAATATAGGGGTTACATGCCAGATCAAGAAAAGTGTTTTGAATATAAAGTAGTTCAAAATTAAGTCATTTCAAAATGAGAAGGAAGACCCTGAGAAAAGCTCAGTTCCCTTCAGCTCTGATTAGTGACTGTGTGATACTTAAAGGGAAAGACTTGAATATTAATACAGTTGATGTGTTCTATCTTAAATCTATTATTTAAAAATTAGAATTAGACGTATAGCATAAATCACATCTGATTGTCATTTAATAACATGTTCTGGCTGTTTTGGACTTGGTTTTCACTTGAGGGGTGTGTGGTATTTGTTTTTAACTTCAGCATTAGCAGTGTTGTGATTTAAATTATGCTTCATATTCAGAGTGAAATTAGAGGACCTTATCTGGATGTTGATTGCAATTTTTCTGATTTTTATTTTTGTTCAGGACCATGTAGTCTGCAGACACTATAGCCTCTTTTTTTTTCCTGTCAACAAGCAGGAAAAAAAATGTATTCTCACATGTGATGAAAGACTGGAAAGGACAGAGAGGAAGACAGCAGAAAGTAAAATGGCAGAGAGAAGAAGAGGGCAGTGAAATGCATCTGAATTTCTGTGCATTTATGCAGCACAAACTGGGACTTATGCAGCAACGTGACAAAAATGTCAATTATGACCACATCACTGCTATATAACTAAAAGGAAAGACCTCCTTAGCTCCTGTATTTCTGGATATATAGCAATATATTACATGCATAGTGTCTTGATTTCAGTTATGTTATTGAAGCTGAGTTTAGGTTATGTCATAATTGCAAATATATTACAAAGAAAGAAAAAACAAGAAGTTTATGTATGCTTTCACAACCTTCTCACTGTCAGTGTCTCGCTTTAGAGTTAAAAGCAGTTAGAACGTACCATGCATGTTTTAGAGTTTTTTAATACTACGTTCACAGAAGTGGGGCACTTTTGGTGTATATTCTTATGAATTAATTATACAACATGCACAAAATGTATCTTAATGACCTTATTTTACAATATTGGTATTGATATGATTCCATTTTAGAATTTCTATTTGATTTTAATATTGATTACAGATTCCAATAATTTTTCTTGATTGTTTTAATTTCTTCTCCACATAGTCATTGTATTAAATCATTAAAAACCTTCCTGTCTGCTGTCTTAGTTTCTAGAGTCTTGGCATAAGAGGGCATGATGACAGAATTCAGAGCCTTTGTTTATTGCCTTTCTTGTGACAAGTCTTTAAAAAGAGAAAATCAATATATCTGAAAAAAAAAATACTTCTTTACCCCCCATATGTTTCTTTTTTAAAATGGTTACATCATTCGCTTTTTGAAATACACTAAATAGGAAAAAACACGTGTAGGCTCTAAGAATTGCATGACATCTGTGCGATATGCATTGGATTTTGGTATGATTGTAGCAATAGATTGTAGTTAACATTTCTCAATGAATTACTTACACCATATTGATGTATCAGAGCCAGTTCTAATAAATTCAGTTTTCCTTGCTCCCTAATACTTTTCAATTTATGAAATTATTTAAAAATATGTATGATAGATACAAATAAGAAAAAATTGGGCACATTAAGAAAAATATATTATTGAAAAAACACATTATAGAATTGCAAAGGCCTTTTTTACATGAATATGTTGAACATCATGTTGATGATGTCTATGGCTGCCAGGAGTCAACTTTCAAGTCAGAAATTTAAGGAAATATTATATATTGAGTTTTCTGAACAACTGTTTCTTTGAAGTGTGATGATATATTGGAATTTGCAAAAGTGGTCAGCCACACGGTTTAAATGTAATGCAGGATTTTGTATCTTGATTTTATTTCATTATTAAAATTTAAAAAGTGAAGGAACATAAACTGATCTTGAGCTAGTGGCCATTTAAAACATATTTAAGAAACAACCCTCATAATAATATCCAATTAGTTATAAAAGAAAATAATGAGCAGGAAATGGCCTCATTCCTCCTTTGAAGGTCAAGCGGCTTTGCTATGTAAGTAACATTATTTCATAATCCATCAAGCCATTGCTCAAGTGTCCAGTTTCAGCTGTACTGTGTTATTCATAGGAAAAGACAAGAAATATTTTATTGACTGATGATAATCTATTGAGAGAAATTCTTCCTATCAATTTGATAGCTACCTGCTTGACTCCTCTCTTGAAGGATACTCTTGATTATCTGGGTGAAAAAAGAAAAAGCCCGCTGAAGATCCTGGCTTCTATCATGTCTGGTGATGTTCAACTCTTTCAATGAAATTTGTGTAAGAAAAGCAGGTGTTTGTTTTCAAGAGGCTAAAAAATGCATTACTACATTTAAAAATTACTTTTGTGTGTGTATGATGAGATGAATTAGCCACTCATATTTACTCTTCTGTGTGTGCATGGTTAATTGGTTAGTTATTTTCACACAAGGAAATCCAAACTTAAGAACTCCTTACCAACTGTGAGACCTCACTAGAGAGAGGAAAAGCTGTTATGTCCTGTGTTTTGTACTCTTTGCTTTTTGTTATCAGTCAGGTCAATTTTCTACCAACAGAATGAAAAGCCATGGATATAGCATAATACATAAGAAGTGGGAATAAAGAAGTCAAAACTTATTGGTATGTCTTTCTAAGTCAGTGGTAGGAATTGAATTTGAAATAGTGCAGTTTTGAATAAATCAGTTTCACACAAAAATATTGGAAAGAATATAGAAAAATCTGAGCATAAAAACATTTATTAAAAGAGAAAACCAGAAAAGAATGAAGTTCCTGGTCTTCAAAAGGGTTATTTTGATAGTTCTTTTTACCCTTTCCATAACAGTGGAATATTCAGGAAAACAGTGAGGTGACAAATTCCAAATATTTGAAAGAATTCTTCCAGAGGGCAGCTGTGTGGTATGGTACAGAAAATAAATTAATAAAATCTTGTACAATAGGGAACAGTCAACAGCCTTTCAGCTTTCGAAGAGGGAAACGTAGCTCTGATTCACTTTGAATTTCCAACTATTTTTTGTCAGGTTCTTTGTCAAATGGTCTTAAGAATAAAACCTGAGAAAGCGTGGCCAGATGACTTTCTATACAAGGGCAGACTGAACAAGCTGGAACTTTTAAGCATAGAAGACGTACATCTGTCAGAAGTGCTATGGTAAAGGTGAATACAAAGATGATTGCTGCAAAGGGGATAAATAACGACTAGCTGTTCATCATCTTTTGTAAGAACCAGGGGAATCCAGTGTAATTATGAGCTGTTAGGCTTAGGGAAAAAGAACCCTACAAACCCAGCAGTTTTTTGCACCTGAAGTACAGAATTTAAACTGTGCAATGCTCTACTATTTTTGGAAGGTCAAAATGACAAACTGATTTTAAAATAAACTGGAAAATCAACAGAGAAATAGCTAATGAGCAGCCTTTAAAGACAATAATGTATACACAACCTGTGACTCAGGAGATATTATCCTTGTTAATGACAGATGTGTTGCCCATTCAATGCTAACAGCTATGAAGACAGGCTATGTACTAGGTGGGCTAGTGTTCTGATCTGTGATTGCATTTTCTATATTCTTCATTTGTATATGACTGTATGTAAAAAATCCTCACTTTAATTTTTTTCCAGAGTCTAAGAAAATAATAAAAAATCACTTTAAAATAAAAATACACTTACTGTAGTGTATCCCCATAAGATACTCTGCAAAAGATACAGGTTGCTGTGCAGTTCGTTAATATCTCTTTGCTCCTTGATAAACATGCCTTGCAATATCAAGACCAAAGTTCATAGTGTTTTGCTGCTAAACTGGTTGGGTACTTGCTCTGAAAAACACTTTTGTATGTGATGAGGAGGAATGTTTTGAAAAGTCAGCTTTCTGTGTTTTAAGGGGCACTTTACATTAAAGTTTCTAGTGGTGATTACGTTCCCATTGCGTTCTGCATAGCTACTACTGATTGCATTACTGAGTGGTGATTGAACATGAACCTTCTGGAAAGGTTGTAATGTATACACTGTTGGTGCTTGATATGTAGTAGAAAGCAATATCCTTCTTTATCCCAGTTCAGGACTGAGGAAATAAATGCACTGTGCAGTTTTGAGTAATTACTTGTACTCTCTTCATGAATCTATGTCTCTGCAATTTATTTAAACATAAACAACTCTGGTCGCCTCCAATACTTTGGCTTTTCTCTTCAAAATTCTTTGGTAGAAGAATGCTTTCTTTTCTCTTGCAAGTGTTTAGTTGCTTGTCAGCCTATCCAAACTGTAATTTCTTTAGAACTCAGTTGAGTAGCAATCAGAATGGAAGCCTGTAATTTAGGGGCCTCCTGCACATTGGGCTACAGATGAAATAAAGATCCAATTTATATCCATTGTGTTATACTTTAAAAGTAAAAATTTGCTTTTTAAAAAGAAAATATTTATTCAATTACTTTAAAATCTATATCTAAAATTATAATAAAAAAGTTAATCAGGCAATTCATATATAGATTCAAGTACAACAGTCTTTGAAAAAGTATATATTGTAAAGCATGAGTATAATCTAGTGTAGAAAAAGTAAAAAAAAATTAAAATTCCTAACATATGGGTCTTACTCTTCAAAAAAGATACCTGATTGTGAAATGTTGGTGAATTTATACTTTTGAAGAAACTGTAATCTTAAGGAGTCACTTGCTGGGTATGCATAAGAAGTAATACAGTTGTCTTTCACTTATGGCTTCAGTTTAGCAGCAGAGCCAAAGATTATGTTTTCATCTACTTCTCAGCAGATCTTTTAGACTTATGATCAGTTTTCAGCACAATCTTACTTTTGATGGCTTCTGAACTGGAGGTGAAACTTACACCTATATAATTTGCTGAGTAGTGGCGAACCTCAGGACACTGAATGCTTTTGTGTGTTTAGGCCTAATCAAGAAGTATATCTGGAATGCAGGATGTTTCTAGCAGAGTGAAATCTGTTATTATTTTGATAGATCTCAAATTCAACTTGTTTTTAGCATAACAGTGTATTTTCACTGGAGCAATCTGCCTTGACTTGTACAATTTTATGATTGTATAAGGACTCTTCTGTGTGCCTTTCACTTAAAAAAGAAAGAAGAATTAAAAAAACAAAAACAACACAGCTGCCACAAAAACTGAAAGAGAAAGAACAACTATTACACAACTGTTAATGGAAGAGCTGTGCTTTGTTCAAGGTTAAAAAGGAAAATTGAAACAAAAAAACAACCAGTTAATAGAATGTAGGATATTTAAGTAAAATGAAGTCAAGTTTCATTATGATAAAGAAGATACTTACTGTCTAGCAAGGAGTCTGAAGAAGATATAATAAGTAATAACTTATCTGTACCTGGGTTATTAGGATAAATCTGCAGATAAAGGTACGTGTGTAGTGGAAGCTTCAAAAGCTGCAGTTCTGATGTGATAAATGATTCACAGTACAACACATTAGCTTAGATTTTAATGTTTGTAAAAAGAATGAAACAATACATCTATATGCCAAAGTCATATTATCATAAACGTATTTGCAAAATATAAGACATAAATTGCACTTAAATTTAGTAATCTGTGATGGTATGCTTGAATGTATCTTGGTGATTAAATGTGAACAATTGCTCCTTTAAGGTAAAGGTCTCTGTATGTGTGATTAATCAGATTGAAATGACAGGGCAGACAGCTCATGCCATGCCTAGTTATCAGAATGATTGATTTTAGTCGATGCTGCTGGATGAAAAAATACCTGTTAATAACTACAGCTGCAAAACTCCTGATGTCACTGATAGTACAAATCACTTCTCACACTCTGTATTATCTGGCTCATTTGCAGATACAGAACATACAAACTGATCCATTGGAATGCAAAATTATATCATACAGATTTATGCAAGAGGGATGACTACAAAGTGTGTTGCATGAGTAGTGTAAGAAGCTGAAAATTGCTGCTGTTGTAGCTGTCATAGAGAGGTTGTTTTCCTTGGTATGTGTGGAGTTTTTGCTGTCAGGCTTTTATTCTGCGGATTGTTTGTGCAGTACCTCTCTTCCTGCTTAAAATAGAAAATCAGTTACTGAACATGGATGCTATTAAGTGTTCTTAGAATAATTCTTAACTAACTTGGTTGATTTGCACTTTCTGATGAAAGAACATTCGGTTGTTTATTGCAGACTCTGAACAAACATGTTGTTCCAAAATCAACAAATAAGATTTCATATTGCTTTCCATCAACAGAGTTGTTTACCATGGGTATATTCCTAGCCATATAATATTTATCTGTTTTATAGGTTTGTTTTTATTTTGAAAGTCTGGGAGTTTATCTTCATCAAACATTGTATCTTATCTTCATTTTTCAGGGGTTAACAGGGAATGTCAGTATCTTCTGGACCTCAGAGGAGGAGAGAGACAACAAATAATCTATTGTGTTTGGTAGGATGTGCTATTCTTGCATTCTCTTTGTGTGTTACTGTGTGTAAGAGTCTTCCCTGTCTGTTTGTACTGCTTCCTTTTCTCCCCTTTCCTATCTTTTCAAAATACATAGCATCTGAAGGTAGAATAAGTTTCACCTTTTTCCCCCCACCCTTTCATGTCCATCAACTGCAAAATGAACATGGGTTTAAGAAGTGCAAATCCATTTGCATTAGTGTTAGCTACTTCTCCTTCTCCCCTAGTAATTCACCCCTTGTTCTAAATCCAGCCCCTTATCTAGCCTTTCTGCATGAGAATCTTATCTGCCATTCCTTATTGGCCCAAAACAACACATTTCATATACAAACACAAAAATCTTTTCTGGTTCTTATAGCCGCCTGTAGTCCCAGAATTAAAAAAATGCATCTCTTTACAGAAAGTGCAAACACTGGTGGTCCAAAATGCTGTGTTCTTGCTTTCTTGGAATGATACAATTGTCCTTGCTCTTTCAAGATACTGCTTTTTGATTTATAGGTAATTTCTTGAACTTCAAAAGTGTTTGTATAAAATATCCTCAGACTTATTGAATATGTATGCCATTTCAACCTGCTGGTGCTGGTGTCCAATTATGACTGGTATTCTGCGGAAGACTAAAGTGTGGTCATAGTGATATCAGCTTCAGCATTTTGTGGATGTAAATGATAAGAGAAAAACGTTGTTACAAGAAAGCAGAGACAATTCTTGCTTAGTAGGACATTAAAGCATTACTGTCATTATTATTTTTTCTTATTTCTCCAGAGGACCTTAGTCTTGATTATGATTCCGTTGCAGTTAAGTACCTCTATCAATCAAAGGGAGATCAAGTCCTTGCCTGAAGATGTGCATATAAAGATACGCCATACAGCAACATGCCCTGAAGGATGCTTGATGGTAATTTCATAGGTGCCAAATATATTAATGTGAGTTCAGGTAGACTGGCATGTTTCTGAAGTCTGAGGTATCTCAAGATTAAAACTGTTATTTATTTATTTATTTTAATTATTCCTGGGAGAATGGCAAGAAAAACTGATGCAGAAACAAAAGACTTACCTGCCTTTCAGATCTACAACTTTATGAACTTTGAATGGAAGGACAACATCGCATATGTGACTATGATTTTATATCATAATTTTTGTCATTGAACATTTTTTAAATAAAAATTAAAAACATTACCCTAACACTATCTCTGTGGGTATTAATCTTTTATATGTTGAAAACAGATGTGAAAGAATTCCATGTTAGATGCTTTCCTGAAAGAAATGGAAGACTGAGGATGAGTCCTTGCTACTAGTACAGTTTACTTAGGAATTTACTGAGGAATCATCCCTTAATCTAAAAGTCATAATACTTTAAGTATCAAACTTTTAGTATTCAGAAGGGACCCATCTACCATCTAGTTAATAATTTTTAAATGCTATTGGCCCCAGATACCCACAAATTACCTTCCCACACTTTCATACAAATGATGAACTTTACACCAAGCTGCAAACATGGTTTTGCTTTTTGTTCAAGTGAAAGAGTAAGATCTGACTTTAAGTATGCTTATGTATGTGTGATATTTCTGGGTTCATTGTTTGATTTGTTTGCAGATATGGCAGTGAGAACTGAGGAGATAATATAGTGCTGTCTATTTTTCTGTGCAAGAAGAATCCCAGCCATGAAGGAATGTGGACTAGGAGGAGGAGAAATGAGTTGTTGCTCACACTCTGTTACTAACATCAGTAAGATTGAGTGAAGATGCACCACCTAAGGAATTTCAGATAGGAGGTCACAGTTTGACACCAAGTACAGGGCAGACATATGCATCCATTCCATTTCACAGAGCATCAGCTCTGTCTGCAGGCAGGGCTGCAGGACTCTTCATTTATAAATAAATAACCTGGTGTAAGACAGATTATGTTCCTTGGATATCAATCACTGGTAAATATCATGTTTCTACTCACGATGTAAGAATACTAAATGGAAACTCATGAAGATTTCAGATTGCCATTATATTTACGGTCCGGGGGCTTACTAGGAGAATTATTGGATGTCTTTGCCCCTGAATAGAGGCTAAAAGCTGCGGTGGGAGAGTCATTCCTAGCTTGCCTCTCAGACTTTCAAATCAACATTAATCTTGTTTCCTATAACTCTACCTCTGAATCATTGTAAATAATGAAAAAAAAACCAAACCAGATCTTCACCAATTGGGCTCAGTGAGAAAACAAAACCCCAAACCCAACCTTGCCTGATCCCATATCTATCAAATAATTTAGACCAAATTGTTCTGGGTATTGTGTGATTACAAGGATTGAGTGAAAAGGCAATTGTTTCATTCTCCTTCCTTCTACCTGGCCATCGCTGTTTTTCTGTCAATAGTCAGACATCCTCCATTTCCATCTGCAAATAATACATCTCTCCATGTGCTGGTGTCAGGAGTCAGAGTTGATTCGTCCAGAAAAAGGTGAGAGGTTGTTTACAAATTTCAGGAATTCTTGGTTGGAGACTGTCACTTTTTTGAAAGAAGCCACAGATGGGTCTTCCGAGTCTTCTGTTTTGAAATATGAATGCAGCTGCTCTCTCATTCCTTGTGAATTTTTGCTTATTAAAAAAAAAACCAACATCCAGATATGTTTAAATCTTTTTTTCTTATTTTATTCCTTTCTATTTATTCTCTTGGGACAAAATGTAGTCAAACTGTATAGATTTTTTTTCCCTTCTTTAGTATATCAACAGATACAGCTTGTAATTATTTAATGAACTATCAGTAAAAGAAGGAACTGAAAGCTTGCTAAATATTGTTTTTAATTGTTGTTGATAGTAGGATGTGCATAAAGCTAGATGGATATTTGTTAATACTTTCCTTTTTGACATCACAGAACAGTCAGGATTGGGAGGAACCTCTAGAGATCATCCAGTCCAATGAACTGCTAAAGCAGGTTTACCTTGATCAGGTCACACAGGAACGTGTCCAGGTGAGTTTTGGAAACCTCCAGAGGAGTAGACTCTCTTGGCAACCTGTGCCAGGACTCTCTCACTCTCACAGTGAAGAAGTATTCCTCATATATAAATGGAACATTTTATGTTCTAGCTTGTGTTCATTACCCCTTGTCCTGTTACTGGGTGCTGCAGAAAAAAGCCCTTAACATATTTGGTAAGATACTCCCTCAGACTTCTGCAGGCTAAACAGCCCCAGATCTCTCAGCCTTTCCTTGTCAGAGGGACGTTCCGGTTTGCTGATCATCCTGGTAACACTCCACTGGACTCTCTCCAGAATTTCCTTGTCTATCTTGTAGTGTGGAGCCCAGAAGTGGACACAGTACTCCAGATGAGGCCTCACCAGGGCAGAGTACAAGGGGAAGAGAACTTGCTGGACACAGTCGTCTTAATGCATGCCAAGATGTCATTGGCTTTCGATACTTTTACTTCTGTAGCATCCTTATTTAATAACAAAAGCAAACAGAAGAGCAGCCCAGATGTTGGAATAGTATCAGCAAAGCCAAAAGGGCAAGCAGCAGAGGTATACAGCACTTCATTAACCTAGTCTAATCCAGGTGCCCTGAAATTAGGTCTAAGGAGGTTATATAGCAAAACCAACCAAGCTGGTAAGAGAATCATCACAAGTTGGTTTAGCCAGCTTTATCCTTAGTGAGCTTTATTGTGGAACAATAGAATTCAGGCTGACCAAAATTCACATGTGTGACGAGGAATGTTTATTTTAAACTGCAGTATGAGAAGTGGGGCTTTTTGATTTTTTTTTTGTTTTTTTTTTTTTTTTTACGTCTTCTCTTAATTCCATTTTGTGTCATGGCCACAAAAAAATTTGTTTCAGTGTGATTCCTCATGACAAGAACTTGTGTTTTCTGTGGTAATGTTCTACTTCATAAAACATCATGGTTAGTACAGCATGGACTTCATGGGCTTCCTGAATTTTCTGAAAAGATTGCTCCAGTATAAGAGAGAGCTTACTATTTTGCTGTTGGTTTCTATTACAGATATTTCAAATGTAGAAATTGGAAGCTTATTTTTACTACTTCTATGAAACAGTCACCTAGGAGAAAGCAACGTATGAATTGAGAAAGGGAAAAGAGAGGTAGAGACTTTTTAGAGGTATATTCAGCCAATTTTGATTATCTTAAATGATCTTAGGTGTTTGCAAACATTTTTCCCCAGTGAATTCATATTTCAGACAGTACTTTTGACAATCTATTTTATGCTTCATTGACCACAGGGGTTGAAATTGTAGTCTATATTGGCACAGTAGTGCCAAATTTGTAGTGATAAATGAAAAACTTTTTTTATTTTGAAAAGATCTCTGTTGTTTAATTTGAGATCTGTAATTTTTTTTGGTTCATTACTTCTGCTATTTTTCTGTCTAGGAAAAAGTGATCAAAGGAGACAGAAGGATCAAGGTGGAATATTGCTTTATACTTGGCCATATAATGAAAAAGAAGAAGGAATGAATTGTCCAAGAAAAGGTAAAGGTACTCATACTAAGTGTTCATTTTGCTTTAACAGAATAGATTTTATAATTTTTTTGCTTTTTTTTTTTTTAGTGACAAATAAAAGATCATATTTTTCTTGGTGACTTTTTTTCTGTACCGGCATTTATTTATATACTCATTTAGAAACTGGAATATTTGAATAAATTCTAGCAAACAAATAAACAAAAACTTCTTATACTTGACTACATAAAATCTTTCAGGCAGCCAATGAATGATCTCACTGCATTGTGTTAACACCATAGATGGTAATGCGGATTGATGGATACTTCAGGTGTATACTAAATCACAGAGAATTGAATCTATGTAGTCTATGTATACAAAGTGGTGTCAGTTCCTTGAATATGAATTTGAAGTCTTTGGAGGACAATAAGTTTAAATTCAAAAAATTAAAAAAAAAAAAAAAAGAAGAGAAACTTGTTAGCTATCTTGTCATGTAGCTGCTTCAGCTGCTGTAGCCTGGATTTTTAAAAGTCTTTGTACTATTGTATTTATTCATATTTTATACCTAAATAAAAGCTGATTTGCATTATTAGGTGTTTTTTTCTTCAAATTGGTGGAAAGTACTCGTGTGTTTCTATGCTTAAATATCTAGGAAAGTCCCCTTTCTGTATAGACTACAATTAAATAGAGAGAACACCGAGTAAGATTACAGCACATCAACAGAGCAAAAGGAGTTGCCTACTTGAGGGCAATGAATAGCTTGAGAGAGCTGAACGGTATTATATTGTATCTAAAGGCAGTGCAGAAAGGTAACAGATCCTTAAACTGGCAGTAAAGTGCTTTCTTCTGGAACTGATGAGCAACAATTTAAAGACATGCTGCCATGAGGCATAGGACTGGCTTTGCTTTACATTATTTGGTTGGGTCTGTGGCTTGGACACACGTGTATTACATTTCCTATGTATATTTTGTGTTCTGAACTATTCAAGTTCGTGGTGTTCTGTGTGCATCAAACCTTTGCATGTTTATTTTCTCAAGGAAAATCCATATCTCTCTAAGAGCATCGTGCAAACACTTCTTGAACACCAACAGGCTTGGGATCCTGACCACTTCCCTGGGGAGCTTGTTCCAGTGCTTGACCACCCTTTCAGTGAAGAAAGAACTTCTTCCTAACCAGTCACAGAATCATACAATACCAGGTTGGAAGGGACCTCAGGGATCATCTGGTCCAATCTTTCATAACAAAAGCACAATGTAGACAAGATGGCGCAGCTTTCTCTCCAGACAAGTCTTGTAAGTGTCTGATGTTGGGGTAACCACTGCTTCCCTGGGGAGATTATTCCAATGACTGATTGTTATCACTGTCCAATTGGATTTTTTTGACAGGATTTAACTGTTGGATTTCACCAGGCCTGTACTTTTAAGAAGGTGTTGGTTTGTATCCTGAGGCATGCTTGCTATGCTTACCACAGTAAGCTTTTGAAATAATACTTTTAATACTGTTTATACTTGAGATCACTATCCTACTCCCAGATTAAAAAATCACTGTACCTAGAAAAAAGCCATGATCTCCCTAATGATTTCTTCAGAAATCACACCAGAGCAGCGTTGAGACAAAAAGATACAGTGCTTATAATATGGACAGTTTTGAATATGGTAAGTATTTAAATCAGTGTTTTTAAAGAAACTTTAAGGACTTTTCTTTGGGTGCAAGTGGGGATTACAGACTGATTTCATATGTAATTCGCCCATCTTCATTTATTTTGATACCTGTGAATTTGTAATGTAGGCAATGACACTTTAAAACAAAACATTTCTCCTCCTCTTCTTTTTCTCACTAATTTTATTTAACTTAAACTGTGTTGACAGAAAGGAGTTGGAAGGAAGGAAGTTTCGACAAATTTAAATCTGTCTTAAGGAAAGTCCCACCTGGGAGAGAAAAGGCAAAGAGAGCTTATAATATTTTAGCATACGTTAGAATATTAATAGACAATTATCATCATTAAATAAAAAAAAATCTGGTTTCTAAATAATGTGCAAATTTTCAAAATCAAACTATTCCTTGTTGTTTCTTGCTTGAGAGATATAAATGGTATTGTCTACTAAAACCAGGACATGCCAAAGCACATATTTTATTTACAATACCATGTCCACCTCTTTGTCTTTTCTCTTATTGAAAATGTAGATTGGTATGATTTAAAATAATTAATTTCCTACTATCTCTCTTTACTTGAATATCCTTTATTTTCATGTGCAATCAAAGAAGCATGAATATAAGCTCCATGCTGTGCGTATAAATAACTTATCTAGCAACTGTCAAGAACTAAACCATGATATTAGCTGCAATAGCTGCATTTGCTAGAATAGTCTACCCAGGATACATTAACTAATACACTTGTATCTGTTTAAGAAAGATCTAATTAGGATACTTTTGTTACATACACCAAACTACATTGTTTATAAAACCTACATAAAATAATGAATAGAACATAATTTTTCATAATTTTATTCAAATCAGATGACTTAAAGGTAATTTCTACATTTTAAGCATTTAGTTTCATGGCATTCTCTAGCAATTCACTGGCTATAATGCCTTGACTGTTTGCTATTATTAAGAAACATTTAATGTGAGATTAGATCAGTCATAAATATTTTATAGGGAGAAAATATATTCTTTCAGGTGCTTTCCAATGTCTTTATGCCTGTAATTATGTGCATCTGCATACAAATAAAAGGGATGCTCTATTAGCATATTCTACTCTTACTGCATCCTTCCATTTTGGGTGAGTCAGTCCCAAAACGTTCTTAAGATTGTTTCAAACTTTCTTCTGAAGTCAGAGAGATAAATTCTGAGATGACTTCGGTGTCTCTGCCTCTATTCTATCAGCCACCTTTGGTGTCAAGCTATGACTGTTCTCAGGCACCTGAAGGACTGTTCCCTTGACAGTTTTTAACATAGTTTGGTTTTGGCACTGGGAGGGATGGGTCCTGCAGCCTCCTTGTTTTATTAGGCAGCAGCCTAAAGACAACTATGACATACGTGCCATGTTGATTTCTCATGTAATAAAAAACTTAAGTGATGTCTAAATGTTGGTGTATGGTTTTTGAGAGGCTATGGCTTGGAGATGCTTTTGCAAAAAACCTTGACTTGTCTTTTGAACTTGATCACTGTTAATGGATGTGGTTTTCCTTCCCAGGGAACACATGGTTTGTGCCATGACAGACTCAAATGAGTAAGGCAGATCCATCTGTCTAAATTAAGCTAGTGGAGGGGAAAGTGGACAGAACAAAAATGAATTTTGTGTTTTACAAACTGTTATGGCAGGATTGCTTGAAACATAAATATTATAATCTTTCTGCACATGGTTTAAGAAAAAAAGAAGTGTACCTTTTACAGGTTTTTTCCATTTAATCTTCCTTGCCTTTTGTAGTCAAGGAACTGTGTACCACCTGCTGCTACCACATTAGGCCCACATCTCTCCTGACTGCTACCTTCATTTTTATGACCCAGGCAGCAGTTCTCCAAAATTCCCTCTCAGGAACTCATGACACGTATCTGGGTTGTGATTCACCTGCAGCAATCTGAATATCCCATGTGTTAGTGACCTCATTTTGTAAGTAACTCCTGTCTTACAGCATATGGACCTGAACTGAGGAATTGCTGATGTGAACCGTGCACTTGAGCTGGACGTCAGCAGCAGCAGCCTGTTGTTGAGCTTCCTGGAGAACAGTCAGTTTTATAAAGAAATAGCACACCGCAGAAATGATGCTTGCTAAGATTACTCTACTGTGTGCTTTAAGGCTCTTCTTCACTGTGGAAGTTTAATAAGCTTGAAGGAAGCATAGCATCTGCTCTGCAGCCTGCCTGCTTCGCTTATTCTCTTGCTATCTGGGAATAAAACAGTGCCGTGTGTGTATTTTGTGGTGGTCGTGTGTTAAGCGAATTTTTTTCAATGGCTTAAAATAGAAATAATACGAGTCACTAAAGAAAGGAGAATACAATTTCACAGAACCATTTAAAACAATGCTAACAATTAGCAATACTTTTGAAACAGTTTGATTTCTAGTTCAGGTCCACCCTCTGTTTTTTACAAAATTTAGTTCATTTTATACATTCTGTCAAGTCTGGTTTTGTTGACAGGCAATATTGCTCTTCATTTGGATGGTTGATTTGCTTCCTATGAGATTTCTTGGTATATAGTAGAAGTGTAGTTATAACGTAAGCTTGAAAAATCCCACCCCTCAAGTGCGTGGTAGTGAAGATGCTATAAATCATGGAGATATTCCTATAAATACTGTTTTTTCCCCTAGCTTTGGAGAGAGCCTGTGCAGGTGGGGGAAAAAAAAATAAACAAGCTTCATATTAGATTGGATCACTGCCTTGGAATTGCAATTTTTCAATCTCTGCAAAAGTTAAGTGTTGAGAAGTTAACTTCTTTGAACGTTTCATTACCTGTGACAAGCTCAAAAATCTATGTGATCCACATGCTACCACGTGGATGCTCCGGCAATAGCATTCCTTTTAACAATTAGTGTGATTGTTTAGAAAGATAACAAAATAAAATTATATAAACTAAACTAAAAACATTTCTCTTATGTAAAACATGGAGCTCTAAAAGGCTTATGAAGTACTTTTACCCTTAAACTTCATCTTAACTTGAAAAAAATAATAATCCTCATATAGCTATGAATTCTCCTTAGTCATCTATACTAATGCAAGTAGCAGTCCTCGTTCAATGCATAGCAGGCTATTAAGTTGCGTACATATGAATTTTGCCTTTGTATTTTTTTTTTGTTCTGCTTCTTTGGACAAACAGGAATTGGGAAGAAGGAGAGAACAGAGTGGCAATATCCTTTCTTGCTGTTCAATGAAAAAGCAGCACAAAATCAACAATATGACAATTTGTTTCCTTTCAGCACATACAAAACAAATACCAAGTTGATTACCACCATTTTCCTATTTACTTCCCTTTATTTCACTACATGATAAACACAGTATTTCTTATGTAAGAAGACCATTTCTCTTCTTCATACTCCCTGTAAATCTAATAACAGCAATTAGTTTATTGAGCATTGGTACTAATGAAATCTCTTCTACTGATTTATCTTGTGGTTAATTTGGAAAGATACAAACAGTAATTGAAACTTTTCATAAGTTCTGTGCTGAAGCACTTTTCCATGGTGGCTTTCCTGGTGCATACGTTCTTGTCACAGCCTGTCCCTCTTTAGGGATGTGGGTTGGAAGTCTCTTGCTTTCATCATCTGACAATACCTATGGGAACAGTGTGTTTAACCTCTGCACCCCTAAAGTTAAATTTCAGCGAAACTAACAGTTTAGGAAGTGATTAATGAGGGTGGTAAGCAGGCTGACAGAACAGATAGTATTGACTGCATAAACTTGTGTAACTAGGAAACTGGGTTAAAAAAAGCCATACAAATTAAATGTAAGGTCTAATGCTTCCTTGTCATGTGATGTAGGAAGTGGGGAATACTGACAGTAAGTTATAGTTGCAAAGAAAATGTATGCCATTATAAGTGTGATTTAAATAGGTAGGTAGGGTAGCTTTCACTACTGCTTATTACTGAATCATTGTACCACCCCAGATTGGCTGTACTGTAGTGATTCATAGATGATTTCTTGTAATGAATGTGCAAAATTCTGCTGGAACTTGGAAATTGATAGTCTAGCTTGTTTTAAAACCATTTGTTTCTTGTAGTGATAGAGTAGAAGCAGAAACTAAAGCAAGAACAGAAGTCTCCTCATTTTCTCCTTCAAATTACTTTGGAAAGAACACAACATTTGAGTCTCTCATTTTATAAAGGTACAATGAGGCAGGTGTTTTCTCCCTGGTTGCAATCCCTATCTTAATTATTTAGAAAAACAGCGTCTCTGTGTTGTTTGAGCCAGAAGTTGGATATTAGCAGCATCATCTGTGGTGGTGCTTGTCTGCATCATGGAAGAGAAACAAATAGAATTCAGAGAGCTCATAAAGTTTGGATTAGTTTTTCTAGTAAAAGTAATTTTTTTTAGATGCTCTGAAGTCAGGAAATGAAAAAGTTAATGTTCTTGTGGTAAAGCTCAGCTGCTTTACACAGATTTTTTTTTTTTTTTAAAAAGTGTTTTGTGTATTTCTAGTACTTATTACATTAACATTTATTTTGCTCTGCATGGAAGAAATTCCTTTTCTTGCAAGGTATACATTGCCTTCTGTTAACACTGTCAGTAGCTAAACAGTAATCATAGCAATGATTAAAGGATGGGATGTACAGCTTGGCTAATTTCAATTAGTAGAATAAGGTTTTCATTTTGTGAGTCTTGATTGGCGATGATATTGATGTAACCTTAATTTTAGCTGTGTATATCCTTTGAAATGTAAATATAAAACAGCACATCTGAAAATGTCATCAAGCTTCAAGTGAAATGTGCTAGACTGTGTATCCCTCCAACACAGAACACAAAAAGCAAGGAAATAAGCAGCTAAGTCATTTGATATCCTGTGCTTCACTCAGGTCTGCATCGCAGTCTTTTCTTTGTCCTTTCCATCATGCACAACTCACCTTATCTTTACCCCTCTATGAAACAGCCTTTTTTTAATCACTCACAATTGTTTGCCAACATGCTTAATGGGAATTGCAGAGCTGAAGTTTATAGATTAAAACTGTCACATAGTTCAACTATACTCTGTGTGTTTCTGCTCATAAGCTGTGACGGCTAGTGCAAGCTAGACAGTGAAATCATGTTGCAGGGCTTTTTTGCAGTGCTTCTCTGGATTTTTCTTCACTTTTGAGGGCTGAAAATGTATCCTCAGCATTGAGTGTGCTGCCCTCTGCTGCTGCCTCTCCTTCCCGTGGTAACCTCTGTTCCCCTCCACGTGAGCATCCGTTCGTCACCTGTGTATTGAACCTCTTTCCAAGATCCAGGCTGGTGGAAGATGGAGTCAAGCTGGGACCAGGAGATGAGGATCAGCAAGGCACAGCTGTGTCTACAGTCTAGCACAAGAAAGTGCTGAATGCTGGAGCTTAAATACAGCTCCTGAGTTGAGAGGCAGAGGCAGGTTTCTTGCAGCTGTTTTCCCAGCAGTCAATCCAAGGTTACCCATCAGCATAGTTATTAGAGCTAGTCTTGAGCACAGGCAGCTAAAGCCCAGGATGGATGGAGGGAAAAGCTGTGTGGTGCCCCTACCTCACTCAGGGTTCTGACATACACTCTCTTGTAAATAGAGTTTAATGGCTGTTTCTGCCTTCCCTGCTGAGAAATGGTGTGAGAATGGGACCAGAACATGTGGAATTGGCACAAGTGGGAAATCTTCTGAAAGTGTGTTTGACTCTATCAGCCACCTATGAAGCCCATACACTGAGACTTCTGTCAGCAGAGCAAGCATGGATCTGAGTAGCACAGATCTGATGGCAATTTGGATCTTGGTGACTGATGCTGTCAGGGGAAACGGAGGAGGTGATGCCTTGTGTGGGATGCTGGAAACAAAAATATTAGAAAAAGACAGGTCTAGAACTTTTATTTCAGTATCTTTCTGTTTGTGAGGAGGACTCTTGTGCTATATTCAGAGATGCTTATTCACTGTCTTTTTATTCTTTTCTCAAAGATCTAAATTTTAGTTGTCAAAACTTTATTGTTACAGATTGTAGCAATGGAATGCTTTGAAGCAAAGGGTCTAACTCTTGGCTTGAATTTAAATACATGTCTCTAGGGATTGTAAACTCAAGTCAGACAACTTTCTATCCAACATATTTTGCAGGTAATACAGTATAATTTATGAATTCTTTTTTGACTCAACCATTCACAATCTGTCACTGCACACAGGCGGAATATAGGTAAAGAAGAAACTTCAATACTGGATACAGAAAGTTTCAACTTGTTCCTTTGCATCAATCCTTCTTTTTTACCCTACATCAGCTTTCATGTCTTTGGCAACTAGTGCTCATTTCCGTCTTTCTTATACTTGGAATTACTCATAACCTTCTTGGTTTTGTTGTAAATGCTTTAGCTGCAACTTTTCATGGTAAACATTTAGCTACAACTTCTTTCCTTTGCTCTGGCTGGCATGCTCTGGAGTTCTTGAAATGTTTTTTCCATTTGAGAAGAGGAGGTCTCAATAAAAACACAGACAAATAATCCAAAATTTCTGCTGCATGACTATTTTGTTGGTTGTGAGTACTCTAAGGGTGTGTTTGTATATAGCTCTATGGGTGTATTTGTATATAACTCTCTGTATAATACAGGCATATATATATATAGTCCTGATTATGGCCTGCATGTATGCAAACACATGCACAAACAATCTTCTCTGTGCAGGCTGCTTTAATTCAAGAGGTGCAATTTTTCTCCCACACAAGATGTGTCTGTGGCCATTCATAAAGATCATTAAATACCAAGGAACATAGAGGCCAAGGTCCTTGTAGGCATTTCTTATTATTTTGATTTTAACAATGTACTCATGTTGTGTTCACCTCAGGAAAGGGACTTTTGTAGTATTGGCTGGTGTTAGATATTAGGCAGAAGGTGGCCTTTACAGGTGATGTTCTCCTGTTGTTCAGAAAGCTAATGTTCTGGAAGAAGCTTTACTCAGACTTCCAGTTGCAGTACCACATGTACCATTGTGCAACACTTCCAAGGACTGGAATACTCTTTGAGAGCACATGCTTAAAATGCTTTTGAGAATGACATATAAATCTCACTTGTTGAAAGCAATGAATCACTTCTTTTTACATATGCTAGAAAGGAGCAAGGTAATTCAGCCCATCATGGACAACACAAGCATGGTGTACTATTGTAACAGAGTAGAGAACTCATCCTGTCCAAGTCTTCCCTGCATCACAGTGTGCAGTATTTTTTTCTCCAGCATGCACATTAAAAAAGAACCAAAAATAAAATAAAAAAAAAATCACAAGCCCACAAGGTCAGTCAGTCCAAATAATGACAGGCAACACAAATGCATTTTTATACGAAAACAGAAAAGGAGTGGGCAAGCTTGTTCTCATTATGCCAAATCACAGTCTGTCTATGATTTAATGCATTTGAAATTAAGTCTGTCTCTTCAGCTGTACATTTTTACTAGGTCTGCAGAACAGACTGGCAGACAGTATGAGCAGATGCTTCTGGTAGGATCAGGCATGGGAGATGAAAGATAAGTTTCTTTGTGTTGGCTCTTTGGTCTGATACCACTCTTTGAATCTTTGTGCAGGACAACAGTAGCTTTAGGTGTTTTCCAGATGAGATGTTGGACTAAATGAGTCTACTGTTGTGTCATTGCAGGGAGCTTGTAAAGGCAGCTTCTGTTCAAAGATCTCTGCTTACTGCCTAGGTAAAGAACAATTATGTCTACGTATAGCTCATTCTCTTCCTTTCCATCTAGTTATGGCCTCTTAGAAAATGTTTAGAGAATTATTGTCATTTTTTTTTACCCAGTCAGTACAACACCTAGTCCTTTTTGGATTTACAGTATGTGAAATCAACACCCTAGTTTATAAGTAACCCAAAGAAAAGGAAATTGTGGTTTGCTTTTTTTTTTTTTCTTCGGTAATAGAATCAGTAACCTGCTTTCACCTCTTGCTGCTTTATGTGTGTGGGTGTTCTAGTGGTAAAACATTCAACAGTGGTCAAACTCATAAAGTCTCAGATCCTGGTTCCCATCCCCGTAGCAGGCCCCAACTCTAATGATCTTTTATTAAAGAGTATGGAAAACATATCTTACAACTAGCCTTTATGAACTGACACCTATCTTACTTTAATATACACCAATAAACAAGCATCTCCAAAATGACATGAGATACAGTAAAACCAAAACCATGTTAGGAATTATGGCTAAATGTTGCTGACTGAAAATATTGGAGGTGTGATTTATTACTGTTCATGTGTATAACTCAATAGATTAATTTTTTTCCTTTCGTACAGGAAATAGCCTACAATCTCTGAAAAGTGATTATGCTTACTTAAAAATCAAAATGTATTGAATTTGCTGAAGAGGCACAAAGTTTTAAAGAAAAAATAAAGAAATAGTTTAAAAATGTTCCTTTTTATAGTTATGCATGATTTTTCTTTGCTTTTCTTTTTTTTTTGTTCTTTTTTTTTTAACTTTTTACTTAGAAGCTTTGTAATCTGGATCTTTATTTTTTTTTCTATTTCTTTCATATCTTAGCTGCTCTTTCAGCAAGAGTGTATGGCCTGAAAGCCAGTTGCTTTTTTCTTCTTTAATTATAGTAACTGAAGGCCACTTTGTTTGCCCTGAGTGCTTAATTGAAGGAGGACCATGCATGGTGTTTTGTTCCTGCCTAGCCTGCCAAGAGTATGGTACATTGCATAGAAGGGACAACAGCTTCTTCGTTGATTTCTTTTTAACTGGCATCCTGGAACAAGGAAGGAGCCAATAAGGAGATTATAATGCTCTGTCCCTTATTTAGGAAGGATTATGATGACCTAGTCTGGATTAATTATATGTGGAATGTTCTTTGGTTTTCCTTTTATGATGCCAAAAAACATGGAAAGTAAATTTATTTCTTTCTCTATCTAGTTATTTATTTTTAAAGGAGGGCATTTGACATCTCCTGCATCTCTTTTTCTTTTCCTCAGAAAAAGGGAAAAGGGTTTTTATTCACAAAGAAATCCCCTACTTTCTACCCTATCATCACTAAATGATATTTTTCTTGTGAATTTATTTTGAAAGAAATGTATGTATGGTCACTGTAAGCTGGTTGTTTGACCTTTCATATGCGGACCCTATGAACCAGCCAGAACATGACTTTGAAAAATAATTATCTCTATTCGAGTTCTAGTCTTTATTTGCCCTTGTTTAATATATTTTCCCAATTTGATATGCAATTGTTTATAAAAGAGATGTTTTAAAATAAATTTTTTAAATACAATGGTAGGATTTCTAAGCAGAGAAACATGTTTGAACTGTTCTTACAGTATTTATGCTAAAATGGCAATCAGACACTCCAGTTCTACACTGAGATATTTGCCAAAAAGGTAGTGGGATTGAGCTTGGTTCTGACTTTTCAGAGCATGCAGATCTTATGAATGAGTCATGAAGGGTCAGCTGTCATACGTCAAAGCTTAATTATTGCATAAGGTTATCCTTCAACCATTCTTCTCTGATCTTTTCATACCAAAAGTCAGATATTTCCTGTTGTGATGTGTTTTATTTTCCCAGGAACAAATCCAGTGATGCCAAAGGAAGCTCTGGCTGCACTTTAGTGGCAGGATACAAAAAAGAATGTGATAATTAAGTTATGTTATGAATATTAGTTATAAATTATGTTGTCTCATATAAGCACTTGGGGTTCTGTTGTCTTTTCCTTTCTACCACATCATTTTTTCACAGTATTGGAAGCTTGGCAGTGTGCAGAGGTTTTCTTATCTAAGGATAACAGCTGTTTACTGGAGGTTGAAACTAGTTGTTCAATCAATGTCTGTCACAAGGAGACAAAAATGTGTATATGACTTACATGATTTGTTTTCGTAATGACGAATGTAGTTTAGTTAGGAAATTGATTATAAAAATAGAAATGAGGTTTTGAAAAGCAATTTGAAGATACGATGTAGATCTGTTATGATCATTTTAAGGCTAATGAGTATATTCCACTTATGTAGCTAATCTTTCAGTGTCTAGCAACAATGTTAATGTGGGAAGCCAATGTTGAGAGCAAGATGCATCCTTTGCTGATATGCACCCAAATTATATGCTAACTATTTAATGTATTATTTCTGTGGAATGAGTACATAGAATGCAAATGTAATATGAAATTGAGGCTTTAATGTTTTTTGGAATATACAATTATCAACATAGAAGTGCAATAATCTCATTTAGGCTTTTTTTTTTTTTTAATAGTGTTGAAAGAAGATTTTGAATTACTACTGGTTTAGAGACATGAGCAATGATTTAAGGGTCAGGTCATATCAGATTCATACCACTGAACCGTGTTTCAAATCCCAGTCTTGAAATATCACAGAGTCTAGGCCAAAAAAAAAAATCTTCCTTGTGTCAAGAGAATACTGTCTTAGTACGATCCAGACAGGAACTGAATTCTGTGTCATGCTATTCTATGACTCTTTTCAGTGGTCAGTTTGCTCCCTGGTACTCTGTAATGCTCTGAACCAAGATAAGACATCATTCTCTGTGTAGCTGTGGAAGAACACTCTACCTCCCAATATCAATAAACTACTCAATGTTTATTTACAAACTCTGTGAATATTGCCTAGACAGGCCAGTTACTTTAAATTCCCTCAAGGCTTTGATTAGATTTTCAATATCCAGCTGCTGCCTTTATTAGTCCTACCAAAACAAGAAAACAAAGCAGATGTCAGTAAAAAAAAAAAAAAAAAAAAAATTCAAACATGAGAAAAGTAAAATTATCCTGGTCTTAAATTATTTTAATTTACCCTTTCGCATGATAGATTTGCAAACTTTTAAGCTTCAGTATGGCGTTTATTCAGTCTCATCTGTGGTTATTTTACTCTCCTGACAAATCTAAGAGGGAGGCAAGAGAGACAGTGACAGCAGCTCTAAGGAGGTGGCAAGTAAATTTTAGCATGACGCTTGCTTTCTGTAATTTTATTTGATCAAAAGCAGTATAGAAATGCCTATGTTTCTACTTTGAGCTTTATGCAAAACTTTCCCATTTCTTCTCTTTGCTTCACTTGACATATTTAATAAATGTGGCAGCAACTCAATGAAGAAACTATAATAAGTGAATATTTCCATATCTTTAGCAAAAGAAAGTGTAGATTATTAAAAGATCCCATTTTCTTTAGAAAAGACTCATACTATGCCTTCTTAATTCTAAGTCATAAGTATGTGTGAAAAAATTGGAAGAAATATCACTTTAACTGAGAAAAATAACAGAATGTCTATAGATTCTTTGCAGGTTAAGTCTCTCATTTAAGAAGACCTCAAGACTGTGTCTGGTCACAGAACTTCTCAGACAATAATTCAATCTCAGCTTTCAAGGCACTGTTTTCAGTTACTTGGATAAACACTGTGCAACTTGGACATATAATACCTGAGATACAGGTCTTATGGGATTTGTTCCTTTGTGGTTTTGATTTTTTTTCTTTCAGTTCTGATAGTCGTGTTTTGCCAGGCTGAGAGTCAGACTGCTTTGGGTGATGAGAGATGAGGGTGACTGAAGGTACAGTCAGAGACGATTGTTCACGTTTTCTTAAACACCAGTTCTTGCGATTCTTTTCCACAAACATGTTGAATAAGTTAGCTAATTTTACTATGTTTAGCTTTGCATGCAAATGGAGATCAGGTTACATATAAAAGAACTTATACAGAGTTGTCATGCTAACATTTAAATCTTTTTTTTCCAGCACAGCACCACTGTGGGTGTGTTACATAAATTGCCACAATGGAGTGTATTTCAGATCCTTCAGCTCAGAGGCCATCTGTCATTGAAAGTGACACATTCACCTGCTCATCACTTCTGCAGCAGTGTGTGTGCTAGACAGGGTACATCCAGATGAAGTTAACAGGAGCAGCTCTTCATACAGCTGAGTTTGGAAAGACTTAGTAATCAAGTCACTCTTTCAGATGGGAGCAAACGCCACAAATAGATCACTCTTTCTGTTCGAGGGAACACCAAGTGCTTTCCGCTTTGCTTCAGAAAAGAGCAAACTGGGTCCCTGAGGGATATTTTTTTCTACTCAGTAGAATCCCACATTGCCTCCATGGGCACTTCTCTACTGTGCCTGACCTGCAGGTAATCACAGAACTCTAATAAGAAAATTGTCCACAAGTGCTTGGATAGATCTAGTCAGGATTCTGCATTTTAATAATTATCAATACTTATCTATATCTCCCCATTTCCTTCCCACCTTTGTATTTCCTTGAACTCTGAGGAAGTGGAAGCCAGGGCATACTGCTGAGACCTTCTCCTAGTATTATTTTTTTGTAGTATTTCTTGGCCTGAGAAAATGTTCACATTTCTGTATTTGTCTAACTTTTCCTTGTTCCACGTTTAATGCAAACTGTGTAAGTTTTTGAAGGAGAAACTTGACAGAGTAGATGTGTGCTGACAATTTGCTCAAAGAATCCCAACTATGGGTCAGAGATTTTTCTTTCTAATCAGTGACAATGGATGTAACCTTTCTGTCTACTCTAAATGTTCCTGTCTGTAAAATGAGGTTTTACTTGCCTGCCTCACAGGCATTTTGAAGCTTAATTAGTGTAGGTAATAAATACTAAGTATTATTTTAAAAGATCTATTGCATTCTAAAATTATCAAGTTTGGAACTTAATTCACAGCTTTATGGGTAAGGTTCAGTATTAATTACCTTAGATTATCACAAAGCCTCTCCTGAATTTAATAAGAGATTTAACAAAATAACTCTTGAAAACACTTATGGTTCATCTTAATAAAAAGCTAACTTGTACTTGCATAAAACTAGTAGAGCTTTGCACATAATCACAGTTTTCTTGACTGACATAGTCTTTGAAATGCAAATGTTGTACAGGTCTTCCCCTTCTGAAGAATATACGCTTGTTATTATATTAACATATGTAAAATGTTTTTCTTTAGATATTTTCTTAAATTATTTTCTTTTCCAGCATAAAGGAAGAATGTAATTTTAAAGCACACTTATTTGGCATTCTTTCAACATTTCATGAATAAAAACAAATTACACAGTAAAAATTGATTCGATTTTTCTAGGATGGGAGAACAGAGAGTAAAATGTTGGGCTTTTGGGGTACCTGGCTTTGTGAGTCATCATATTTAATCAGATTGGTATCAATCATGAAAGACTGTAGGTCTGAGATCCTGTTTTCAGCATTCCTTGGAAGATGAGCATTGCAGTTCTTTGTTTTCTTGTTTCAGAGACTGCAAAGAGATCACTTTTTTTTTTTTTTTTTTAAATCAGAGGTGTTACTGGAAAATTCAATCAATAAAATCCAAAGATGAATCATAGAAACAAGAAACAATATGTTTTCTGCAAAGTTGAGAGGACTCTAGGAGGAGCTTTCTTGACACCAGAAACTACAGATACTTTAGCGTGTCTCTCTACATCTGTGTGTTGAATGTGATTTTCCTTTTTCTCTACATTGTTCTTCTAGTACTCCTTCTCGAGGCCTCTTCTTGCTACTATTGTATGTAATTAAAATTAACCTTACTTTAGTCAGGGATTCTGAGCAAGTTCCTCCTATGGATTTTTCCAATCTAAAGGTTGCCTGAAGCTCCAACATGAAGATATTGTTCAAAGCTTCTTTGGCAATGTTAAAAGTCATCTCTGTAAGACATAAAACGATCATGGTGATCATGTAAAATCTCTGGGATTCTCACAGGAGCTAATCATCATCATAATTCTTGTTTTAATTTCTACTTTCATTGGCAGGAACATTTTTTTAATTTGACTGAGTAGATACAGAAAAATATGTAGAAAACAATAAAATAATTTTAAAAACCACCCAGTTCTCTTCATTTTAATCCTTCAAATATTCTCTCAGCCTTGAAAAAGGACAAGGGAAACAAATAATATGATAAGTTTAAATCATATTGCTGGATGACTTTTAAGAAAATGCTTAGGTGTTACTGTGGCAGGGGTTTAATGTTTGTGTACTTGCTCATGTGCCAAAATCAGTTGTTCTTTTTAATTCATGCATTGTAGCTACTACAGATAATTGCATTCACAGCTGTGATCATGCATGTACAGAAGCAGTCATGCATAAGCACACTCTAATGTAATGTGCAAATGGATATGACTTTAAAAGGATTTGGTGATAAGTTGTTTTCCAATGATGAGAGAAGGTGCCCTTGTGTCCTGGTGCAGTTGTGAGGTACTCCAATAATGGAATTTGGGTTGGTCTTTTAGCAAAAATTTTTGATAGCTGAAGACAGTCTTTTTACAATGAATGGATAAAACACGTTTGAGGGTTTTCTGTGTAGTACAGTTATGTCTCTCTGTCTATTTGAAGCAAGAAATCTGTATGCAAATTTTCTACTGAACTGGCATAGGCAGTTAGTTATGTCCTTCATTCAGAGCTGGCACTCTTCTAGATACATCTGATGCTTTCATTCATTAAGGAATATTTCCAGCAAACAGTTTTGTATTTGCTTATTTTAACAAGTTGAGATGTCGCTGAAAACAAAACAGCAATGAACTTATGTATTCTCTAACACTCTCCCAAACAAAATGAGTATTTAACTGTCCTTTAGGAGCTTAGAACTAGCTCCCGCTGACTAGTCTGACATTTCAGACTGCACTTCCCATACTTCTGTAATTTCTTTTCTTGTTAGGAAGCAAGTGGCTTCTTAAATTCAAATTATTGTTCAGAGAAGCATCTTTGTTCTCTTAAATATAATCTAAAAGGATGCACTTCTTTTCTCAAATATATGTATTTCAAAATCTCAGTGGAGAGCTTTGTTTGTTCTGTCTCAGGAAATGACAGATACCTTTATAGGGAATTCCTGACACTGTAAGTAACTGACCTGATGCCAGCTGGAAGAAGATAGACTACTGACTTCTGCAACTGATGGGTAAATAAGTCATGGGTTCATTTAGATGTGAGGAAACACAATGAAGTTGCATCCGGGAAAGTTCAGATTGGGCATAAGGAGACTAGGGAAAGCTTCTTCACTGAGAGGGTGGTTGATTGGTGGGACAGGCTTCCCAGGGAAGTGTTCACAGCTATAAGCCTGTCAGAGTTCAAGGAGCATCTGGGTGATGTTCTCAGTCATAGGATTTAGTTATAGATAGTTCTGTTAATAGCTGTGAGTTGAACTCGATGATCCTTATGGATTCCTTCTAACTTGAGATATTCTGTGGTTCTGTTTTAAGACTGTTCATTGAACTAAGACTGTAAATTTTAAATCGTTTTGTTGTTCATATCTCATGGTAGGTTCCAGATTTTCAGTCTTTGAATAAACATACTTTATGTGGAGGAGGATCTTGGAAAATCTGAGAAAGAACCAATTTTCTTTTCCCCAGAAGGAAAAATTAAGAAAGCACTAGGTGAGTGAGACAAAGGATGTTTCTGATCTCTTTTAAAGGAGAGTATGGTCTCACTTTATGTGTCCAGCAACAACTCTGGAAAATAGTTTTCATTTCTTTTTTGAGATAGTTTGCAGGGTGATATGGGGAAACCAATAGTCATATAGTCTGTTTCTTTGGCTACCTAGTATGTTTCCCATGCCCTTTTCCCCCTGATCTGGAGGATGAGGAGAAAATGGTCTCATTGCTGAAGAACTGCTAAGGAAGGAGAAGTCTCTGCAGATATTTTTTTTTCTATTTATTTTAATGAACTGTGAGATCTAAAAGTATTAACATCTTCTACCTAAGCTAAAAGACAATGTCTGCGTGAATACTACCTGTGGAGTGTGTGGGGGGAAGGACTGTCACACTCTGATCTTGACCTATTTTTCTTATTTGATGAAGAGAATGAGTGAATGTCCTGGATGCCCATCAACTGCATGACTGAAGAAGCATTTATATGAAAAGAGATTTAACAAAAAGCATAGAGCAGCAAATATTAACTTCATTGAGTTTAGCACATTCCTACTGTATTTAAGAGTTTTCTCCAAGGAGAATATGCAGAACCGTGTGTAAAGGAGCATGAAATTCTTTTTTAACTTAGTTAGTCAACTCTTCCTTCCAAATGCCCTGTTTAGTCCCTAACGGTTAAAAAAAAATACTTAGTTTGTGTTTTCCTTCTATGAAAAAAGAATTTCCTGAGGGTTCCCTGGTTTAGAGAAACAAGGTGGATAAATTCAACAGCTTTATACAATCCCCAGAAAGTCTGTTGCTATGTGAATCTTGTAGGAACTATTTGAACATCTTGTATATGTAAAGTTTGGAAGGAAAGTCCTGTGAGAACATGATTTAGTTCTTGGCAGGATAAAACTGGCTTCAATGATTTTTGCATTGTAAAAGATACATTTCTCATCCTTATTCTTCTAGGACAAAATGTTTTCATATTTTTTATTAATGAGTTATTTTTAAGTGTTTCTACCTTGTTGTGTAGAAATTCTCTTAGAGTCCTTCAGGTTTGTGTTGAGGTGTGTGGGCATGCAGTTTTTTAGGATAACAATGAAGTTTTTTAAAAGGAGTATCAAAAGTGAAATCCTATGGATTCTAATCACTATTTAGTATGGGTTATGTTTTTTCACCAGTGCATAAAAAAATCTTCATAGAGACAACACCATCATAAATCAGATGATATTAATTACTTTAATACAGTGTTTAATTGGCTCATCAAGTGACTCTTGAGAATGATTGTAGTGGAAAATAGGTACAAAGAGTAGATCCAGATTATGTCAGGTTTGCTACAAATGACAGTTTGCTGGCTGCTTACTGAGGGGTAACAGGACCTTGAGGAGCCTGGCTAATCCACCCTCTTGTCCCAGTGCAGCATCAACTTTACCTGCATCTTTCCCAAAACTGATCTGTGTCTGTCCTTATTGACTCTAGTCAGGACCACTTGTGAAGTGTGTCAATAATCAACATAATCTTAGTAATTTTCTGCTTTTTATTTTAAATCTCTCTTGGTAATTGATTTGCATTTACTCCTTCACTTACACCATGCTGCAAACTCTTTTTCTTCAAATAAAATTTATTAACAGTAAGTATTAACATAGTTTATGCTCACAATTAGTGCCTGTTTAGTGGATGTGAATGCCTAATGGTCGATTTTGATATCCCAACAGCAGAAGTGAGTTACATAATTCCCCTCAAAAATAGATATATAAATAGACAATAAAATATGGAATTTGATAGTTTTCCCTAGATCTAGAAATGTCATAAATACATCCAAAAGAAAGATGTCTGATTTTTCTCTTTTTTTTCTAAATTAAAATATCTGTTTAACTGAAAATAAGGAATCTCATTATTTTTATAGTCACCTGGAAAATTTCTAGCTCTAAGGGGCTTTGTAATGTGTTTGTCACTACGTGATATGAATTCAGTATTTTTAATAAGTTAGACCATTTCTGACTTACAAGAATAGAAACTCTCATGAGACTGGAGCAACTGGCTAGGCTTTATCACACACACACTTTCTATTAAGCTGGTTGAAAGAGCAATAGAGAAATACTGTGCTTGCATTCTGCAATCTGATGAATACATTTTTGAAAGCACGATAACCGAATAAAAGTGTTTACTTAGTTGAGTTCTGTTTTGTTGAAGAGACAACGGTCTCATTTGTTTAGCAAGGGGTTAAATAATCCTTTAGGCTTTGAAAGGTGGTTATCTTTCCAGCAAGAGAAAGCATTGTTTACTTTGCCAGAAACAGTGTCATTGTTCCTTAAACCATCACATTCTCTAAAAGAATAAACTTATTAGAAAGTGGCAAAATATCGTTGACATAAGCATTGTCTTTGAAAGATTCAGAAAATTAATGAAAGTGCTTTCATATATATCTAATGAGCATAGGCATTTTGTGTGATGTAAGCTCTATTAAAGCTTTTTATGAAGAGATTATTTTTGTGTGACGAGTGCCCTAATAGAAGTGTTGTAGATTATGGGAAATGGAACACTAGTATGGTTGGCTCAAGTTAATTACATTTATTCAGATGAAATACTATTCTACTGTACTCTTCAGGACAAGCAGAGAAAATACCAAAACCATTTTTAGCCAGCATTTATCTATTTCAATTATTTTTGACAGTGTTTGTTGCATGTGTGCTTTAGCTACAGTGCTTTTATATCGACAGTTGGTAGCACAAGCCTTTTAAAGCACAAAGGGTAGCGGTACTTCAGCCAATCTGTGATAAAAGGGAAAAAATGAAATCACTATGGAAACTGCAGGAAGAATCTAAAAGCTTTCTTTATAAAGTAAACGTCTGATGTTTGTGACTGCGGGGGCAAAAAATTCATAAATCTGTATGATGCTATCATTTCTGATTTGTTATCGTAGCAAATGCCAAGTCTAAGCAGTCTGACCTTAGCCTTATTAAGTGCTTTCTTTTCAGATACAGTTATTATTTGACAATAGAGAGACTGCGGTGCTGCAAGGGGAGAAACTAATATATTTAAAATGTGTGTGTGTCTGTGTGCGCCTGTGTGCATGTATATATATAACTATCCGTCTTTTTTTTTTTTTTCCCCATGAAGCTTATGGAGTTGGGAACCCTGAATGTGGGAACTCAGGGACTACTATTCTGAGCACAATTGAGAAAACTATGTTTTGTCCCATTGCATGTGGCTGTCTTTGATCTCAAATTGAAAATCTCTGAGCCTCTTCCTCCAATCCAAAAGCAAATAAATACTAAGAGAAAGAAACACAGGGCCTGAAAAACGAAGGTGACTGTAAGAGCTCTGATGAACCTGTTTGGACAACAGACAGCAAAAAAAAAAAAAAAAAAAAATACCTGTCTCAGTGGAGGAGTTTAAGAGCATTGCAGAGATCCTCAGACAGTGCAGAATATCTTGGCTCACACAGGCCACTCTCTTTATCTCTAAACAATACCAGCCAAGCTCCTCCGTACCTACAACTGAAGAGCTGCAGGAACAGGAGGACAGTAACTAATAACAGCTTTTAAATTTGAATTTCCTTGTCTTATTTGGAAAAAAAAAAAAAAAAAAAGAAAAGAAAAAAAAGAAAAGAAAAAAGACATGAATTCTAAGCAAGATAAGCTATCTGGTAAGTATTTTTATTGCATTTGGTTACCTTAGCTTGAAGATTATTTTTAGTTGTAAGTGTCTGTTAGAAACGAGATTAGGATTTGAATGAGTGTGGGGTTTTTGTGATGTTTAGTAATTATGGAAAAATATAATGCCTTTTTGAGTTTCCAACTTTGATAGCTTTTGTATTTCTTTGTTTGGTTGCTATGCTGTAATTAGTATAAAAGCTTTGCAAGTTTGATGTTTCAGGAGCACTGTTGTTCCTGAGCTCTTTGAATATAAAAATGCACAGTNAGTATCAGGCTTTAATATTTGCTATGGTATGGCAGTTTTAAAGTATACTGATAGTGACCCAAGCCAGGGAAGTACTTCCCGAATAAGTGTTTCAAGCTCTCAAAACACTGTGAATGGTTTAACTTTTATTGAACAAGTTTATATTAAAGATTTAATCTGTGACAGATGATGGCATGATATTATTTGGCTATAAATGTGAGAGACCAGAAGAATTCTCAATTATATGCAGATTTAATGGTACATTGGTGAATGCTACTATAGTGTGTGTTTATGTTATTAACAGTAAAGATTTCAGATTAACAATAGAAAAACAGAGACAATACGGTTCTTTGAAATGCAGGTCAGTCTTGCAGCAATAAATACAAATCCTAAAAAAAAATTATAGTTTGACATATGGCTTCATTGCAGCTTTTTATACATACAATGAAAACCAATTATCTGTGGAGAAAATTTTACTTTGTGGAATGGAATTAAATTGCTTTTTAAAGGCTTCCTTAAACAGCATTAGCTGGAAGGAAGTCCAATAACATTTTTAGCTCTGAATTGTAATGACTTTCCTACATTAATAAATCATGTTGTATTCTGACTTTTATCAAAAGATTCCAAGGAAGAAAACCATGCACAGCAGGTTGAAGCTACAGGGGCAGTCCTGGCTGTTTTTTCTCCATCCAGCTACTTTACTTATGGCTCTTTGAAACCAGCAATTCCTGTGGATCAGTGCTTAAAGCGGTAGGTCCCAAATCCATCTAAGCCGATGAAAACTATTGATAAATATAAATTCCTGCTAACCAGTGAATTGCTAAAGTGGCATATCTGTGATGTAGCCTGCCTACTTAAGACGCTGTTCTTAAAGAAGCAAGAGGAAGTATTCTTTTAATGTTCATCACATTTTGGGGCGAGTGGCAGTGTTGGTTTGTGGGTTTTTTTATGGGTTTTTCATTTGTTTGGTTGGGTTTTTTAATAAGGTAATATCTTGCTCTGTTTATTCCAATTATTTCCTGTCTTGATATGGAAGTAGGTACACGATTGGTTTAAAAAGTAAACTTTATCAAAAGAGATAGTTTAATTTGTTCAACAATGAGTGAATATGCCCTGTTGCATTAATTCATGTCCTACCAGTTAGCTAGGTAAGTGTTTGGACTCAGTACTGAATGCATGGACGTTTTGTAAAGTATGTTTGTGATTCAGAATCTGAAACCTTACAAAAAGAAAAACATTTATTTGAACAGTGGTCTGGTCTGCTGATGTTAGCTCTAAAGTAATCTGTGGAGGGAACAAACTAAGCCAAAACAAAAGATACTGTCAACTTGTACTCATTTTTCCCAACAGATCATGTATCAAAAGTGTAATCTGTAACAGGAACATGAACTGGTGAAATGTACCTCTGATACTGGTTTCCTATGTTATTATGTAGAATGTTTGTAATTATCTTGCTGAGTCGTAATCCCTGACATTTGCTTTCACAAAGCATCTACTGGAGAATGCAATACCCTAATTATGTTTCTGTGAGAGTCGAGGGGGAAAAAAAAAGTTGTGCTATTGAGCACAGCATTTTTAAGAGAAGACATTTCATTAATAATATATATAATGAATTTAGGGAAGGCTAAATATACTTTATCAACTGTAATTCCTGGTTGGATTATATTACAGTGTACATAGTTGAGGACATGTTAATTGTAAATTCTTTTCTAAACTACACATTGTACTTTCCTACATCCTAAGCAAAACAGGCACTGGCTCTAAATATTTTCATATCTTTGTGCTTGCTATCTTATGTTTTTCAGTATTTTCTGAGATAAAGAAAGTCTAGTTATCACATTCTAAGTAAATATATTTTATTTTAGAAAAGAAAAATCATTGCTTTCTCATATGATGTTTTACAATGTCTTTAATATTAAGGAAATGAAGATCAAGGATAGCAGTAAATTAAATTTGTGTTGCAGCTCATTAAGATCTCCTCAAGTTATTTTCTTTTATGTAGACTACTAACCACAAACAATGTGTAGTTGTAAAATTGATTTTTTGATCACAGGAAGGGCTCAAATTTATAGATAGTTTGTGCACAAACTGAGGCAAAAGGTTAATTGAGGTTGCATACTTGAATATTTTATGTGCATTTCACCTCTGTAACACAGTTAGTTACTGAAAAATTGTGCTTTTTTTTTTTGTGGGTGTGTGTGTATCTGGTATGAATAAGTTCTAAATACAAAGGCATTTACTAAAGAATCATTAAAATGGAATCTCCAAAGGAAAATGGATACGTGATACTGGCATGCGGCTTTGTTCACCAAAGTGGGGCTGTGTGGGTTAGCTGAAAGAAATGACTCCAGCAGTCTGCTCTCAAGCAAATTTCTCAGACACAGGATTGTTATACAGGACATATCTGGCCTTTTTTATCATCTCCTTTTGGGAAATCAGTTCAAACTGTTCCAGTATCCTATAGTACATGAGACTGGTTATCTACTGTTGTACCCATAATGTCTGCTTTTATTAGAAGACCTGTACAATTAGGGGAAAAAAAAAAAAAAGAAAGAAAAAGGAGCCTTGCTTTTTTTCCCCCTTAAGCAGCCCTGGTTTCCTGCCCGCTCTGTGCTTATGTGGTTTTGTTGTTAAAAGAAAACAAAAGAAAAAAAAAGCACCAACCAGTATAAACACAAATCACTCTTTACATAAATCCCATGATTTGTGCTTTATAGCAAGGTATCTGTTACTGGTGATTTGGTGTAGACTTGGCTGGGAAGAGTGGCCATATTCACACTCCAAGACAACCTTCAGAGAGTGCAGAAAGTCTTTGGGCAGAATAATTCTCTCCAGTGTTGTCTCAAAATATAAAGAAAGTTGTTTCCCTCACAGACGTAGTCTGGGGATTGCTCCAGTAAAAGCAGGGAGGGTTTTGGAGGAGGAGGTCACACCTTCTTAGCAAGTGCCAACTTCTCTGTCTTCCTCTGAGATGCCCAGATGTGACATGAGCTCACTGCAGAAAATTTTCCTTTTCATCCTCCTGTAAAATTGGATTTTTTGATCCTGTGTTGTTTTTGAATGACGTATGTGTTCATGTAGATAACAAACAATCAGCTGATGAGGACATACCAGGATAACTCGGTGCTGGAAGACACGGGAGAGGCTCATTTCAGGGTGGAATGTCCTAGCTGAGCAAGGCCTAACCAGAGGCAGAAATCAATTATGACCTTGCTCAGGAGTTTGCTGTGTGGCCATCAGCAGGGCTTCAGACCACACTTTCAACTGCACAGTATTGGTGGTCTCCATTTTGCAGTGGTGGATGTGTGATAAATAGGGTAGATATGTCCAGGCAGTAACATATACTCCTCAGACCATTGTTGTTACAGCTTAATGGCCACATTCTCACGTATGAGTGGCTGGCACAGCTCCTCCACATGCTATACTAGCAGCAGAGATCTTGCCTGGTATGTATTTTTCCCAGCATTTTTAAATTTCATCTAGTGGCAACAGTTTGTTAGCAGTTTGCTCAGAAGGAAAACTAGTGCAGAATGCCTCAGAATTTGTAATAAATTCATCCTTTTCTCTAAGAACTATTTTAATTGCTGAATTTATTTATAATTGAAAGCTGCTTTTCCTAAATCACGCCAGGCATTTTATATAGTTTATGGTCAAAGTTACACTCCAGTGGTCATCTCTTTCTTTATGGACTGACTTTCCAATTGACATGAATGAAGTACTCTGGAATTAAACAGTAACAGGTTCTGTGAATGCTGAGTCCTGATTCTTGGGTATTGGGTAGTCCATAGGTATTCTGCAACACAGGGTACGTTACACTGAGTAACACTGATTTTCTTTCCTGTTTCTCTGTTCATTTCCTCACTGCACTGGAAGAATTTTGAAAGGCAGTGTGTGTCTGTCATTTTTGTACGAGTACAGTTACATTCTCAAATATGCAGAAAACATTGCTTTGAAATGCTATAAAGTGACCATTGGCAACTTTCAAATTAATTAACATGCAGGATTTTTTAAACATCATTTTGATGCTGCTGATAAAGTGATTATTTATGTAACGAGTAGGGAGAGTTCTCTGAGTTGATAAGTTCTGCCAGTTTAAAATACTGATTTTTTACATCATATCTCTAATTTGCATGTGTGTTAGAAGTCTGAATATTTTAACCTCCTGCCTATTAAAATCTCTTTTTATTGCCATGTTAAAAGTTTTCTTGCAATCTTCAACCTTTACATCTTAAAATTGTTTTAAGACAATCCAACCTATCCACCCTAAGGCAAGTATATCCATGCACATACACATCCTACTGTAACCTGCTTGAATTGAAGTTAAGACTGGCTTAAATAGGAGGAAAAAAAAAGCTGAAATCTATACCTGGGATGAACTTTTACAATATTTATACAGAATGCAGTATCATTAGCTTTTCATATAATAGTGCATTACTTCCCAAAAGTCAAACACAGTGCGTAAATGTCAAGATATTTTCTCTAACAGCTTCATTCACTATGTCTTTGTGAATACATTCTTAAGCTCCATGTCATATAATTTTCTTTAAAAACCCACCTTTTTTTGCAAGTAAAGTCTCCTTATTAAAAATATAAAACCCCTTCAACACTGAAGCGAGTGAATATCTGCTGCTTCTAAAGCCAATTAATTGGCTAACTATCTACTTGCTTTAGCACATTTTTCTGTCACAGACACAAACTTCATTTCCAATCAACGCCTAAAACTGATTTCTGGTGAAAAAACTGATGAAGCCTTTGCACTACGTTGCTTTTTTTTATGAATACCTACAATATTTCAGCAGAAGTGCATGTTATCTATTCAAACTGTCCTGTCTCCCCATGAATTAGGAGAATTCAGAGGAAGATGGAGCAGGAGTTATTTTCCTTACAGAATCGGAATCCTGTTTTACTGCTGAAGTGTGCTATTGCTGTGTTGTCCAACACCAGACAAGATGAGATTTCAAAAGTAAAATCAATACTCCTAAATTTGCATAGGATTAATGCCTGTGTCCTTGAAAACTGAAACGTTTTTCTTAACGAAATCAAAACAATTTATCAATCTCTTTTTATTTTTTCCCCCTTCCCTGCCCCTCCCTCTCCTGGGCTACAGGAGATCTCTGTAAAAAGTAAAGCGCTAGTAAATAAAGAGTTAAATTGAAGGCAGGCTCACTGGTTTGTTGAGATCTGTCAGAGTCTGAGTGGCTGGCTACATATCTGTCTCAGGAACAATAGCTACCTGTATTCTGCACGGACTGCTGGGCAGGCACTAGCAATCTGGAGAAGGTCTGCCTCTGTTAGAGGCTTTTTAGTGGGAATCCCTAATGACAGCCCTACTTCTCATTGGGGCGAGAGAGTGGTGGGGGGGAGAAATCTTGTCTACTCTGTTGATGAGGGACAGAGCTTTGATCATTTTCATTCAGCCTTGACTTGGCCTGAGGTTTAGGTTCCCAGTCCTGAAGTCTGCAGGCTCTCTTTTCTCACACATGCAGGCACACACACACTCACACGCACCCCTTTGCTGATCTGTGCAGGCAGATTAGTGTCACAGCTGTAACTGAGGCACACAGCAATAAACATAGCAGAACCAATCTCCATGGTGGCAAGAGGGGGCACTGGAGGTGACAACAATGGAGAAGGATCTTTCTTCTGACAAGTTTTAGGTAAGAGAGAATATTTATACACGCAGCCAAGTACTTTATAGCCTTCTAAATAAGTTAGAAAATGTTAGGTTGCAAACGTGCCTTGTTACGAAAATATTTTAGTTTACTGCTGTATCCAGGCTGTTACTAGCTTTTAAATCCGTAATTGCTGTGCTTTGTGTGACGAGAATGTTTGCAGAAAGCAGGCAGGGTTTTTCCAGGGAAGTGGTGGCTACTATAGTTACGTTCTTAAAAATATAACATTTCTTGCATGTGCCTTTTTAAAATTAACTATGAAGTTTAATTTTGGCTTTGTGAGAATTATGCTTAGCAATAATATATATCTATACCTGATAAAATGTCGTGTAGCTGATAGCACACATGCAGTATTAAAACAGTGCTCCCTCAACCCTAAATTGTAATTATTTTTACACCCTTAACTGCATTGGGGTCAGAGAGTTTTAAAAATTAATGAGGTTCCCTGCTGAGTTCAGATAGTATAATCTACATGAGTTGTTGCTGCAGAGAGCTGAAATTATTTCTGCATATTTTTAATTAGGTGTAGAATTTTTGTTTCAATATATCCCTTTTGAACCCTTTCCTTTAAGTGTCCATTTATGCAACTTGCAGTAAGTAGCTAATGACGATCTATTTTTACTAATTGCAAATTAATTGTGTGCGGGAAATACAGGGCATACAGTTGACAATACAACACAAACATTTGCTGGAAATGTTTTCTGTTTTCATGTGTTAGGTCTCTGTTAGATTCTTGCCACTGTGATTAGCTTCACCTGTTTACAAATAACTACTTCTCTAAGGAGAGAAAAACAGCAATACCTAATGCTTTGTGTGAGATTGGAGTAATGGGTTACTCCAATGTTTGGGACGTTAAAATGAACTGTTGGAGGACTCAAAAATATATATCAAACAGAATAGCAACAGCGCGAAAAGAGCCAGTAAAAATGAGATCATGTACTATCCCTTTTCCTGGAAACGTTAGACAGATAGTATCATCAGTACTCCTAGAAAGTAGAATTTGCTGAATATCCTCAAATGGAAGGACTGGAAAGGCAAGAGGGAGAGAGCTGTTTACTATGAAATTTCCATATTGAAATAATGACAAAGTTTCATAACACAAGGTTTAAAGCATTATTATTTGTTATAATCTACAATGAGTTATTTTTAAATGGTAAGCATTTTAAAGCTGAATATAGTGTAATCAGCGCTAAAGATGTGTCTTCCATTTGCAAGACCCACTCTGAGCTTCCTGTGATATATTGTTATGTAAATACGATGCAGCAAGGGAAAGCAGCACTATGGAGATTCAATTTACTTTGAAAGTTGTTCATTATGGAAGGGATGAATGTTATTTATTGGATGTGAATCAAAGGCTAGAAATGACTTTTTCACTGTGAAGTCTATTGTGATGGGTGCAGCGTGATCTAATCTTTTTAATTTTGGCTTTCACACCAGTGGAGATGAAAAGAGATCTGAGCTCATTTATTGGTTGCTAAGTCTTACTGGAGGCCTAAGTACCATTCTTGGTTGCTATGGCCAATCTGACCTCAATCTATGCAGTTTTAGGGACTTAAGCAATCCCTTTTTTATTTAGAAGCATGTACCTTGATTTATGTCCAAAATTGTGCCTGAATGTCTTTGTCTACAAGTGATAAATGGTGGTGTACAATTCATCAGTTCTTACAAGTAAACACTGCTGTCCCACTAAAAATATGTTTTGTTCTGAGTTAATGGTATGGAACAAGCCAGTCTCCACAAACAGCTATCTTTTATTGTAGAGAACCACTGAAACTTGGAGCAAAGTGAAGGAAATTGGCATTCATCTTCTCTGCCATTAGCATTTCGTTTGTGCTCTCTGGTGATGAGACTGTATGTCAATTGACAATGAAAGGCGAGTATTGTGTTTCTCTACTTGAATATATAATTGAATAATTATAAATTTATTTATTCTATACTGCTATTAAAAAGTCAGGAATACGATTTCTTATGCTGTTTGCATGCCACTTCATTATTACTAACTGTAAAAGTATTTGCAGTTAAATAAAATGTGGCTTGGCTGTAGGAAATTCCCAGTTTCTCAGACAAATTCGTTGTATTCAAGTAATACCAGATATTTGTTAATACAAAACATGTACTACTTGTGTGTTCTTTATGGTGCTTAATCTTTCATGTATATTAGAATTTCTTTCAGTAGGAGTTGTTGTTATAAGAGGTAATTGAGAATATAGAGTGGTTTCTATAATATGAGCAGTAATAATTTTGTTGCATTGAAATTGCTGGTAGTCATTCAGGTTGTAGATACACAGAGCAAATGTAGCACTGAGTGCACAATAGCAGAGGAAAAATTGTTTGCTGGTTTCTTTGGTGGGGTTTTTTGGTTTTGTTTGTTCCGGATTTTCTCAGTTAGAGAAATAATAAATAAATAAAACTGTGTGTAACTGGATCTTAGTAGGGCATCTACTAAATTTGCTACCATAGATTTACTAGTCCATAGAGGGAAGTCAGAGCAATTGTTTATCTTACTACTTGACAGTATTGTAAATATATTGATTAAAAACAACAACAAAAAAATCTTGCTTTTTAAAAATGTAAGGAATAGCTTTCTGAAACAGATTTCAATATAGCTAAGCACATGTGCAGCAAAAATAATTCAGTTGTGTACATTCCTAAGCTTCTAGAGCTAGTATTTCCTGAAGCCTGCTTTTTTTTTTTCATAGCTTATTTTCAGTAATAGACTACAATGAAGCTTAGTATTTAAATTGAGCCCATTGAGCCAATTTTTAGTCTTCATAGGTGAATTTTAAGAATTTGAACCTATGGTGGTGACAGGTTGTCCCAGTATACTCTGTAGATGATAAGTGCTACTGGAATAAATTCTCAGAGATGGAATTTACAAAGGTTTCATGAACTATTGAGCTGCCTTTCAGCATGAAATTGAAGGCAGAATTCACAGAGGCAATTCCTTGGGGTTAGTTCACAATAGTACTACTGCTTAAGGGCTTTACGAGTAACAGTTATTAGTAGCTAATGCTAACAATGGTCTGAGATGCTAGTTAAAGAGCTAACCTAGATGTTCTTGTAAAGGTGCTTTGTTATAGTCCAATATTCATAAGCTTTATACAATAAGAAACAGTTAAACCAGTGTTGCACACTTGGAAGTAGACTCCCGGGGAAAAGAAACCCTTGTTTTTTGAAACGTTTTTAAAAGAAAAATGTCTTCGAAAATCCTTCAAAAATAGTAATCAGAGGTAATTTACTGTATGATGGTATTTCAGTGTTTATTATTTGTTGCTGCAAATATATGAAAAAAATAGCTAGCTCTTTAATCTTGTTAAAAAAATAACTTGATAGCACAACAAAGTTTTATTGAAATGTCCTTATCTTTGGTATTAACTGTATTTACACTAACTGCTTTCTGCAAATGCAGACAGAAACTACTTTTGGAGTAGGGGTTGATGGGATCAGGACACACAGTACGTGCTTGCTCTTGTTACATTTTGATCTTCTAAAATGCAAGTATAAGAGTTGAAATAATCACTTCACAGCTCCAGAATTTTACTTAAGAGTATATAGACATTATATCTTCGTATTTCAGTAGTGCATAATACAACAGTGTTGATTAACTGGCAAAACTGTCATCACCACCTCAATGGAGTAAAAAAGAGAGAGGAAAAAAAAGCCTCACTTCATTTTTGGGGGTCCCTTCAGCTTATGAAACGAGTTTACTGGTATTGCAGTTTAATTTTTGTAGCAGACTTTCTATTGATGAAACCGAATATAAGTAAGATCCATCAAATTGCAATTTGTTGCAGGAAAATAGGAAATATTTATAAGCTTATTTTAATCAGTGGTCATCTAGATATAAGTCAATCATTACTCTTTGTTTTTTGTCAACAGCTGACTTATTGGCTAAATTATAGTCCAGGCTTTTAAATTAAGGTATAACAATGGAGAAATCTGTATTTTTGCTCCTTAAAATGCATGATTTTGCATGTAATCTTGCTGATAACTTGTACGTATTTTTGGATATTGTGGATTCATTTAACAATTTTAACTACTATTCTCTTTTGAAAGAGAAGTATTGTATACTTTTGGAAGATTTAATGTATAAACCAATGCACATGCATAAATCTTGAGGGTTTTTTTGTCTCCCTTGCGTTTTTCATTATATGTATGCATGATCTCTCACATGTATCCAGAGTGAGCAAACTGTGACTTGTAAAACCAATTCCCATGACTTTTCAAATTTTGGATGAAGCTGAAACTGTCTGAATTTCTGAAAGGTACACTTCATTTTGTCTAAGGCTTTTTTTCCACCATACCAAATTACAGTAGGTCATACACTGATAAAACTGTGTGGAGGAGTTATAAACTAAATATTTTATCTTTCTTTTTTCCTTGGAATTTTCTGGCATCTTTGACACAGACCACATTTTGGGGACACCAAATGGGGTAGCTCCCAGATGAAGTCAAGCTTACCCAGCCTACTTTTACCCCTGGCCGTAAGTGGCAAGCAAACTGTCAATAATGGACAAAATGTCTTGTTTCCTGTTCCCTCCACTTGAGACAACTGAGTCACTCACTTGAAGAGTGACTAGGGCAGGAAGGGAGTCAATCCTCTCTCTCACACACAGGCAAACACCATGTATTTGTCACTGTCACTGTTGTCATCAGATATGCATTTGTATTTACCTAGTTGGTTTCAGGCTACTAATCTTATTAATTTTCTGGCATAATTTGCCATACCTCAGTCTCTGACTGCCCATGGTACTGTATGTTCTTGTCTCTCTCTTGAGATATTGACTAAAGTCTCATGGAGGGTGGAAACAGGATCTGGGTGACTCAGGTCGATTTTATTTTACTTGCAAAGGAGGATGCTGAATGGAAATAGCACAAACCCTTTTAACATAGAATCATAGAATGGCAGGGTTGTCCTAGATATCATCAGTATGTCACCTCTCTTCTCCACTGAATGTCTTCCCCATCTTTGCTGTTGTCTGTATATCACTCTAAAGGCCAAAGATGCTTGAGAACAAAGTAATTCGGAATAAATAATGTTACTCAGTAGCAGTTTTTCTGTATGCAAAATGATATAGGAATCATATCAAAAAGAGAAAAAAAGATAGTTGTATATTTAAATACAGCACTGTGAGATACTACTTCATATTTGTTTGATAATTTTACACCCTCTATGGTAATCTTTAAGATTAATTTCTAGGTGGTTATCTATATTTTGTGTATGTGGTCAAATTACAGTTTGTGATAATTACAGCTTTGAGTGGCATCCATTTTGTTGAAGCGACGATGAGAATAAACCCTCAAGGTTGTCTGTATATTGTTTCCCATATTGTTTTGTTTGCTGTAAATCAATACATTCTGTGAGAACTAGGCTGTGTGAGAGCAGTTCACTGTGTCTCTCTCTATCAATTCCATCAACTTCAGTCATCCTGATGATACTATTGGCCAATTATATAAAATATTTTCAGGTCCCAAATACAGGGTGTTGTATCATTCTCAGCAAAATATAAGGAAGTAGTTGTCATCCATTCAACTGGACATCTGGGACAGCTGCTTCGTAATTTGACTCTGCTTGAATTGTGGACTAAACTGCTCTACACTAAACTAAATAAAGGGTGTGTATGCAGATTGTTATGGTGAATCACCTGATGCAGGGTCACCTGCTTAGCAGCATGGTGCATGAAGGAGCAAGCAAGAGCCTTTGAAGCAGCTTAGTTGACCTCGGCCAGCAATGCCACTGAAAGCACTGGTCTTGCCTCCTCTTTGTTGTAGAAATGATTTCGAAAGCTTTGCTGATCAACTGAAAACTAATCTTTCTTTTCTTTTCCTGGTAGGGTTAGTTTTCAGACAGATCAATCACCTGATCCAGCTGACTGCATGGCTGCTCACGCCCTGGTGTCAGCGTCAAAGGCAGCTGTAACACTGCACAAAGCTGGAGAGGGCAGGTCAGACCCTTTGGTATGGCCGGTCCTAGGGCTCCAGCAGGAGCTAAAACAGTATTTGTGGAATAGCAGCTCTAGCACACCACACTACCCCTCTTGTTTCTGTGCTTTCTGGAGCAAAAGCCACCTGCTTTGGTGATTTCAAGTATCAAATAGTGCTGTGATTAGGATGCTTTTCTTCTCTCGACTGGCATGTTGAAAAAGATCTGATGTGGTGTTTCTTGCAAAAAAACCCACTTAGATCAGTCTGTAGGTCAGTCTCTTAGATAAAGATTTTATTTCCTTAAACCTGAATGAGAATGGAGACCCCCCTAGAATTCCAGATTCAATTCTCAATGCTCTCAGTGTGCCATCCTGTGATTAAATTCTAAAGGCTAAAATTGATAGGTCACATATTCCAGAGGTGTCTCATACCTCTAATGGTTTTTATCTAGCCCATCAAGATATTCCTTTAACTTCCTTTCCTTTTATCTGCTGTTATTGATGTTGTGAGCTCCAGCCCTCTCCTTCAAAGAGTTAAAAGTTTGCTCTTTTGTTTCTTGCTAGTAATTCCTCAAGCTCTTCAACAAAATCATCTTTATCTTCAGTAGCAGATATCATCTTCCTCTGGGATTGGGGCACCAGAAAATGATGGTAGTGTATTCGTTGATGGTAGCATTATCTTGAATCTGATTTTGTAGTGTTATTCTCAGCATTTAGCATTAAATTTTGCTACATCAACTGTATTATACAGACAGCAACATGATCCCTACAAATAACTTGTGAAGCAATCTTATTTTCGCTACTGTTTAATTCTTACTTTCTTAAAAATCTTAATCCCTGTTATTGTGACAGGGCCTTTGCATCAGGGAATGAAGAACCGAAACCTCCAAGACTTTGCTATCAGCTAGAAACTGTAGTTTTGAAAAATTAACTCATTGTTGGAAACTGAACCAGCCTTCATTTTTCTGCTTAACCATAGCACTAATCTTGGTTTCCGTCACTGATTAAATATGGCAAATTGAAAGAGAGTGTGTGTGATTGGGACACTGTCTTTTTCTGTCAAATGAAACCATCAGCTCATCGTGTCTCAGTAGGCTCGTGGAATTGACTCAGACAGGAGCTGTAGTGCCCTGTACTAGAAACACTGATTTGAGCAAACTGTGCTCTTCTTTCTATGATGAGAATTCAAATTCACACTTAACATTCAGTGAATTGCAACAGACGTTTAAAAAAAAATCCATAATACTGAGTATTATTGCCCCATAAATTATACCTCTAAAAAGTTTTATTGGAAAACAAATTATTGACTAGTAGGTTGAAGTGCACAATTTTAGAAAATTACTTTCTGAAAGAAGGAACTATTAAGTGTTTTGGACACAAAATTTTGCCAGCATAAATAGATGTATACTGATATTGTAGAAAATAACAGTCTTCCTGAGAAGAAACTTTTGATCATTGCTATTTGTGTTCAGCATGTTGGTTCAAAACTGTTATAGCACAAAACTGACACTTTTCCATTCAGTTCATCACCATCCATGTCTGTGAAAGTTACATTAAAACTAACAAAAGCTATTATTTTCATTATGTATTCTTTGTATTTAGAAATCCTTCACAACTGTAGATATAATAAAAACCAGTTGTGCAAATGCATTCTTGCACTGTGGTACACATTTGGCTTGTTAGTTTGCTTTAGCATTTTGATAAAAACCGTATATATTGAGTAACCACAAAGTTACACATCGTGAGTTTCTGTATTCATATCTATTCACATTAATCATGTTTATTGTGTAACTTGTAGACATACTCATACCCCCCAAAAAAATAAATTCTCTTGCTTCTGGATTGTCAGGAGATCTGGCACACTGTGGGAACATGTCTTGGACAGAAACAACAGAGTCTAATAGGTATAAAGAGGAGGAATCATGTTCAGCTATCAAGGCAAAAGTTGTCAGACGTGTAAGGAATAGTCTGTCCTTTCTCTGGATTTCCACAGGATAGATGTTGGGACCTCTTACTCAGCACTGTTTCCATAGGCTCTCCTATCATAGAATCATAGAATCATAGAATCACAATCATAGACTGGTAGGGACTGGAAGGGATGTTTAGAGATCTAGTCCAACCCCTCTGCATAAGCAGATCAACCTAGATCAGGTCATATAGGAACCTTGACATGTTGGTAGCAGTCTATTGTGGTTTTGTTTCTGTAACTTCTCCCTATCAGGGTATTCTTGAGAGAAGGTGAGATTTATTTTAAGAACAATTTACTTAAACCAAAATAAGATTAACTGGCAGTGGAAGCTGTACTGTGGGACTGTCATGCTGAACATGCCTGCTCCTTTTGAGCAGAGTAATTCACCATCTTTTGTTCTTTAATAGTCCCTTTGGGCAGTCAGTTGTGAGTGGTACCTTCTCTTGCTTTTGACTAGACTAGTCAATTTTTGTCACCTGATAACTCATCTTGAAATTTCACTTTTTTGGTATATTCCTGTTGGGATAAAGATGAGGGAGAAGCTGCAGCAGGTAAAAAGATAAAATTTAACTGACTATTCATTTGCAGACCATTTAAACAAAGAAACACAAATAATCACTAATACCTTCTCCCTATAAAAGAAGTGATTGGCACTAGAAGAAGCAGTTTTCTTCCTAGATGAACTATTTAGACAAATACCATGGACAAAAAGCATGTGCTTTTCCACAGTACAATTGTTACAATGCACCTCTGAATAATCAGACTGATCATTTTGTGTTTTTTTCTAAATCCACTTCCCGACACTGTCCACCGCACTCTTCTAGAAGCAGGGAGAAGGGAGCAAGAATCAAAGAAGTTTCCTGCTTAGCAGATGGATGACTTTTAGTGTTCCGATTATGTAGATCAACATATCTCCATTTTGCTTATTTTTCCAAACTTTGTGAGTTTTAGCTTATGGAAACTGAGGTGCATCCCTCATCCCAGTCCATCCATGCATCTGTCGGAAGATGATGGAGAAAAGGAAGATGCTGGGATTCGTATCAGCCTTCTGCCCCAGTCCGTGCAAAATGGTAGAGGTGACTTCTCTCTTTTATATTCATGGTCTCCACACCATGGGAGGCCAGCAAGGCAGACCTCAGCACCAAAGTGGTGCTGCCATTGTCCTCTGCAGTCTTGCCCAGCCAGGTTGGGCATTGACTGAATCTGAAGACTTCAGGATAGTGAGACAGGCAATGCTGCTGTGAGGTTTCTATGGAAACAGAAGTGGGAGATGAGAGGCAACTAATAAGAGCTCAACTCAGCCAGCTCCTGGATGGTGATTTAAAAAAAAAAAAAGGACTTTTAAAAATAACCCTTTACCTTATTTCCCCCCACCTAATCTTTGTTTTTGAAGAAAGGGATCAGGAAGGCAGTGGGTTGCTAGCAGCAATGAATGAGAGCTCTCACTCACCGCTTTCATCTGTTGGCTGTCATGCAAGAGCTGTAAGTAGCAGTTTACTAAAGCTGTCTGCAATCTTATAAAGTGTGTAGTAATTGTAATTTTGGACTAGAAGGAAATATGAAACACATTTTAAAGGTGATGTTCTGCTCCTGTTTTTGGCCTTTTGAATGCCATGACTTCAAGGATGTCACCAACCTGCTTTCTAAACCATGAACTTTTACTAAATATTAACTGGCAGAAAGTATGTGTATTTTACTGCATGCAAAATACTGTTTGGTATGTTTTACCCATGTTCCAAACAGAATCTAGGTCTGTTATTCCTTTTAATCTGTTTCATTTCTTCTCATCTTTCCCAGAATTGTAGGTATACTGGCAAGTTCTAGTTTTGTAGACCCCCAATGCTTCAAGAAAAAATTTGTGCAGTTTTTTCTAAAATGGATCTTGGAAAAAGGTTATTATGTATCAGTAAAAAAGGGAACTCTTTCTCAGTCCTCTGTTTTATTGAAATTATTAAAATTGCTTAGATTTTTTTTCTCCCCTCAAAGTGTTGAAGAGGTGGAAAATTGTGGTTGTGCCAGTTTCTTGTATAAAACTGACACAAAAGGCTATAGTTGGTGTTAAGGCTGAATTTAGTGTATTTAGTCTCATGCTGGATGGATTTTTGCTATTATATTAACATGACCCTTGGATACTTGCATCAACTTGAAGAATACAAGAATTAGATCAGATTATTACTCAGCTTAATTTTTAAAAAAATCTATTGAGAATTTAAGGAAAACAAGTAGAGATACTCAAGAGATGAGAGGTCTACAACTTATCAATAAATGGCAGTTCCCATCCACGCAGATGATTAAACCAGAATGAGGGAAACAGTTAGCTGACGTCCTTGTGCATTTGTGTGTTCAGATATCCTGTCTGATACCTCAGAGACCCTAGGAAGCCTGGGCTGAAGCTAGTGGGACACTGCCTTCTCTGTCCTGTCGCATGTGAGCAGGAATATTCCTACTCTCTGTGTTGTACTTGGAGTCTGATTTGCTCCCCAAGACTACTTGTGGATCCCATGGGTGTGCCTGTGACCATGTGGTTGTGTGATGCTGCTAAGAAAATTCTCCAAAGAAACAAAGTGTTGGCAAAGATTAGAAATCAACAGTTTGTGGAAACCTGGAGTTCTGTTGAGCAATCTAGATAAAGTTCAGTTCTGTGGCAATGAACAAGCTCCATCACTTCATGATGGAGGACTTTCAAAGTTGTAAAGAAAAAAATCTGCTTGTATGGATAAGTGGGGGCAGAGAACTAAGTGACTTATCAGAAGAGAGAGAAAAGTTACTTTGTTGGAAAAGGCCATATGCACAAAGGGGGGCATTTAAACTATTTTCTCTGTTTGTTTAATAAACAGGGTTTTTTAAAAAAAATTGTGTGGAAAATTTAGTCACATTTAGAAAAGTTACCAAAACTAAATGCAAATTGCTGGAGATTGTGTAAGTTTCCATTACACAGACACTTTGGGGGGAGAGCAGCTCAGGCTTTTTTTTTTTTTTCTTTAATTAATAGTGATTTAAGGTTGAACAATTTTCATCATCTTAGTATTTTTTCCCAGAAAAGAATAAAGTGGTTACTATCTACTATGCATTTTATTTTTCCCTTTGATGTACTAGTCTTTCCTCCTGTTGATTATAATATGCTTAAAGATTTGTGCCTGCAGACTTGCCGATGTAACACATGCTGATTTGTCCTCCCAGAGGCATGGTAGATTTGACATGCATTTTTTTAAATACTGTATTTGTTGCTGTTGAAAAGCTTCCAAGACTGTAAACATCATTTGTTCATAAAAAAACCCAAACTACATCAATTGCTATAGCTTGGTGTGTTTATACATGTATACAGGTATAAGTGTAGAATATTTATCAAAATGTTGAGTGTTGCAGTGGTGTAAATATCATAGTATGTAAAAGCACTTTTCAGTAGGTTTTTGCTGCTGTAATATAATCACTCTGTTCATAATATCTGTCTTCCTCAGCACTATGCTGACAACCACTTGTTATTTTGAGTTTCTCTTAGAGGTGCTAGGATAAAAGTAGCATTATACTGCTGGCATTATGGAAAGCAGGTCACTTTCCAAGGGCAGTCAATGGAATTTAGTCTTGTAAGTGTGGAAGTTCCCCTTGGAATGTGATGGAGTCACTTCAGCACTTCTTTATTTTTATAGCAAATAATAGACTGTCTTGGATTGCTTTTTAAATCTACTAAGTGACAACAGTGGAAATGCTGCCAGAAGGATTGATAGACATACCTATCAATTTGTGGAAAATAACTGAGACTGTATGAAGTCTTGGTATTCTTAGGGTAACACTGATCACCACAGCATCTGAACATGATTTATTAAAATAGATTTGTTTCCTTTTATTCTTGTTAACTAGCCCTGCTGGCACAATTTAAGCTTAAATATAATATCTTTAATGATGTTTAATAATATTTAGACTAGTCCAGCTGGCATGAGTCACATTAAGGAAAAAAAAAAGATTACAGTTTGGATATAATTTGCTTAGATACTAGTGCAATAGTTCCTAACACATGCCTGTAGAAATGGAATGGTGTTAACTTAAAATAATACAATATCATGGCACTTTCAGGGTGCGAGGAGCAAATATTGGCATTTTTTCTGAATGTTTAATTTGGAAGAACAAGTTAGAAGGCAATTTTACAGCCTTGGTTCTGCTTCTCTGTAGGGTGGGGTTTTTAAATCCATCCTTATGAGATTTACCTCTATTGCTGTACTGATTTCATTGTTCTGCTGGAATGTTGCCTTCATGTGAGATAGTGCCCATGGAGGGAGAGAGAGAGAGAGAGAGAAAGAAGCTGTTAAGTAACTTCAGCTAATCCCATTCATGCCTCAAATTATCGCTGTTCCACAGGGGCCATCTACCCCCTGAGTATATGATATTCATCTGTCAAAATTTGCAACTCTGTAGAGGTTGTTTCAGACTGAGGTCAGATTTGTACAGCCTCTGTTAAAGAATCACTGATACCTCAGGTAGAAATCAACTTTTGTTTTGTTTTGTTTTGTTTTGTTTTTCCTCCCTGTGTGGAATTACCTCTTCAAATATTCTCAGAAATGTAATTTGCAGTGGCAGAGAGGACCTTTCTTAGCTTGACAAATCTCACTAACTGCTGGTGTTTTCTGCTATTCAGTCTTATTTTTTCCCTTCTCAATGTTATCTCATTAAAACTATCATATTGCGAGGTTGTAGAGTCTCCTTCCTTGGAGATCTTCAAGACCTGCCTGGACATGGTCCTATGCAACCTGATTTAGGTTGACCTGCTTCTGCAGGGGGGTTAGACTAGGCGATCTCTAAAGGTCCCTTCCAACTCTACCATTGTATGATTATATGATATTGTCCACGTCACACTGAGTGATGACTGAATACACACACATGTATTCCCTTGTCCATTGATTCAGGTAAAGAAACCCAATTAGCATCAGCTCCCTCTAATTTAAAGAAATTATAACTTAATTTTAAACTTTATCACCCTCTGTGATAGGGCTCAGGGTAAACACGCTTCATACCTCTGAGGAGTTTTTCTGTACTTCTGAGCAAGTCCCTGAGCTTCTAGATTTCTTGGAACTGTATATAAAGCGACAGTTTTAGTCAGGTTGAGTGTATGTTAAAATAAAGGAATCAGCCATCAGGTCAGAGAGCTTTCCTGAATACTTTTTTAATGCTCACAAATATTATGGCTAGTTTAAATGCAGCCATACTAGATATAGCTATGGTCTCAGGAAGAGAGGTGCTGGAAGACTCATGGACTAAAATGAGATATCAAAGTTGACTGCTGGAACAATCATGAGTCTCCTGGCAGAAGCGTACAGGGAGAAGAAAAGGAATTTCTTTGAAGAGGAATTTTACTACTGTATTCACAACAGGATGAACAGGTTGAAATAAAAATTTGAGGACAGGGGAAGAAGTCTCTCTCTCTTATGGTACAATTAGTTCAAAGTTGTCTCTCCTTCCACCAGGATGTGTGAGGAGAAGACAACCAGAAAATAACTAGTTAACGTTTCTTCTGGCTGCCCAGGAAAAGCAATTTTTTAAACCCTTCCTGGCGGTGTAAAGATGAATTGTGGAACTCGATGTGAGAAGAAATGAAGGAAGAGAGTGGTGTAAAGGAGTTTAAAATGGAATTAGGGAGGTTCTTGAAGGGTAGTTTTGATGGTGGCTGTAAAACATAACTGTCTAGTTGTAGTCTACTTTAAAGTTCACCTTAAATCTGCAGTTTAACAGAAAGTAGGAGGAATATGTCCTAGTTTCATACTCTTCCTTAACTACCTGCTCTAAGCCACGGTACAAGACAGCATTGAGGGTACTGACACAACTATCCATGCAGATTAGGGGCCTTGGATTTTTTTCTCCACAAAGAAGATATACTCATTTCAGTGTATATTCCTGTATTTTTTAAAAGTTGTACTGAAAATAGATTTTCAAATCTAGTGGGTAAGGAGGTGCAAACGTTCATTAGGAACCTGTAGTGATCAGGGAGCTTGTTACTAGAGTATTCTACTCTTGAGCAGCTTTTCAGATCTTGGGTGGGAATTGAATTACAAGTTTATCATTGCACACTTAGCTTACAGAATGAGTCTAACTGATAGTTTCACATTTGTATTTCTGGAAGCCATATGTAGTTCTCTACTACTCTTGTCCTGGTTTGTTTCCTTTAGAATTATATCAACAGCAACTTCACAGTGTGCCAGACAAGATTTTTACGTCACACACATAATTATGTGTCAGACAAGATAAATTTTACAGATTTTGACTCTCTTTCTCTCCTTAATAAAGATGATGGGTTTTTTCTGATCCTTTTGAATTACTGGTAGAGTTAGAAGGATTTTGTTGAATACAATCTATTTAGATTTCAATTACAGATAATTAAGGAAGAAACAAATAGCAGAAACTACATCTTTACACTTTTTTTTTTCTGTAGCTCCTTGAGAGATGACAATCTTGGACATTTTTGCAGTCAGTCTGTTAAAGCATATTTGAGGTTTGCATTCCAGATTTATGGTAGTATATTGGTTATTTATAAAAAAAAAAAAAAAAGTGTCTGGCATATAGCAAAATATACTGTTGAGTTCTCCAGGACTGCATCAAATATTTACAAGCACATCTCAGTCCACTCTACATGGGGTATTTTATTTTTCTGTTACCTCTTCCTGGAAGGAGAAGTAAGATGAGACTGGGGAGCTGGTGAGGATCATCTGGGGTGAGTGGGAGAGAGATTAACAGTATTGAAGGCAGATAACTACAGGACTTTATTTTAGATATTTAAAATTCCTAACTGGGTTTTGATATCTACTATATATATAGTAAAGAAAAAAATACTGATGCCATTATAATTTTAATTTGTGGGTAATTCTATTTTAAGTTGTCCTTAAATAATTTTAATATTGGTGCTATTTATGGGAGGTTAGGAATTTGCTGAAGCATGAGTCCCTGAAGAGCAGAACCGCTTGACTTCTGTTTAGTGATACCTTAATTATGTTGAAACATTTCAGGAAATAGTTATTACATGAAATATCATCCACCACTTTGGAATTTACACCAAATTATTTTGGAGGATGAATTTTAAAAGTTACTTGAATTACGTAGCTAGTTCAAAATCTTGAATTAGCCAAAAAACCCACAAAAAACAAAAAACCACACAAATTTTGGCATAAACGTTAGTTCTCTGGATAACTATCTGCATTCTGTTGAAACATAAATGTAATTAGTACTATGTGTATAGGGCATAAGAACATTTTCATGGAATTAACCTGAGTGTATTACCTCTTCAGCAGGATATATGCCTTGATCTTGAACTTCTGAAAGTATTTTCTGGTTATATTAAAGAGTCAAGAGATACAGATTTTTAGAGCCCAAGGGAGCTCGTGTTTTATCTTTATTGTGAATCTTGTTGGCACACGAGTGCATATAATGGCACGTACATCCTTTATCTTCTAGAATCCTAGAAACAAGTGAAGACTGTTATAAAATTTTGTTATTATATTCTGCATTTTATATCTGTTTGAATAGCAAAATTTAAATGACTGAAGTCTACAGGTTGATAACGTATAAGCTCATATTTCAGATTTAGTTCCTGAAAATACATCCTTTTCCTGGAAGAAGATCTGAGAGGATGTGCTTTGGTCAGAAATAGGCACAGGTGTGCAGACACCAAAAATCTTATTATTTAATAGCTTTTCTCAGATGGATTTCAGCCTAATTTGGCACATAGATTGTAGTTGACCTCAGACAGAATAATTCAGATGTTTGAACGTCTTAGATGTGTAGCCAAAAGTGAATTGTCTTGTTGCATATTTTTTTTAAATATCTGTAAGCTGAGCTGGAAAGCAGAGTGCACATTGTAGGACCTGAAGATACCTGTGAGGTTATGAAAAACCATTTGGGACTGCAGAGAATCCTGGAGCCTATGAACATATATTTTTTTCCAGGCATGTTGTATTTAGAAGTTTAGTATTTGCTTTAATTTCTAGTAACTCAAGTACACATTACAATAGAAGTAGTTCATCAATAATTTAATAGTGAATGTGCATCTAAGATAATATCTTTTGTTGAACCTTTTAATGCATATTCCATGAGGACTAGAGGAATTGTTTCCTACTGTTTGTGTTCCTGCTATATTCAGATGTAGAAATTGTTTTTCATATATACCAAAAGTGTTTAATGTTATAGCCAGTTAACACTAGCAGAATTATTTCTTTCAATATCTCTGTTTTACTTAGCTAAATACCAATACATAGACAACAGATATTTCCAATACGCTGCAGAGGAATTCCCATGCATCTTAGAAATAGCAAGGAGCTAATTTCTCAGCTCATGGTCAAGTGGAGTTTAGGTAGTAAGTTTTAAGTTAGTACTTTGAAACTATTGGCTAATAGAAAGATGTGGTGATTGTTTTAGTTTTATTAAATGTTGCACTTATGTATATCTATAATATACATAAATAATATAATAGTATATTATATAATAATATACTATAAATGCCTTGTTTTCACAATTATAGTAATTTTTGCATGCGATATTCCATTCTATGACCATATTTCTTTAAAAGCAGTGTGGAGAAGCCTCCATTTCTGCAGAGTGTCCTGCATTCACCAGGTCACCTTAGAGAGAATTGTATCAAAGCATTGATTTTTGAAGTACTTCTATTGTCTGCAAGCATGAGTTTGATTCCAAGAAGGGATTGTTTAGTCCTTCACCATTATAAAACCTACAGAAGACCTCTGTTTAGAGGTTTTTTCTATGGATGTTGTTCTCATAAGCACCTACAATCCAGGATTCTCTTGACTACAAAAAGACATCATTGCTCTCTTTGAAATTATAAACTCTTATATGACCCCTCTTCTACCAGCCATCCTGAAAAACATTCCATTTCAGTGGATGGTGAAATGATTTTTCTGTGCAGTGATTTATAAGATGCTGTCAAATCTTTGAAAAGTTGCAATCTGTTTTCAGAAACATTGTGAGTACCGCTTATCTTGCGGTAAGGAAATGAGCATGTGCCATCATGACTTAGATGACTTTGCAGATGTCAGTGACCCAACAACATGAATTAATCAGATTCAAAACTTCCCTTAGGCTTGCTTTTTTCACTCTCTAAGGTCCTTTGATGTATTGTTCTATGAAAGTGAAAGCAACAAACTGTACAGATACCCACAAATTTGTGAGTTCATTTGGCATCCCCATGCAGGATCTGCTGCCAGTGTGCATCCACAAATGAGACCAAACATGATGTCTTCTCTTAGCAATCACTTTTCTTTTGAAAGTCTCGTTTTAAAACATAGGCAAATATATGAGCCCAGGATATTGAGGTGTTTTGGGAGTTGAGTTTTAGCAGGAGTGCATTGCTTGAGAAAGCAATGAAAATTGCCACACGTTTTATATAATACTGAGGTGACGCTTGCCTCTCATCATCAGTAATGAGGCATGCAAGAGCTGCTTCTCTGAATAGTCCTCTTGGCAATCTTATTTGACTAGATAGTATCATCAGCGATAATTGAATGTGGTATCTTTCACAGTTGGTGAAGGTGAGGAGTCGTGGTTGCAATCTTTTTCCCAACTATGCCATGAGTATTAGCTGTCTCTTTATCCTATGTGCCACATTAAATTGTTGACTTGGAGTATTGGAAGCTTGAGGCAGAGAAAAAAGTGAGAAATAACTGTGTTCCATTCCATAAAGCAAAATATCCAGGATCGAGATCCAGTTGGGAGTTCAGGTATATTTCTGAACACTTCTACTACCGTATTTAGGAGTGATATTTAGTACATCAGCAACCAGGAGGAGGAAATGGTCTTAGGTGGTATAATTTTGATTGAAGATGATACTTTGTAGTAATTTTCTGCCCATATACATAGTAGAAGGTTAGTTTACAGATACCTGAGCCAGCAGAAATGTATTAGAACTACACCCTTATGTACTCAAATATTTTTTAAGACTTTTAAAATCTTGGTTTGACAGGTGCCAATGACTTACAGGGTGCACATTATCTGGAAAGATGAAATTTATCTGAGACTGACGGTTTTGTGATGTTTGAGTTGTATTTCAGGAGAATGGAAACAGGGAGATCTGCTTCAACTTGTTTGCAGATAACAGCAGTGCATTGTGGTTTTCTGGGGTTTTCTTCCCTCATAATTGTGACACTTCTGATTAAATTTTTTGGTGGTGTCTCATTGTGAGGTAGAAAAAAGTGCAGAGCCTATTAAAGACCTAGTTCAGCTATGAGATGATGAGAAGCTTAATTTATAATGAGATTAAGAAGAAAGTATGGTTTTGGAAAAAAAGCCCCAACTAATTGGGGGCTATGAAGTCAAGCTTTTATGTGAGTCTAAGTTTATTTGGCAGGACAGCTGTTCTTGTGGGTTTATTTCTGTCTTGTCTTAACACCAGGCTTGTCACAAAGCAGCTTCAACAATGTCATTTCAATCTAGGGTGTCACCTATATTGTGGAAAACAATACTTTATACTTTCTGTTTCTTGGGACTAGCTGACAGAGCAGCAAAGTTGCCAGAAATCATCTTTTTCTCACCTTGTGCTTTCTCTCCACAGATGCTGGAGGCTCACTGAGCCATCACCGATCCTTGGCAGGGAGGCCGTGCCAGGCAGAAAGGCTGTGGTGAGACTCTTCCCTCATCCCAAGGGAGCTTGGTGCCAAGCGTGGGAAAATCCTAGAGGGTAACACAGGTGCGTGAAAAATGCTGAGAACATAGCTCTGTATTGATTTCACATTAATGTTTGACACATAGTGTGGGGATAATATTCCAGTGGCAATTACCCTTGAGACATGCACCATTATATAAAATAAATGTCAGTACTTGCCCTCTATGGCTCAGACAGCCTTCTAATGCACAGTTAATGTGAAGAATTTGAAATTTTAGGTTGTCCACTCCTCTGTTCTGACAGAGCACAATTAATTAGTATATCCTGAGATAATTAGTAAAAAGATAACATCAGGAATTTTTCTACTCCTTGTTGCTGTTCTTGGGAGTCCTAGAGCAAGAATAAATGTACAGGCTCACCAGCAAGGATAAATGCTTAGATCTGATCCATTCTGCTTTTTCCTGCTCTCTGGTGCACCTTTCCGTATTTCCCTCAGCCGTTCTGATGACTTCTTAATAAAAGTCCCATTTCAGAGAGTCAGTACTGGAGAGCACAGAGAAGGAATGCTGATGTTGGGTGTAGATTAGTTTCTGATAAACCACGGCTCAGTGATTGGTAAAAGTCAAGTCCTGGTAAAACATGAGTCAGGACTCCTATTTGGAGATCTACAGATTCTTTTTAATTTTTTTTAACAATCTGATACTTTCATTGAATTTTGGTTTCTAAGCTATTAGAATTGTGCTCAGGTGCAGGCTGAAGCTTTTGCAGTTTAATTGGCAATGAGAGATGTGTGCTTCATAGATAGAGTCTGAAATCCATTGTTTTAGTCAAGCAAAGATGCACAAAAAAGGAAAAAAAAATTTCCTCACTCTGTTCTGTCAGAGTATAAATGTTGGTGGCGTGGGACCACTGAGATTTGCAGACAGAAGTTGTATTCCTTCTGTTTTAGTCCTCTGCTATGAATGACAACTGTAAATGTCAGTGTGGTGAATGCTATCCACTGACATGTGGAGAGAAACATGTAATTAATGTATTTTATTGCCTGAGAAATAATTTGCATAATGGTACTGTCGTTATGCTGAACCTGAAGATGGGACTGGAAAAGTCCAGAGTGTGAATTTTCCATAGTGAATGAAATCACCCAGACTGATGGGAGCTCTGCAATTCATACATGTGGTTAGTATCATTGAGTTGAGAACTTGATTTTCACTGTACATTTCCTAGAACTGCTTGTTCTTTTAAATGGTCTTTAATTTCCTATAACCTGAAAAAAAATGAGATGTGTAAATTATCATGTTGGTAGATTTTAGGAAAGGAAACATAATATTTTCTTAAAAACAAATGTGTTTTCAGAAGAAAGTCCTTTCCTTTTGTTGGAGAAAAGATTGTGTACTTCTCAGTTTGTTTCCTCTGTGACATTAGAGAATAAAAAGAAAAGCATTTTGAGCTGTGATGATATATTGCCTATATTAACATTAAAAGAGTTAGTCAAGTCACTCTAAAGTAGTAAGAAATTATCTGCTTTAAATAAATGAATTATTTTTAGAAAACAGCTAAAAACTGACTTGTTCATTTAAGCAGTAGTTACCTTGTGTTCTTTTATTCCGAGTTTTGGACAGGTAATATGTTCAAAGCTTAAAGAACAAAGAAGCATAAGCTTCAAACACCTCTTTGAATTACTTCTTTTGAATTACTGTACAGTAATTTATGTAAGTGGCTTCTGTTGCTCCCTAATAACTGTCTACTTTTCTTGCTGTGTTTTCTTGCATAGGATCACAGGATGACTACACAGCTACTTCAGTGCTATCAATAATGGACTAGATAATGTTAAATTTCTATATCTGAAATATCTCTACAGAATTTAAAAAAAAATAGGGAAAAAAATCTCGATTATTCTTTTCATGCTTGAAGAAATAGAACATTGATTAGTAAATGTGTTGTTAAGATTAAGGCAGTGGAGAGTTTTAGGTTGAAACTGTACTAGCTTTTCATACCTTGCTTTCAAAATTATAACCACGCTGCATTTCACCAAAAAAAAAACCCTGAATAAAAATATGAGTTTTGACTGTTAACATGTTCAATGTTCTTTGATTCTCAAACACTGTCATTTTTTCCCTAGTAATCTGGCAAGACTAGAAAAATTAATTTTATTATTCAAAGTAAGTTACTGTGCATGTTTTTAACTGGATATTATGCTAAAAGTATTATTGCTTTTTTTACTGGCAATATGCTTTTCAAGCATAAGTGTAAATGATATACCAAGTTAATTAAACAATATTTTTATATTTCTTACCCTGTCAAGTGAAGAAGCTTTTTGAAAACGATGGAAAATGTACTTCAACTTTCAGTTAGGCAGGCTCTTATCCAACTTTTATTCAAATGTTTACTAAGAAAAGAAAAGGAGGAGTATTTAGTGGGGTTTTTTCACCAAGGAAAACAGTACTGAGAACAGCAGAAACTGTGTATCTGGAGTATAAAATGTGAATACCATGTCTTTCATCAACAAACTTCTCTTCATGTGTTGTGGATTGTAGTTCACTTATTGCTTCCGGTACAGAAAATTATTTTGAGATGCAGTTTAAGCAGCAAGCCTGTAATAGTTTATTATGTTGTGAATTTCCATTGCTCATTCCTGTTGTGCAGGTAATGACTTTGGGGGTGGAGAGTGAAATGAAATTCCCCATTGAGTAGATAAACACCCATTTATTACCTCTTCTCTGGGTGCCAAATTGTAGACTCATTGATAGTGAGAAGCTCTATCAGTTTTTAGCCTTTGACTCTAGATGAGTGAGGTAATCACGTGACTCATATCACCTCCAAAGATAAAGCTCCTCTTTAGAAAGAATGGTTAAAAGAGTGCTGCTGCATTATTAATAGAAAACAGAGGCAATACAAAATCCCTGATGTCTCAGGATGATGAGGTGAGACTTTGAATTGTCCCATAGGAAATATTTTTATTTTATTTATTTTCTTCCAACAAGTTTTGCTATTCCTTTGTTGCCACAAGCAGCTGTAATGCTTTCAAGTATAGAGTACAAAATGCAAATAGCAGCTCTACAGTTGATAAGTGGTTGGAAATGTTTAGTGCCACAGAATGGCACACCTGCTTGGAATGTGTTATCTCATACAAACATTTCTGGTTTGTAGTACATCTGCTCCGGCTTCCTGGGTAGCTTTGACTAGTAAAGAACAGTGTGCAGGATGCTCTGCTAGTGTCACAATGCTGGCAATATGGTATAGTAAAATACTTAAGAGAATAGTATTGCTTCAGTGAAAAAAGTCACAGTCTTTGAATTGATGATGGGTATGTAGTCAGAGGTTTACTATTTCATTGACAGATGCCATCAGACAGTAATGCCATCTAACACTTAATAAGGAATGACATATGCTTAACCTATTCCATCTATGCTGGAATATCATCACCTTTATTTTGATGATATAGACTTAATGCTCCAGCTGCCCTGCCTTGGAGACCCTGGCTAGAAATTTTGGCTGGTAATATTTAACAAGATCCAGAGGACTGATTACATGTGAGATCTGAGGAACAAGAGAATCCCTCTGATCTAGTATATCCCTATTGCTTACAGCTCATTGTCACCTTTTTCAAAAGAAACCAGTTACCTTCATAATATATTGTGCTTATATTGCTTGCTTAATGGAAGTAACCTTTTTCAGGTGTATGAACAAGTGATGTTTATTTTTGTGCTTCTTGTTTTTGAATAGCAACTCAGAATGGGTATACGTGAAATGTCTGTCAACTTATTAAGTACTTAGCTAATAAAATAATACACTTTAGAAACCATATGTGTTTGGTAGGTGATAATACAAAGGGAAGTCACACCACAAAGAGTACAAAGTTTAAATTCATCACATTTGGGGCTGGAGTTTTGTTCAAGTGATTTCAAGTTAGGCAGATCCTTGCCTTTATTGCCTATTTGACAGTTTTATTTGTAAAAGCTGCTGAAGAAATGGTTTAGATTAAAAAAGGCAGCACTCAGCAAGTGTTAAGTGCAGTAGGCAAGAGCCATTTTATGTGTGTTGGCAGTGAAAAGGATAATGCTGTGGAAGTTAACAGCATGTTTACAGTTTCGTGTCATACTTTAGTTGGTCCATGACTTTCAAACAGCTCCGAAGAAAATCAGCTAGGAGGATCAGTATTCGAGAAGGCTTTCACAAAAATGACAATTTGAAAGAATTAGTCTGTTGAAGAAAAAAGATTTAAGATTTAGATTCAAATGAAAGATTTCTGCAAAGAGGAAAGTAATAAACTATCTTCTTTGTCTGGGGAGAACAAGACAAGAATAATAATGCACTTAAATTACTGTGAGGGAAATTTAAATTAGACGTTAGGGAAACCTTTGTAAATGTAAGGTTAGTGAAGGACAGCAGCTGATTGATTAGATTTGCTGCAGCATCTCTATTGGAGTTTTTGGGAATGAGTTTAGCAATTTAGAAATCCTTGTTGGGAGCAAAGGGATATTGAGATGGCTCCTGCCGTCTCTACCCACCTTACCTAGCCCAGCTCTGGTTTTATGCTGTACTTGGTACCCAGTGAGGTTAGAAACCTTGAACTGAAACAGCATCTTTACCCTGAGCTGTTTTATGATTTTATGTCTTATTTTACTCTCCTAAGGGTATAAGATAAAGCTTTAATTTACTTTTCACTAAGAAGTTTCCATAGCTTTCTTTTTCCAAGAATTTTCACTAGGAAGTTTCCATAGCTTTCTTTTTCCAATAAGGATGTTAAGATTTGGATTTGATTTCTGAAAATGCAACATGTCTGTTTAATACTATTTGAACCCTGTGTTTGTATCATTTCATAGTATTCTTTGTTCACATATTGTGAAGGATTAGAGGTAATGGACAAAAGCTAGAACACAAAAAGTTCCACTTAAGTAAAAACTTCTTTCCTGTTCAGTTGAGGGAGCCCTGGCACAGGCTTCCCAGGGAGGATGTGGAGTCTCCACTGGAGGTTTTCAAACCCATCTGGATGCATTCCTGTTTGACATGATCTAGGTGGACCTGCTTTAGCAGGGAGGTTGGACTAGATGATCTTTAGAGGTCCTTTCCAATACCTATCATTCTGTGATTCTGTGAAGTATTTTTCTAATCATTTGAAAGAAATTGAAGTATACTGTCATTGGCTAAAATTGAACCTCATAAATTTATGGTTTAAGTTCCATTTTAAGAAAGATTTGTTGAAATTAATTAAAATAGGGATTGCAAAAACCTCTTCTATGAATAAAAGTCATATATATATATATATAAAAGCCTAAACAAATAAGTTCCCTTTTATTCTGAGTCTACATGGCATCACATAATTTCTCACATCAATTTAAACTTTTATTCTCTAGAGGAGATGCTATTTACAGTAAAATCCTATGGTATTGAAAGTAATATAATGTGTCTGGTCACAGCTGATGAAGACATTGTTTTCTAAAATGGATGGTAACGTTCATTGGAGCATTAAAGAGAGAATTATTGGTATCTCATATGTAGATACAGTCTAGACATTTGAATAATCAGCAGAGTCATTAGAACAGTGTTGGTGGTGAGAAAACAGAAATATTTCTTGCACATCATTGTCTTTCTTCCCTATTTTTCTCAGCATCTGACCTTTCATGCTTAGACACTAATCTGTCTTACTTGTAGTTTGTCTTTCAATTTCTTCTTTTTGTTTCAGTTCAACATCTGGAACAGGAAAATAGTACTGGAGCCCCGCTGATGTGTTTTTGTTGAATGATAACAGAATTTAATGAATTTACTTTATACAGTTCTAATTCATTTTATTAACAACATTGGATATTAGAAAAGCACTTTCTAACAGAAATCAAACCATTGTTTTTCACAAATGCTTGTTCCAGTGTGCTTGGAAAAAAAGATCTTGGAAAAAGAGTAACGTGAAGTTCTATCAATATGTTTTAATTAGGAAAATTTTAATTGTGATCTCAGCCTTCAAATAGATCCATGATCTTTGACTACTAAAATAGTGATATATGTGGCTCCTGCTTCTCTTAAGTCTCTTATTTGAAAAGCACAATTAAAAGTGTATTTTTGCTGCTACTGTCACTACACATCAGTTCTTACAGTGATTTTAGAAGAGCAATTTTTGTTGAGTCCAACAGGATGGGGCCGAAATGCTACACGAGGGAGAATATATTCTAGTGGGCTTTTAATAGATTTAGGAAAATCACTGTTTGTCTTACAGAAACAAGTAAAGGCCCTCCTGTGACACATAAGATTTTGTAAGCACACCGAACTGGCAATCATCTAATCTCTAGTGTCAGAATGTTATCAGTAATTGGATCCCCTATGGAACAGCAGGAGTCAGTGGTGGGTGGATTGTTTCCTTGCAGTGTAATGCAGGCAGCTGAGTTCTCCGTGCTCAGCTGCGAGGTTGTGGGAGCATGATTGCCACAGTGCCAGGAGAATTGAGGCAGGTTTTTAATTACTGCTTTATTGAATTATTTTGTATTATTTCTTGCAAGTGCGCAATGAAGTACCACGTGAGAATACTAATTTCTGCTCAGTTAATCATGGCTGGTAGCACTTCCGCTGCATGCTTGTAGCCTGCTTGTGTCTTTTACATTAATCAAGAGAGATGCCACTTTTACATAGTTAAATAGGTAAATTTTTGAGTCAGAAATAACATTATTAATGTGCTCATGACGTTGTGATTGAAAGTCACAGGAGAGATCTCAGCTTTCCAGGGTATGACTGTGGGAATGCCTTGCTGTTTGAGAACAAAACCAACCAAAAATGTAGAAGGCAGAAGTAAGAAAGAATGTTACTTTCTGTGGTTTGTAATACATAGGCCTGTTTTGACTCAACTAATTTTCAGAAGTCCCTGTTCTGCTGTGAGTATTTTCACCAAAAGCAATAACTCCTACAAGACAGATGTCCTCATATTTTGAAAGAGTGGTTTAAATATGTATGTGCATGGGGTTTTTTTGCTTCTATTTGATGTTTAAATTAATTTTAGAGACAGCCACAGATTAAGATGCTCTTTCTTTTCTAACTGCCTCAGTCCATACTTCTCTGAAATCATTTAGCATATTTTTCAAGCTATTTGGGGCTCTAAAAGGCTAACTTTTAAAACACTGAAGTGACAAATAAAGCCAAGCCTTTAAAAGTATATGAAAAAAAAGGTTACTATCACATAATGTATTTAGAATGACTTGAACAACAACTTCAAGCTTTTGGAGGTATTTTTTTCCCCAGCTTTGACATAATTTCCTCTCGCTCATCACCTGCAACTATTATTGATGCTTGAATGAGTCAAAACACCTGGAATCTGTTTTCCTGTCTTATACTGAATCTAATAGACCTCAAAGTCAATCCCTATTAAAATAATTTCCATTGAGCAGAATTAGAAATGGAGAGTGTCCCTGTAGGGAATATATATGGGTGAGGAGTAAGAAATATAAAGGCAGGGGAATATGTAGAGGGAGCATTTTAAGATAGGTTTTATCTGTAACTGATGTCTGTCTGTTATACATTCATACTTTGTTTTAATAACTTCATTAAAAATGAGCTTAGTTTCAGTGTTTACTCTCAATCCATTGTGTCACTTTAGTTGTTACCTTGCAGATAGAACCAAGCAAACAGAGGGAGAACAGTGCTGTGCCTCCTCAGTGGTGTACCATTGTAGTATGCACTGTAACAACAGCAAACTGTTATTTCATGCAGTTAAAGCAGGATTAAAACTGACTTTGTAAAGAGATCAAGGAAAAATGTTTTTTCCAGTGAATTTTAGTAACTTTTCATAGAAAGACAATTTTTGATCTGACAGGACACAAAAAAACCCAGGTTTTTTACAAGACATCATTGCAAAGAAGAATCACTAATTGTTCTAGTATTTATTCAACTCAATTAATTGTAATTTATATTTTTTCCCTTGGAAATTAATTACCTAGCTTCCAAAAAGTGTTTTATAGGAGTTCTTTAAATCAAAGTATTTATTAATAGAGAGCTCAAATCTGTTTTGTCTTTTCTGTCTTTGATGGTTAAATAAATACAAAATTACTTCGGCATTCCAAACTTTTTTTTTTTTTATTTGCCTGATGAATGCTATGCACTGAAGTAAAGTCTCATCTTGGAGAGTTCTTAAATATCTGAATATATCTTTACCCTAGCTTTACTGGGGTGCTAGATATGGAACAATAGCTCAGAGGTGGGTTTAGGATTTTTCCTTTTTCTTTTTAAAACAGCTACTCTGGTAGATACAGCGTTAATGTGTTTTTTGTTTGTATTTTTAACATTGTTCCCCAACCATGGCCTCCTACCATAATTTCCCCAATCTAAAATTATTTTCTCCCCTACTTTAAGTTTTCCATGAGAAGGCATTATGTGCATATTTTGCCTCAGCTACTTTTCACATTTAGAGTACTGCTTTTCTAGCTTATTTTGGCAGATAGAGCAAAGTGATAAGATCACTATGCAAGGAAGTTGGACAAATACATCAGTGCTGTACTTGGCACTGATATTTTCCCAAATAACCCATTTACTTATTTGTCTTTTTCATATTTGACATAATCCTAGTATCTCAATTTCAGAGTCAGAGCCAAACTTTATGGTTAATACTTCTATTTTGATACAGTTTTTTTCAACGATATTATACAAAAGGTAGTTTCTTTCCCTTTGTTTTCTTTATGTGAGAAATGCCATTTAGGTTGTATTTTACTTTCTTCAAATATATTTCTTTTTCAACCTGCCATTTCTGTGGCTTGGTGTGCAGGGAGACAGTTTCCTGCTTCCCAATGCTGGGTTACTCTGACAGTTTATATTGACTAATTGGTCTCTGCCATTTTCTTGATCTTTATCTCCTCTCTATTGCTTTCCCAGTTAGTGTAGAGCCTCACTGAGAACAGCCCCCAGGAAAGCGCTCTTCTTGAGCTTCTGACAACCACCTCATCTCTCTTCTGTTGCTATTATTAACGAAACAAAAGCAAAAGTCCTCCTGTGGGCTTCTTGCAAGTAGTGAGGAGTCAAACTGTGAATTAAACATCTTTTGGCTACATTGCAACTAAAAATCAAATGAATGATGTTTGAGGCACAAATTGATAGGCATATTAAGAAAACTAAAGAGATTAACTCTTAAGTTTTTTATACTATGTCTAGGTTTCTTTTACAACAACAACAAAAAAAGCATAATGTAATATTTAGTAAGGTAACAGTATTAAGAACCAACTCACAAGGTGGATATAGTGTAAGCACAGTACTCCATTCTCATGTGCTATGTATAACTTTTAGCATCCTTCTGCTCTTCAACTACAGAAAAGGTAGCATTACCAGTGTTCACAAAAATGAAGGAAATGTATGCTATAATTTAATCTTGTATTTCTCTGCTTCACTAGAATTTTAATTGTTTGAAAATAGTAGAGAAGCTTTCTTGTCACAATATTTCATGACATTATTTTAGAAACATTTTCTGGTGAATCAATGCCACTGTAGAGCAGAACAGTCAAATTTTAATGTGGAATTCAAGTTGGAAAGGCACAGAACATTTGATGCACTTGAAGTTCCACTTTAAGAAAGTGTACTGAGCAGAATTTACAATTACAGCATCTAAACTGTCTTGATTCTGCCCAATCAAAATGATCTGTAAGCATAATATGATTCTGTTTAAACAATTTTAGCATTCATATAAGAAACAAATAACATATTGACTCTGTTTTTCTATGTATTTTCTTTTGGTTTAAGACAGATAAATGGTCCAAAGTTAAAGCTTTTGAGGCATCTTATGTATTTCTCTGCTTAACCTGATCATGGCTCTTTGCCGTGATTTTTTTCTGAACTTCTTAATCCAATGATTCTGAACTAACTACTAGTCTACTTAAAGCCTATGTATATATTTTTATTTCTTATATAAATTCTTAGCCTTAATTCCATGGCAATATATTTTGATTCTTTATGGGCTTTAGATTAGATTGTTCTGATGTATTCTTGACAATCTGAAGACTATACTTTCATTAAAACTTATATGAACTATAACTTTCTGTCCTAGGTTAACTCTAATTTACACCAGAGTAACATCAATAGCACCCAAAATACCTCTGAGTAGTTAAGCAGGACAGAAAGCTGCTGTTAGAGCAGCACAGTTGACCAATTGCAGTATGATTTAGCCTTGAGCTACTACGAGATATTCTGCTGTTGACTTTGAGGATTTGCTTAGTAAAATCAGTGTCAGTGTCTCTGAATATTAAGACTTTCTCTTGTACATTAACTTCTTTGGTGTCCACAGCAGGTAGTCAAGCAGGTGCAGCTGCACAGTGTGTCAAACACCAGCTACTATGGCAGATGGCCACTGAAGTTATTGGCCTTCAGGCTAAACCCTCAGTTACCTTCAATTTTTGTCTCTTGGATCCATTCTCCCTTATCCTATAGACTCATGAAAATTGGTGTATTTGTTTCAATGGAAAACACAAGAGAAAAATTTCATTTATTTTTCACTCGAATTCAAGCAGCTTGTATTTAGAAGTATATATACCAAGAAATGACAAGTTTAATTGCAGCCTTTTTAAAAAAAATTGCAGAAGGTTTAGGTTAAAAAATAGAAAGTTGAAACAATTGATTTCTTTAATTATGATCACTCAGGATTAGAAATACAGGTGCTAAATTACTTAACCATTTTTAAATATTTTAATGATTAATTATGCTTGAAAATCTGCATTTCAAGGATGTCATGTATTTTTTGTACACATTTCAGTAGAGTAGATGGCTTTTAACAGCTTATGTTGTCCTACAGCAGGAAAATTAATTTAAACATTTTCTCAGTAACATGCAAAAGTGTTATCAAGGAAGTGTTATCAAGGAAGTTTACTGTGTTGTGGTTTTATCTGGCATCTCAGTATTTCAGGAGTTAATTTTGGAAATCACTTTCTTTTGATATAAAAGAGATGATGAAGTGCAGGATGATATCTCTTATGGCCACTGGCCATCTTCTTCACCCATCTGTACTCTGAGAGGAGGTGATGTCCTCTGAACAGATTCCTCTGGGTGGATACACGGAGGCAGCAAATTAACTCTCTGAAATTTGTCCCTTCTGTTCAGTGGGGGTGGTGATGATGTCTTTCTACCGGTGTCTATGGAGTTCAGCCCTTTGCTTGACTTACCTTTGAGCTAGAGGCGAGCACAGGACAGAACATGAGGAAAAGGCAATAAACATCTTTGAAGGCTTTAAGTTAAGATAGGAAGCTTAGGGAGGAGATGGAAGTGTTGTCTAGCCCATTTTGGCTGTTGTCAGATGCTTTTCTACATATGTAGCTAGTCAGTGCAGGCATTTTCTTTAAAATCAAAATGGGTAAAATTTTTATGCACATCATCATATGTGCAACAAACAGATGACTTTTGGGACCCTTATCCTTCAGATCTCTTAACAGAATAAACATCATATGAGAAGTAATAGCACACTTCGTAGAGGAAAACAACATGGAACTGGACAACTCAGTCTTTGCTAGAACTTGGCCCTGATACCTTTAATTGCTCATAGCTATGGTTACATGTGGCAACCTTTTCTTTGCTGTTATTCTGTAAGCAGCTTTAAGATTAAAAAAATCCCCAAAACCACCCAAAACCCCAAACAGAGTGGAAATGGATCCGAGAGAGGAGAGTCATTCAAAGCCCTCTCTTAATCTAGATTTAGGAAGGGATTTATGCAAAGTACCTATCACAGTTGTTCTTGCAAATGAAGGTAAGATTTTGAGAAGGAAATAGAAAATTGTTTATATTGGTCATGGGTTTTCATTCAATACTAAATGAACCATTCTCTGCTGATCAGTTAGCTAGTTTTGCAAATATGAAGGGCGAGAAACAAGATGAGGATAAAAGCTGTATGATATAAAGCTTTCTTTTAAATATTAGAAATTAAAATCCAAACTAAACTAGTATCAATGTAGTTGTTTAGCAGTTAGTAGTTACTTGGTTAATAGCAAAATGAGAAGCCAAGATGATATCTACTTGGTATTTTGAAAAACTCTCTCCACCTAAAGCTAATATATTTGCTGATTCTAATGGGCATTCTAGTTGCACGGAGGATAAGTCTGGAAGCATTTTGTAAGTTGTCCTTTATTTAATGGTCATGACTAGCACTTGAGGTAAATAAGACCAGATGTTAGATGGAAAGTCCTCTGTTTTGGCTGCATTTCACCTTTTTTTTTTTTTTTTTTCCCAGCCTCATTTCTGTTCTGTTTATACTGGTGTACACTTCTTATTTACTTCAGTAAATGTAGGATCATGCCCTTACATCATAGTTTTCTTCAGTCTTATTGTAAAAAATGTTCACCTGGGCCCTGAAAATATTTCAGATTTCAGAGCAAACAGCCTACATTGAGATTGTGTTTAGAGAATAAGGAAGAAAACTGTAAAGCAGATCCTACAGATGTTATTTGCATTAATAACAAGAGCTAGAAATGTTTTTGTGAGAATAGTAATGAATGAAAACATTTCTTTGCCAGAGCTGCTCCTCTTTAGTCTGTTGTGTATAGCAGAAATTCTGTCTGGTCATATGGAAATGATTGAAAAATGTCTGTGAAATTAACAAAAGGATCTGTAAATGTACCGTATTTAGTAAAAGCTCATCTCATTTTAATATGTACCATGGTTTCAGATTTATATCCCTTGGTCAATAAGCTAGTCTGAAAGAGTATAATTGGGAAATACATTTTCCCCTTTTCCTCAGTGGGATTGTGGTTTCAAACCTATTCAAATTCATCAACAGTCTTGTAGAAATTATTTTAGAAATCCCAAGGAAAAATCAATAGGAACATTTCCCTCAGGGTCCATCATACTGATGACAAAAATATCCAAGTTTAATACTGAATTTATGCTTACGTCTTCACAACTGATCATGAAACAGATTCATATGGAGCCGATGATGTTGAAAGTGCTTCCAGTGCTGGTAAATTTGTGATGACTTGCATTTACTGTACTTTGCACTTCTGAAAATAACATGTGTGTCATTTCCAGGGCATAACATATGTGTTTGTTTTCTGACCACGTGCAAATCAGGAACACCAGACTTGACAGTGTATATCGGAACATCTCTCATTTTGAACAAGCTCCGCTAACTCTTTTCATCTTCAGTAATAGCCCTTTAACTTTCCTAGGGTGAATTATGTATGTTTGCACTCATGCAAAGCATAAATATAAATGTTGACAGAGTCACACAACAGTGACTTCTTGTAATTCCTACCAGCTGCATAATACTATCATGTACTATAAGAACTGGAACTCTGTTTTGAAATAAAACCTATATACAGTTAGCTTTTGGGGACCCTGATATTAACCTGATATTATTCTTCCAAATTCCTATAGAGAATGTAAGAATGCAAAACTTTAATACTATTGCTATTTGTCTTCTGCTAAGCTTACAAAATTGACAGTGATGATGTTTCAATATAAGTTATTATTTATCTTAAATTTTGCTGTGACAGAAACTCAGCCTGAATTTTGTCAGGCTGAAGGTCAAATTCTTTTACAAATAAGGACAAAATTAGGTTAAGTTCCCTGTTCTGGAGGAACCTCAGTAATATTTACAATCCTTCACTTCTTTCAGTAGTTTTCTGATGACTACAAAGTGGTTCAGTGTTAGGACCTTTGCAGTCAGAAAGGAGCACAGTAGTGGCAGGGGAGACCTGTAATTTACACAGGTATTTTGAAATCTGTGAGAGAATGGTGAAAGCTGTAGGAGAAACAGATTTTCCACAGTGTCCACCTCAACACAGACTTCTGTCGCATGATCTAATTTCAGTTTTACAGGCAAGAATGTGTTAAATTTTATTCTATTTTCCTATATTTCAGTGTTTAACTGTTCGGAAGCTACATAAAATTACTAGCATCTTCAGCATCCCTTCCTTTTTGCCCAAGAATGCTCTTTTGCACATGATGAAAAATCTGTTCCTCTTCCTCAAAGAGCCCTCATATGCCAGACTCATTTGCTCAGTCTCTGGAATTAGAGCATGATTGCTTTACCACAAGCATTTTAATGCTTGTCTGGTTGCCTTCTAGGCATTTAGAGACATGTTTGCTGTTCTGTGACCTGCTGGGTACCTTACGTTTTAAAACTCATGCTGTTAGAGCTTGCCAGGAGCCACAGCAGGTCCCTGAAGAGCATGTCCCATTTATATCCAACCCAGAATTAGGAGGATTTCTTAGGAAGAATGGAGTTCAGGAAGTGGTCAAAAGTCCCCAGCTGGGCGTCCTGTGCTTCTACCTGCTGTGGCCAGCGTAATGTCTCTGCGGCCAGTGGTGCTAATGCTCTCCTGGAGGGATGGATAAATGCAGCTTCCTTGTTGTGCATGCTGAGTTTGTCAAGCACTGCAACTTAAAAGCATTGTTTATTAAACCAACCAAACAAGGGAATTAAACAGATTATAGGCTTATCGTAGAGCAAGTGAAAGACAGAAAGCATGTAATTGGAAGGAGGAGTGTTTTGACAGCTTCTGCAGATGGCAGTAGACATAAGGGATGGTTGCGTTCCTAAAGTGTAACTTTTTATAAATAACTTTCAATTAACTTTAACAGGATTTTTGAGGGTATTGTATTTGTCATGAAAAGTATGACTGGATTTCTGGCTAGATATTGTTTCTAACAGTTTTACTAGGGTTTAAGGTTTTTTTCATGACTCAGAACCCTTTCTGTGTGATGCCATTGTGCACGTTATGTACAATTTTTTGAAGCAATGCTCAAATTTGGTTTTGTTATGCTGTATTCTCCAGAAGGATCACAAGTTCAGTATTACCTTAGAGACTTTGCACTATTTCATCGTTCAGCTGTATTTTCATACTCAATATCATATCTGAAGCAAAATAGTTTAATGGAAGACTGTTTCAGAATACTTGTATTTCAGAACCATCTCTAAACATAAAAACAATACAGTGAAGAACTTATTTTTTTACATGCTTTTGCCTTTTGCCTTTTAAAAGCCAAAAGGATTTCCTTAGGGATTTGCTTGTCTAAATCTATTTTCTCTCCAGCATATGAAATGACAAGCCATACAAAATGCCCAAATATTAATTTTTGTGGCATGTCTGTATATTAATCTGTCAACCTTCAGTGAATTTTCTGGTTTTCTATTAGCTTGTCCCAAACTGCTGGCAAGCTAAATTTTTCTAACAGACATCAATTCACTGCATTAAATGCTGGTTCTGCCCTGTGAGTTGTATTGATTATTTTTTTCTCAGCAAAGTGGCAAATACCATTTTCATGACAATAATAGAGATTGATTACAATTTTATGGAACAGAGAAGGAGACGATATTGCTGAGACAACCTTGGGGCTTATAAAAAATTGAAATAAATTAATTTGAATTAATAAAGAAATTAATGAATTCATCTATTGTTTATGAAGTTGAAGCATTTTTATGTAATGTAAAGTACAGTAATTGCATGATCATTGCTGAAGTGAGGCAAGTTTAAATGTATTTATAATATCTGGTGTCTGAAATTACTCAGAGAAATGGTAGGAATCCATTTCGAAGAGATCAGACTGAACTCCTTGAGACTTTAAAATAAATTTTTCTATGGATTTAGGTATGTGTAATCACACGTAAGTGGTCAGTGGAAATTGAACTTGAAAGATCAAGGAAATATTGTCATGTTTTGTGTAGAGGCTATTATTTTAAACCTAAAAGGAAATAAATATCTTTAAATTTTTGAGGGTTCATTTTCATTTGCATCTCATTGTCTCCTTTGCTGAAGTACAAACTCTAGGTCAAACTGTTTTACCATTTTTCGCACACCTCATCCACTCTTTAAATTAAGCTGGACACAGCCAGTGAGGTTTCAAGAAGAGACTAAATATTTGAATATTTGGATATTTGACATAGTTAGATTATTCATGACATTTTATCAAAGCAAATTACAACAATGGAATTTATGCTGGATGTAAAAGTATGTACAATTTGTATTTGTTTTTATACATTGTCTTATCAAACCTCTTTATGGATGCTTTCATATAGGCAGGGTTTCGTATGTGTGATATGATGTAAAACTCACCTCTCGCCTTCAATAACCTTGTATCAATTTTAATACTTCTTTTCAATTGGAAAATATATTGAATGGAAGACTTTCAAACAAACTGAAACGTAGGACAGCAGACAAAAAAATATTACGCTGATAGCTATAGTCCCTGAAATGGCACTGTATTCTGTGTTTAATTTATTGTCTGATCTTCTCCATCAAGAAACACAAAGGACAATATTCTCAGTCTAGGAAATGAACTTCAGCAAACTAATTTCACAGATTCATTATGGTTGAAAAAGACCTCTAAGATCAAGTCCAAAAGAGACAAGCCAGACTACTATGTAAAACTAATTAGTTGTGTGTGTCTTGCACATGCAAAGTCTCAGTATGACTTGGAAAGTTTTAGTCCTACCTTCCTAAAAATTTAAACAATCATAGTGCTAATTTAGTGTTAATCCAGAAACCATTCTGGTTTGAGGCTAAATACAAAGAAGAAATGTTTCAGAATTAGATGTGAAGACTTTTGGTTTGTTTGTTTAGCATTTTTTCAAGTCTGATCAGCTGATTTTTTTCTTAAAATCCCAGATATGCTATAAAGCTCTAAATTATTTTTTGTTGTGTTTTTTTTTTACTTGAAAGAATGAGATAGCAGATTGTTTCCCTTCTGCTGAATCTATATACCTTCATGTTGAGAAAAATGTGAAACAGTAGATACCAAAAGCTGAGGATGTGGCATTCAAATAAAAAACAAACTGAGTAAACATTTACACACGTCTCACTTTGGAACTTGTATAGAGCATAATTGTTAAAATACCAATAGAGCAACTTTCTGCATTTGATTTAACATGAGCTTCTGAACTCTTCACATACTGCTATAAAATTTTCTACGGTATGGTTTCAGTGCAAAAGTAATTTTGAGAGTATATCTAAAACTGTCCAACAGTGTTCATTATAGAAAAGAATGGCTATGACCTTTAAGTGACAGCTGTAGTACCAAAACAGCTGGGGAAACAGGTTGAAATTTTTCAAGGTGGCAGCTCTCTCAAGAGAAATGGCTTTGAAACATCTCTATAAAAATCGTTGTGATTTGGTCTGAAGGTATCGTGATTTTCCCATTGGTGGCAAAATTTTAGTAGAAGTATATCCACCAGGTTACTTGGAAGAGCAGTTGGCTCAGTGTTTGCTGACATATCTTACTTGATTTTTGCAGGATGTGCACCTGGGATTTGCAGGAGCCCTAGTGTCATTCAGTGTTGGCTGTAAATACTAAAATGCTGGGCTTCCTCTTAGAGATTTACAGTGTGCTAACAAGCATGTTTATGCCCCAATAGGTCAGGCAATTAGTGTTGTTAAAGATTTAGTAACAATCTTAGTTTTCCTTAAATTTTCTTCTTGAAAAGAGAACTCTGTCCAAGTGGGATTGAGAGGTTGCAGTTAGACTTGTACGGAGCTGAAGAAGATACTTTGAGTCCTTAGAGCAGCCACAGCGCTGCGCAAGCATGCATGCTCTGCCATTAGTGTGTCCACAAGCAGGTGAAACTGCACGTGTGGGGCACTGCTGCCATTTGGCACTTTAGGACCCAAATTAGTTTATATAGAAGAAGTGGCAAAGTCTCAGTGCAGTGCTCCTCAAAGGAGCTATACTGATAGAGAAGGACCAGGGATACCCCGTGTCCTGTTGTGTGTTTCAACCTTTCTTTTTAATCCATGTAGAATGTGAGCTCAGTGGTGAATGTGGGGATGGTGAACTCCCTTCAGTACTAACCAGGTGGTCTCCCACAATGTGCTTTAGCAACTGACTTGAGACTACATCTATGATGGTGCTGGCTGGCAGTGTGTAATATCTTCAATGATTTGTTTTGTTACTGTTTTCTAGTACAAAATGCTAAGTTCAAAGGAGTTCCATCAGTAATCAGTGTGTTCATAATAATATTGTGCTTCCACACCGTTTTGTGAAGCAGTAAAGTTCAGTGGCCATGAAATGGTGTCAGCAAATAAAAGTTAAAAGATGCTGTGTGACTTTTTGCTGAAACAGAAAATTAGCCTGATTTGTTTATAGCAAAGTAATTCTATTTGATTGCACAAGGCTAGGCAACTGTTTCAAAAAGTTATTTTAAATATTATCCACAGCTTGAACATGTGCACTCAGGAAGTAATGTATTACCAATGAAGCAACCCATAAAACTCCTCACAGGAATGTTTGCTGAATTCTGGTTTACTGTTCTCATTTTTTCTTGGCTGAAAGAAACAGTGTAGAAATTCTGCTTAAAACTGTGCTGTACAAATTCGTATTTGCAACTAATTTTGGAAATAAGAGATTTGAAAATGCTTGTTTCTTATTTTAATATCTAATTAGTAATAGAAATTCATTTGAAATCATTAACACTGAATATAATGCTTGCATGTGATTGATGATTTAAATTATCATTGCATTTGCTAATTTTTTAATATCCTGTTTTCACAGTAAAATCTGTCAGTATTTAGCCATATTAGGGGCTGTGGGATGAAGCTCTGCTTTCATGTAGTAGGTAAGGGACTCTTAAATCAGTCTCTGGAGTTATTTAACGGTTACCAATTACTCCTGCATTGTAAACAATCAAAGCGCTTGTATCTGCAGGCAGTAGATAACCCCAAAATCAAATATATCAGCTCTGCCCAGATCCTTGAAGAGATTGTCCTGTCAACTATAACAAGAATAAAAGCTGTGATTGTAAATAACATTGGTGGGACAAACAGGTTAGTAACATTCATTTAAAAAATAAATAAAGAGACACCTGTAGCAAGCTGTTGACATTAATTAAAGAGCTAGCAGAAAGCAAAGCCTTAAGAAACTTGCAAACATGTATACTTTCAACTGGCTTTGTTCCCCAATTGTTTTAAGTTATGTTTTTTCATCTTCTGATGCCAGGGTTGCCTTTATCCGTTCCTTGCAAGAAGGAAATTAATCCTTTCAGAGGTTTTAGAAGTCTCTGCAGTTCAGCTCCTTTGAGTAATAGACTGACTACTAGTGCTACATATTTCTTTCTGTATGTAAGGTTGTGTTTATGGCTAAATGTACACCATAGAGATTTTACTTTAATATACAAATTAATTAAATTCATTTAAATATTAACAGCTTCTTTTCTAGTTTTCTTTCTCATTACCAGAGGTAATAAGAGAAAAACTAGAGAAAAACCTATAAGTTTTCATTGTTGAAATATCTCCATCTCTATCTAATGAGTAGACAAGAAAAGTGAAGATTTATATATAACATTGTTAGGAATTATTAGGAATAATACCAACTTGAATTATCATCAGATGTACTTAATCCTGCAACATGGAAGTTATTAAAGCTTTGGCCATTTGACCTAAGTGCTGGACTACAAAAAGAGATTCCAAACCAGTAAGATTGCAACAGATATTTTCATTGCACATCCTAGACTGACCCTACTATAAACGGATGGTTGTGTCTATAATTGAAGTATGAGGTAACCTTTTTTCTTTATTTCAAGAGAATGAGGGGATAGCAATAACAATTTCTTTATACTCATTTTTTATGAAAATATTTGGTAAATAAGCTAAATGGAAAGAGCAAATCTGTTAGCTGCCATTTTCTTGTATCGACTCTTTTCTTTTTTCTCTCAAAGATAGCCATTTAGTCCATTAGTGGATTTCTTTCTCCTTCCAGACTGGCTTCCTGTAGGTTTCACTGTGGAGTAGCAGGTGTACAATTCCAAAGTGTCTTTACAAGTGGCTCAGCAGGGCTTCCTGTGCCGTACATTCACTGGAGACAGCTCATCTGTTTAATCCTTCTGGTTTAGTCAACCTTTCTTATTATGCGGACAGGGCTCCCATGCTCAGCTGGATTTTGACTCTCAGAATGAATTGATGGAGCTCTTTGATCTTTACTGTGTATTGCATCTGTTTCATCTTTCATCTTAATGCATGATCTTCCTAACTGCTAGCTAGCGCTTTATTTTATTTATTTTATTTTTTTTTTCACTTGAATCCATCAATTTCACTTCGTTCTTTTTGGCATGCCTTTTTATGTGCCATGAACTTGATTGCACAACTTGAGTGTAATGATAATGAAGTTGGTACAGGTATCTAAAAACATAGGCAAAGACTCAGAAAACTGTGCTTGTTTAGATTGGCACTTTTCATTTTAGAGCCTTGATCAGAATTCTTAAATGGGATTTCGGAGATTCTTTATAAACTTGCAGATTGCTGCACTTGGTATTTCTGATATAGAGAGGAAATACCTAAGAACAATTGAGTGTTACAGTGTATACTTTAGCCTGTTACCAGTTATGAACACCTGAACTACAGCAACATTGAGCAGTATTCTGTAGAACTGGTACAATGACAAACTTTTTTGAGGTATAGCACTTCGGCAGCCTAACATATGAGTGTATATTTAAGTTCAGCCCTTCTAAATTCCTGTTCAAAATCAAGCATCTCCGTAGGTACTATTAGGCAGTGATGCTTTTCCTGAACTGCAGGTTTATTCTGCTCCAGATGGTTTTGATTTAAAGACATTTGAAGTTCCAGTTAAAATGTGAGTTACAGCTACGTTTGGGGTTGGTTTTTGTGTTAGGTTGTTTTAAATATATGACAAACAGCAAGGGATTACTCTTTTTCAAACAAAACCAGCAAAGCAACTAGTTTGATTATACCTTTTAGTTGAAACTGACACTATCAGCAGAGCATTTTATAATGGTATATTCAATTCCTGCACTTATATGATAGGGTTTAAATTTCTTTCTAAAAAGATTTAAATCAGTGTTCAGTTTTAGGCGAGATTAACAATTTAATTTTTCTAGTGATAGTTAATACTAAAATGCAAGTGAGAAAAGAGCTTCTCCTCTGCAACGGTTAAAATCATAAGGAATCTTTGCTTGTAAGAGGTTTGATTCATTTCACTGTAGTCCAGCATCTTACATGCATGACATATTCAGAGCTATTTTGTATTTTGCTCCATCTACTGGTCTTATTTTTGTCTTAGAAACTCTTTGGAGTTTTGTTTTTGTATCTTGTTTTTTGTTGTTGTTGCTGTTTTTCTTTCTCAGGAGAGGGCTTCTGATGCAGAACTTCCACCTCTCTATTCTGTGTGGTGAAGCCTGAGGCAGTTGGTTGTTATATGTTGCGGAACCCTCCATTTACCACTGGAGATAGATCCTTCAGTGATGCTTCTTAGATCAACTACATATGACCTATTCAGTCACATTACATGGGAATCTTTTAATACCTTCATGCAAATACCATCCATATAAAGTTGAAAGAAGACATAAACCACTCATTTTTGAGAGACAGCGACATTTTTTTCCTTTTGAACTTAGACTTTATTGAAAAGGAACATAGAACCATGCAGAATGAACTTGAACATCTGGAAATTTGAGTATCAGTGTCCTTTTAGCAGCTTTGAAAAACTCAGTGACATATGACACAGTCATGTGTTCTTTAATGCAAGACTTTGAAATGTGCATCTTTTAAATCAGCCTCAGAAAATGATTTATCTTAGACTTGATTTTACTGTGGCATAGGTAGATCCCAATGTTCCTAACAATAATTTATGCAACAAAAGAGTAAAAGACCTTAGTCTGATATGGTACAATTATGTTGCCTTCTGCTGCTGCGGCTGCAAAAAGATAATAATATAATTTTTGCATGATATAATAAATACTCTCCACCATCAAACAAACGAAACCCCAAACCAAAACTATGCTTCTCTTATTTGTTAGACCTTCCCCTTTTAGATAGTGCTTGACATAAGACTGAAATAATAGATAACAGCCATTGTTGTAGATTCCAGTTTTAGAGTATACAAGAAAGAAACTTTGAATTTAAAAAAAAAAAAAAACCTATTACTGGCTCGGCCACCTTGTTCTCTTTTTTCTTAATTTGCCTTTGCAGCTATTGCCTTTTAACTGCTCTGAAATTAATCAGGTGTGAAGTATTATCTGTCAGGAAATTAACTAATTGTGTTGAAAGAAGCTCATTAAACCAATCTAGAAAATTATTAAAATGGTGAATGTCCATGTTAAGCAGCTTCATAATTTGAGACCTAACTTCAGAGAATCCATATCCAAAATTTAGTTATATTATCTCTTTTACTTTTTATTTTAACACTATGAACAGACTATTTTAGTGTTTTGAGTTGTTGGATTTTGGGTTTTTTAGATATTTCTTGCTATTTGAATATTTCAACTTATGCAACTTTGAAAAATATAAAATGGAAAAAAATATTAAATGACACATTAAAAATAAGAGATTGTGTTGCTGTAACATGGTATGTTTTTCCTAATTGTTTATTGTCTCCAGAGTAAGCTTTTGTTTAATTGAGTTGTTATTTCATTCTGTGTGTCTGTCTTCTGTCCCAGTACCAGTTTACTGAAAGTGGGAACTTTTGCATAAGAGAAACCTTCAGGCTTTAGAAAGGCTTTTTAACCGAAAAATTGAGAATTAATTTCTTGTAAAATGGTGCAAATCCTGCCTTTAGGGAAGAGTTATTGCCAGCTCATGGAGCTAATGTGCTCATACATCTCTCTTGACCTAGTGAGTGGCTCTCTGAGAAGCATATCAGAGACCCCCTCACTAGATTTTTCCATTAAGACAATGTAATTTTTTTTTTATTGATACAAACAAAACTCTGCAATCCAGAATAGTCAGTAATCTGAATGTGAATTAGTTACTTGCTTTTTTGTTTTTTAAATGAAGATAGAACTATTTTTCTAGATTTCAGCTCAGTCTCAGATTCTTATTCATGTGAACCTTCTATTTTACAGGTGCGTTGTCAGGTATTTAACTGTGCATACTTGGTACTGATTTTTGCGCTTCTGTGACACAGGAGAACTGTAATGAAGTCTTGTCTAATGTGTTGCATTAAGCCATCCCGACATTTTGTATCCTAAGTAAACATTCATTCTATGAGTGGGCAGAAGTTGGGATTGTATACCAGGAAAAATTGTTCCATGCTTGCCCTTACATTTTCTTCCTGGCACCTGCTACTGTGTATTGTCAAAGGGAGGTTGCTGGTATCTGAGCTGGTGTATATATTCTTACTGATCAATTTAGAAATGTCTGACTATGAATGTAGGTAACAATAACAGAATGTTAGTGCAAGAAAAAGAGAGTAACAAGGAAAAAATCCTATCAGCTTTCAGACTCATATGTGTCAGGTCACATTTTGCTGCAGAATGCAGCAAAAACCCTTTAGCTCATCTGTACTATGTTATAGCAGGATAAAACTGGACCTGTTGATCATGATGCGGGTGGAGACATGGTCTATTTCTGCTTTTTCTTTCTTGCTCAGTTCCTAGAGTGTAAGAAAGATTGTTTATCTTCCAATGCATTAGTATTTCACCTCTATTCATTCTCTGCTAACAATTGATGCAACATGTTGTCTTCTTCACGTCTGCCTCATAGCACTTCTGCCTCAAGAAGCTATGTGTGACTTCTGCAGACATTGTTCCGCACTGTGAAATTTTATAGTTTCACTCTTCTCAGTGGGATATATGTCCAGCTTATCGTGCATACTAGCACTTGATTTGTACTGCTAAAAATAACTTTTTTTTTTTAAATAAATATCTGTTACTGAGAAACTATACTCTCTGTCCTTAGATACATATACTTCTCTTGAAATGAGGAAGGAATCAATGAGTGAGAAGATCTGTGTGGCACTGAGCCTTCAAAGCACCTGGTTTCAGGAAGAGGTTGACTGTAGAGAGACACTGCCGCTCAGACCCAGGCTCTGCCACACACATTCCCCTAAACCTGCCAACTGGCATCTGGGTACCATACTGTATTGGCTTCATGCCGTTGTGTTGCTCCTTTCCTTCTCCTAGTTTGTGTGTGGTAGCACAGTCAAATGTGTAGGCTCCATATTAATTGGCAGCCGCTGAACATTAAAAGTTAATTTAAAAGCCCACTGGATTAAAATGGGAAGAGTGTTCCTTTCATTACATTGCCCATTATTTTAAATGTATAATTTACATATATTACCACTTAATTTAACTTAATTTTTTGTAATGAGGTACTGAATGGAAGATTTACAGGATTTACAAGAGTACAAATGGAACATTTATTAGATAGACATTTTTAAGGTTAAGCTTATGAATGAGTGTACATAACCAAAACTAAACGGATTTCTATCAATCTGGGGTTGTGAAATACTACTGTGACTATTGATCAAAATGTTTTAGAATATTCTTTTCTCTTTTTTGCCTTAGGTCACAGATCCTACTCTTTTCTATATTTCCTTCTAGGTTGGTTTTTGATTGTCTGGGGTTTTTTTGTGGCAATTTTCTTTGTTTCTAGAATGCAGAAAATATTGTGGAAATCCTAGAATAGTCTTGTCTCTACTAGAATAAATCTTTCCTTTGAGCCTGGATCACCATTATTATGGTCATGGTTTGTGTTTTTTTTTTAAAACTGGACATGTTTAAGGTCAACCATTGCTTATCATTTGCTTTTCCATCCACTCTAAAGCTTCAATATTTTGTTTTACCTGATCCTGAGTTCACATTTCCTTTACCATTCCCTTCCCTTTTCCCCTCCTATATCAGATATGTTTCCTAGTTGCTTGCATGGAGATCTTTATGTGTACTCTTTGATGTGTTTCCTTTCTCGGAACATCTTGTTGTATAGATGATTTAGCAAGTCTCACCTTTTTAGCTCAATGGAGGGCAGAAAGAAAGGCAAGTCTACTTATTCAAAGAGTTTGAGGAAAGTGAGGGACAAACTAGCAAGAGGGGCCACCCTGCCCTCCTGAGAGAATCACATGTATAAGAATTAATGTAATTTGGATCATCTCATAACTTTTGCTACTTATGTTGCTTTTTGCCTTAGCCAGTTCATTAATTAATAGAAAAATGCAGGTTGGAAGAGACTTCAGGAGGTCAACTAGTCCAACGTCCTGCTACAAGCAGAGTTACAATTGAATTCAGACCAGTTTTGTAATCTCTATGACAGCTATAGGGAAAGCAGTACATTGAGTGAATGAGACATTCCACCAGTATCAAAGTGCAGAAATGGGTACAGTAATTCAGGCTAAGCAGATCTCTGTCATACTCTCCTTCATCCTAGTGGTGACAGAGAAGAGTACAGATGAACAACCTAGTTGCTTTGTTTATAATAGCTGAAGGCAGATGAGATTAATTACGTATTTTTCCACAGTGAACTCTGATGTAATGAAAAAGTGTGAGTGAGAGAAAAATCTGATGTATTTATTGAAAATGAACAAGCCTAAGTGCTGCTGTGGTACCAAGTTTGGTCATTCTTTTGTGCTACTCTTAAAAACCTCTCAATCTGGACCTGTCAGAGACTATCCTGTTTGTTTTCAAGTTCTGCTGGCTCAGACCTGTTCTGACAGCTTAGAAACCTGATCAGGTCCATGCTGGTGGCTGACTGGAGATACTGATAGCTTTACATATCTGATGCCTTGCCTTCGTTTCACCTTCCAGAAAAATGAATCAGTTGTTATGGCAGCTTCTTATTTTTGTGTTTTTTCAAAGTAAATTGTTAATTTGCTACGCTCAGTTATTTCCTCTTGACTTAAATGTGCTAGGATGAAAACTATTTCTTCAAATTTAAAATCTATCTAAAGAAAGCAAGATCTCATTTCAATACAGCAATGGAAATGAGAAGGAATAATGCATAAAGGGGTTCCTTAGTTTCTGAGTAAAATCCTCTCAGCAGCAGAAATTTTAATAAAGTTAATTAGTCATTTTAGTTCAGCTAAGACTGAACTTTCCAGCGGCGTGTCTGCCATGGCATTGGTAACAATGTGGTGTGAAGGTACTTGAGCTAATCTCGACTTGTTAAGAATTTGAGTATAGGTCACAGTGCAGAACTGATGTAGTCTTCAATATCTACCTGAGAATCTGGGTGAATATTTCATCAGTCATCCAAAATAGAGCGATGACATTAAAATTGTGTATGTAATTTGTTTTCCTGCCCTGGTCCTTTGCAATAAATATCAGAAAGCAATTAATTGTGTTTTGACTAATAATGAACATCATAACGATTCCTGTACTTGTCCCCGTAAACTTTCCCAATGAGATAGAATATCTGACTTCTGAAAGGCAAAGCAGGTTTTGGCAACACTGTTGCTTCAAGGAAGTGAAGGGAGGGTGTAATTGTTACTCCCGCAAGCTGTTTTCTAACTGTTGCTATTTTCTGTTTGGATTTCAAGAAACGGAGAAGATTTTATCTGAATTGTATGTAAAATCTTTGAAGAAAAGGTTATTGTTTTCAATGGATTTACTAAAATGGGGGATAATTTTATGCTGCAAAGTCCAGAGCATGTTCTTGTTTGAGACTGAAACTGTTATTGCAGGATGCCGCTTTAATATTAAACTAGCCTTAAATTAAGGTGAAATAAACATAATTTCACATTATCTGAAAAGATATGGTTTTGGAAAGCCGTCTTTGGTCCCAGTGCTAGGGCAAACAGTGTACCATGAATCTAAAAGGGTTCATAAAAATTTTCACATGTCCTTATAAATTTGTATTAATTGACTAATGTACTCTGCTGTAATTAGTTAAACAGAATTGTCAGCTGGCATTTTGAAATGTACCAAGTTGATGTTCTTTTTGAGTAAGAGTGCATTATTGTGATGGCTTTTATTCTATTTTAACCTTTCTTTATCACTTATATGAATTACTTTCCGGTTCTTAGAGCATATTTGGTTTGTAAAATACCAAAAAGTCTTACAACAACAGCGCATTGTTGTCCAGTGCTGCTGGGAATAAAAAGCTAAAATGTATTATAGTTTTCTAGAGCAGTGCTGAAATTCACTCTCAACTCAAATTTTGTTAGGATACTTTTAGATTTTGGTCTCCTAATGTATTTACATGTTTAACCTTCTCAAGTGTAGGCTTCACTAGTGGGGATTTATAGATGATCAGACTAGTTGAGAGGAAGATGTATACAGAGAAGCCTTTAATGGTAGCTAACTGCTTCTGTGGGCCCAATTAAGACTATCCAACTGTGAAACACAGTCCCCTGAGTAACAGTGCAGTCAGCTTGCCTGGGTTTTTTGAGGTGGGGGAAGGAGGTCTGGAATAACGAAATATCCAATGCAGCTGTGAAGAAAAAAAAAAAAAGCTTCAAGAGTTCTCTTAGAGGGAAAAAAACCAAACAAAAAACCCCCACACCTGTCAACCCCCTCCTCCAAAAGAAAAAAACCCTCAACACCACTAAATACCCTCCCAAAAACCTGAAGAAGCATCCCTCAAACTTTTGGTATGCAATATTAATAAAGGTTGAGGTCAGCTTTATATATGCAGCGCATTCTAGACTTGATGCTGTAGTAACTGTGCCTGAGATCTGGATGTGTTGTTGGTCCAAAATCAATCTTGTCACTCCTCAGAAAGCAATGAGAGATAATAAGTACTATTCACCTGATTGCCTTCCTGTTCTGAGACAGCTGGTGACGCTTGTCTTCCTGATAACCAGGAGTTTCAGATCTAAGGCAGGGATAAAGAAAAGCTGGGAGCTTGCTGAATCTAAATTTGACAGTCAATGGCTGTGTAGAGGGTCAGGAGGGATAGAATCTGTGACACGTATAAGAAAGGAACAAAATTTATCTGCTCTGGTTGCAATGATTAGATGTCTCTTTGTCTGGCTTTCTTACAGTGGATGATTGATTGTACCCGCCAGCTGGCTAATATCATAATTAACAAAGTTGCTACCATGGCTGAGAAGTTTAATCGAAAAAATTGCCAGCAGTATGATGCCATTGTCACAGAGATCACAAGCTCTGCGGTGTCGACTTTTGTACTGGTGGAGCCGCAGGACTATGTAGATGTGCTGAGAAGTCGTTCGCTGGGATAACTAAAGGTATGTTTCTTTCCCCATACATTTCTCCCCTGTTTGTTCTTTTGAAAAATGAAGTAGATGGTTGTTTGATGATGCCTTTCATTTCTGGGTGCCATGTGAAGCTATTCTGTCATATTTTAAAGCGGTTGGAATAGAAATCTAGAATACTTTTTATCAGTGCATCAAAAGATGAATAATCAAAACCGTAGTTCATTGCTACTCACCCTTTCTGAGTGGTCTTTGCTGTCTTGCCAGATGCTTTTTGTGAAAAAATACAGATGCGGTGGTTTTCATAGCTAATTTTCTCAGCCGAAGGAACTACAAATGCTGTAGACAGTCTGTATTCTAGGAACTCATAGTTCAGTTCGGGTTTAGGTTTTGTAGTATTTCTTTTCATTCATTACTTCAAGTTAGGATGTAATTAAAAAGGAAAAAAAAACCCAAAACCACACACACAAAACTCAGGGAAAAGACCACATTCTTGCATTCGTAATTCAGCATTAAAATATCTTGCTAAAATATTCATTTTTGTATATTTATGTTTGTGTTGTGAAACAAGAGCTGTGTCAGTGCCATTAGCTGGAGAGCCACTTTGCAGCATCTTTGTAAAATATTGTCTGAGAATCTCACATTCCTTTTGTGCGTATACCTAGTTTTCCAAGTCAAAAATTATTCCGCTGAGCTCTTCTCCGCAATTGTATTTTTGCATGTGTGTGTCTGTGTGCTTCGTGGTAGTTGAGTTATGCTCTGGAGTATGTGTTAAAAATGCCAGCCTGACATATTGCTAATGAGTGTGCATATTGACAGTGACGGGGGCGTGTGTCTGTCTGTGTGCCATATATTAAAACAAAAAGAGGAGAGAGACGGAGACAGAGAGAGACAGAGAGAGACAGAGAAGGAAATATTGGGATGGGAAAGAACAGTTTATTTACATTACGGTATGTCAAAATGTTATTATGGCTAAAAAATCCATTTTAAATAGACATGAGATGGCATATGACGGTTCCTTCTCTTTCTCATAGGAGCTAATAGGGCCATGGTAGGAGAATAAGGGAGAACCATTTATTTTGGTAGTATTGGTATTTTTCTCTGCAACTAATTTTGACTTTTTTTGGTACCAGTTTCTAGAATTTGGGAAATGAATTGTTTGCATTGTGTTTCAGTTCTGTAATGTGCTCTCCCTGAGTTTTCTGTTGCTCTTCTCTGTATCTTAACAGGTAAACTAGTTCAGAGCAATCAGATGAAATTGTTACAGTAGACTTTTGAGAGAATGTATTGTTGTGTAGTTAATGTAGCTGCTGTTTATTTTTAAGCAACGTATTGTTGAGATGCACTCTCTTCTGGTTTACAATTTTCTATGTAGAGTTAAATAATTTTGTAGTGTTTGGATTATATTATTGCAATGATAATTTAAAACTAATCCTTAATTTCAGAGAGATTTTGAAATTTGCAGCCAAATCAACTGCAAATGAATTATTTTTAATTAGTAGACCATATTGTAAACACTATTTTTTTTCTTTATTTCTTTATTTATTTATGGTCTATGCCTCAAAAGAGACTTCTATTTTGTGAGGAAATGCTTTATTTTCAGGCCGAAAAATATTCTTCGTTCATCATGATTATTCTTGTAATCAGTAACGGATTCTAGGTTTTAACATATCCTTGTAAATCTACAGCTTTTCAAGAGCTGCTAAGCAAATTTAAAATCTATATTTTGTTTTGAATAGAAAAATGCTGTGGACAGTGGCAAAATAGATTTGTATTGTGACTGCAGACAATAGGGAAGATTAAGTTACTAAACCAGTATATTGTTGTTCTAAACTAAACCCTGTAATATTTTGTGTAATTGAGACTTTCTGCATTGTTAGAACTCGGTTGGAGTATTAAATGGTTGTGAGGATTAGAGCAGACAACTGAAGCAATGTCACAGTACATGTGGCTGGTTTTTAACAGGATTATCTTCCGAGATGTGTAGAAATGAGCTCTTGTAATAGTTTCGGTGGAATTAATAATTTTACTAAAATGTTAATGGCAAATGTGCTAATGTAAAGAGTTAGAAGATTAGTGATGCGTTCTTTTGCATGGAAATAAGAATATAATAAATGTCCTGCAGGTGACTGAAGCTACTGCAATTTTATTGGAGATTAAAGTTTGATTGACCTTTGGTGAGGTGATTAACCCTTCTGAAATTAAAAGCCAGTGATAAATTATTCTGTCCAATTTAAATGCAAACATAGAAGAGTATGCTGTGTCATTCAAATATAAGAGAAAAAAAAATGTTTTAATTTTCCTTTTGCACTCAGTGAGATGTGATTGCAGACAGCGCACGACTGTGCTCTGGCAGAACTGGCCAGTGGCAACCTGCCTTTGCATGCTGGAGCAGCTGTGCCATGGGAAAGCCAGACTTGGAAGCAGCCTCCTGCAGTGAAACCCTGTATCTGAGACTGTCAGAAGGAACGTATGGAAGCAAGTCAGCGAGGTGAGCAGTGAAAATCACTATGGATGTGCTTTATCTGCTCGTGTAGACCTTGATTCGGCTGATGCGTGCAGGAGCGGGCAGCATAACACAGGTGAAGGCTGCTGCTCTGCCTTGCGAGATGGCTTGTCCGAGCTGGGTTGCTTACCTGTGTGAGACATTGCGGAATTAGAAGTAAATCTGCATGTATGTTGCTCTTTGTGTTGTTTTTTTTCTTCTTCCTAACCCTTAAAATTCAGGTTTACAAGCTTGCAGAACTGCACTTTTTGACTGATAGAGACTTCCTCAAGAGTAGGCAAAGTGCAAGTGTGCAAGTCACTGTGTTGCTTAAACGCTATGGTTCCAGTCCTTCCTCTTAAGTGAGCACAAGTGGCTTCTTAGATTTGGGCTAGTATGTTGTGCTAGATGGATAGGATCAGGACATGATCTTTGCAGCTGACTAAAGCCCTCGGGACTACTTGCACATGTAAAGTCATGCAGATGGTCATCAGAGTCATTGTGGCTATGCTACTGAATAGCCTTTGAAAACATAGAAAGTTAATTTCCAATGGATAGTTCTGTTTCTCATTACAGTTTATATCTGTGCAAACTTTATTAATTAATATTAAATTGGAAAGACCTCAGCAATATGCTTGCTGCATTTTTTATGAATGTTTCATTAAAAGTTGAACACTAAGAAATTCCTCCAAGACTATCTGCCTTGCTCCTTTTTTTTTTTAAACAGACAAATGACTGTCAAGACAGGGGTTTGTTTTGTAATGAATTGCACTTAATTTTCCCAGAGTAAGAGATCAGTGTGTTACAAAACAGTATATTGTCTAAAAGTAGTTCCAGAGAACCATAGACACTCTCTGAGGACTTAACTTTACACTGACTAGAACCATGATAATGGAATCTGTTTTAAATTTGCATCTTTTTGTTGTAAGACCTGATGTATTTGTTAAAAGACTTGCTCCAAAATAGTGGTAAATTAGAAGCAGCTTATTTACTTGGGGTATGTTCATTTCACATAAACAAGCCCTTGAAGTGTCACTGTCTTCTTCCTTCGCCTGCCAGTCCAGGGAAGGGAGGCAAGTGGGTCAGCTCTGCACCAAGGACTCCTCATGATACTTGGCACAGTATATTAGATCAAACTATACCTTTTCTTTTTCTTTTCCTTTTCTTCTCTTTTGTTTTTTTTTTTCCCCTTCCTCTCCCTGAGTCCACCTCTCTCTGCCTACCTAAGAAGAGATAAAAAAGCTGTTTGAAGGCTTTTTCTTGCATGCCAGCATCAGTAGTGCTGGGAATTGGTCTGAAGGGCAGAAGGGCTACTGCAACTCTTGGGCCTTAAGTGGACTTTCTGCCTAGTAAAATTTCTTATCCTTTCATGCAGCTGCAAAGCATTAAAATGATAATGAATGTACTATCTGCATTCCATATTCGGTTTTCCTCCTCACTCTTCATCAAGGAAGACTTCATATTGCCTCTGTCAAGGCAGGGAAGTCCAAGGAATTGCAGTTGAGAAATTAAGGACCCCAAGGTAGCGGCTCACTTCTGTCTTTTCTTTTCATTTACACTTTAAACAGCCTTCAGAGAGATGGGCTGCTGCTTCTGGGACCCAGTGAAGAAAGTGAGGAATAGATAAAAGCTAAACTTGTGGTGGAGTGACCTAAATGGAACAGCTGGCAAAAGTATAGAGGGGATCCTCCAGGGTACTGAATTATACCTTCAGGCTTGGATTAGTAGGATGTTTAACAAAGAGATCCATTTGCCAAAAGGATATCTGCCTGATTTTTAATTATGGAACTAGCACTTCCTTCAACATTTGTAAATTATCGAGCTTTTTTTCTGTTGTAAGGTGTAGAGTACTAATTGTTGGCTTTGGACTTTTTCTGCTTTCATCAAATTAAATTTTTTACATGTTCTTGTTTTAAGTCTCTGAATATTGGGAAAATGAGACATTTCAACAGTTTTCGTGTTATGAATAAAGAGATCTATGCTCTATAGACAAAATAAATATGAACTTCAAATATTGTTTTTCTTGAAATCCTGGAATGATTTTGAGTGCTTGGAGTAGGTTAAAACTTTTCTTTAAATTGAAGAAAACAGTATTTATAGGAACTTTTTTAAGGCATACGTATCCACTGTATTTTAGTTAACAACAGTAGGTGTACAGGTCAATGCTTCTTTTTTAAATTGTAGTAGATAGATGTCTCCATCTCTTTGCATATTTTACAGTAGAGTAATGCAGGAGAGGAGAAAGAGTGGGACTGCATATGTGAGAAATTCCTATTGTGCCAGCCAACTTTTGTACAACATTTACTTTTTTGTGATATCCATTATGCACTTGTCTGTTATCAGCCAAATACTGCCATGCATTTATCAAATCTCCACACCAAAACAAATTTCCAAATTCTGTTTGAAATATTTCCGGATACTCTAGCATGAGATAAAGTTTCCAAATTGGTGGCACAATGTACACTATCAGTTTGTAAAGAGATACTAAATTTAGTGTCTGTTTATATTTACTGATGTAGTCAGCCAGAGGAGATTGGGCAACATAGTGATATGTTTCTGGAAAATCTGTTAGAATACTTACTATATCTGCCTACTATAAGCAAAAAAGTACTTCCAAGGTGAGGGGGGGCAAGCTAGAGTGTTTTAACTGTACTCACTTCCTACAGAGTATAACATCTAAAATAAACACTGTTAGTCATTACACCTTCTGTTTTGCTCTCTTGAAAATACCAAACATGGCAAGTTCCTTCAGAGACAGCTCACATAAGATTGTTTTGATGATATTCACTGTGTTTTTTGCTTCATACGTTCTGTTTGATGTTAGTAAGTCATGTGAGAGATTGGACAGCTGCTTAGCATGTGGTATGACACATATTTGAGTGTTTCTCTCTTGCTACTCAGAAATGGAAAGAAGTTGAAGTTATAATGTTGTTTCCTGTTAACCCCAGTGAAGTTGGCATAGGAAACTTCATATGCTTTTAAGCTAGTCTGATAATTATTTATAAATTGGCTTGTACAAAGTACTAAGATTTCACTTCTACGAGCTTTATTTTTCTTCTAAACTCTCTGTCAATAGTCACAATATTCTACTCTGCTGATACCTAAATGAAAATTCAAGGTCTAATACCCTTTTAAACATTTTTTGTATATTTTTTTCATAATACAATGAATGACATTTTTCTGTCTAGAGAAAACTTCCTAAATAGTCATACATGTGCTATACAGCCTGTGATAGCAAAACATACTGCCATTTCAATAGCTGTATAGGGTTAGATCTTACAGTTGAAATTAATTTTTTCCCCATTGCACTGATGTTTTCAATAAAAGCTTCATATTCCATGTTGCAAACCTACACATAATGAAACTATACTGTATATTCCTTCCCAAAAGTTACCCTGAAATCAGGGCAGAAGGTAACATGCTGTCTATTCTGAATAAATGTATTATATGTATTAAAAATTTTGGAAGTAAAATTATTTTTTCTTATTTATTTATTTTGGGAAACTGAAAGTAGACAAAAATGATAGATTTGTTTTAGGCTTCTCTTAAAAGTCGGTAATTGTCTGGGCTGTTTATTTTTTGTCATAGAAGATTACTTGCAAGTTGGTAATTGCATTTTTTTGTCCATCCAACTTGTGTAGTTTTCAGAAAGAGTGAGTAACAGAGAACTGAATTTGAATAACTTGAATGGCTTTATGTTCTTGAAATGGATAGCGTGGGAAGTTTCTAGAATATTTTTTTTTATTTTTAAGTAAACTATAATATGCTTTCTTTAAGAAATTAAATTGAAAATGAAGTGAAGGTATTTTAATTAAAAATTGCCTAACTAGAAATGAGAACAAGTTGGACCATTGTGTTTAAGAGTTCAAAAACTGCTTGAAGAAACATTAACTTTTAAAGTCCTGTTTGAATAGTCACTAAACCTTTAGTAAAAAATGGATCCACTCTTCCACGTAGCAACACTAAGGAAAACATTTATATGCAAAAATAGTCCAATTTCTGAAAATACAGACCAATTAGTGAGATTTGATTTAGTTATTTGTCACTGAGTATGCATCATGTATACGTTAGAGCTGATTTACCATTATTTCCTCACATTATTTGCAAAAAGAGATTCCTGTTTATTGAAATATTACTGAAGAATCTAGCTTTCCCCACAAATTACACACTTTTTGCATAAATGTGCCTAATTACCTGAATTCAGTTTTGATTAGCAGTGTTAATTGATGCAGCTGTGGATGGGCTCTGTTTACCTAAATTACCATGTGCAAACAGCAATATGTCTGAAAGTGAATATGCTAAACTGAAAATACTAATTAGCTAAGACAGATTGTTATTCAAGTCACATCTCAGAGCTTTTTAATGAAAGCCTGAATGTGTCAGGCCTTTCTGATATTCAGACAGAAATGTCTATATTACATATGATTTCTAAATTTAATTCATAGGAACAGATGGGATGTCGACCAGGGTTCTTCTCCATTGGTTCCAGTATTAATGTGAATATTTTACTCTACTGGAGACATTTTTGAGTGTGTATGACGGAAGTGTGAGAGTGAGACAGAGAGAGGAGGGAGGAACTCATTGTGTGCATTGACAGTGTGCCAGCCAAGAACATCTAACTGGTCTACTTTGACCGACATATTTGCAAATTATGGCCACCTACTTTCCCAGAATGAAGATAAACAGTTTTTCAAATTTAATAGAGCTAGATAGTGTAATAAAACCAAATAATAGAAAGGTTAAGCAGATCTCGGTAACAGATCTTTTGCAACAACAGATTTTTCCTTTGGCAACAATAACAAAAATATGTCCGTTTTTTATATGAGAGGACAATTGGGTTTCATGTTTCAAATTGGTGTGGAAATGCTTTTAACTACATTAAACTGTAATGTGAAAATATCAATTATTTTCTCAAATTAATTACAACAATATAGATGTAGGTATTCAGATAATGCACTTAATCACTCATAATAGTTCAACTGAATGCAAAACTGTAAGTTTGAAAGTGCTATAAAAGAATATCTAAAGTATACAGATTGACTTAAGTGTTCTTAGTGTAGACCAGCAGCTTCATCACATATATCTGTTCCCCAGTCCCTTTATTTTTTTGCTTCAGAGCTTAAATATTCAGAGGTCAGCTCCCCTGTGAAACTCAGTAATTGTACCATAAGCTTTTGCCACGTCTTGTCAAAATGCAAAGCAAGGATTATAAGTACTGTGCCTAACTATTTGTACCAAAATAATAGTTGCAGTTGAAATGTTCTAGTATTCATGTTTGGACAGTTTTTGCATAAATGTTCTCAAAATATCTGTAACGGTCCTAGTACAATGTACATAGCTAATGTTATAAAAAGTGCCTTGTCTTTTAACCTAAGTTTAGCAGAATCTGTCGTTATTCTACAGTTATGGCAAATACAGTGGATAGAATTTGGCCTGGTTACTTAGTATTGGGAACATGGTGCTTCTTTTTCAAAAGGTTCAATAATTCTGATTTTGTGTAAGTTGACATATAGAGGTGACCATATTTTCTGCAAGTAATTATCTAAACTCCTAAGCTTTATACCTGAATCCTTTCGTTGTGCTCTCTTGTACTTCATTGGTATAGGCTTTTCAGATGGAAAATATTTCTATATAAATCAGACACAGATACGTGCATTGTTCAGCTGGCAATTATCTCAGGCTAAAGAGGAGAACAGTCATGGTGTGAGTCAGATTTGGGCCACTATGATAAAAAAAATCACTTCATTCCTATTACAGATATAAAATATGAGTGATCCTTTATAATGAACTGTCTCTTCAGTCTAGACATCTGACCTAGTAAAGGGCTTTTATCCCAAAGAAATGATATTTATCATGAGTTCTGAGTTATAAAATGTTATACTAGACCATCTAACAACAAGTACTCCACCACTCTCAATAGAGCTTGGCTTCCTTATGCAAGATGTAGCTGACGGAGTAAATGAGAAAGATGCAACACCTTCTGACACATAAAAAAGCGAAAGAGACAAAGAAAGGCAGACAGAGAAATTCAAACAAATTTTAAGATGAAGCTTGAAAAATTCATTAAAAAATCCATCTGATGATTCCTTTCACTGAAATAAACAATTTGGAGACAACCTTTTCTGGGCAGGTGTAGACTGGTAGATCAAAAGAAGAACAGATAATCCACTGTTTAAATGAATATACCAACACCTTTCCTCAAACAAAATATGGTAGCAACTCCTCTGTAAAGGTCTTGAGAAAGCCAGCACTTGATCCAGAATATCTCTCTAAACTTTGACCTTTATGCAACCACCATTTCAGAGCAAAATCAGTGAGAAAAGTCTGTGGTATTTGCTTTTATTGTTCAGAATAGGAATTCAGGACCGAATCTTAATGGTAGGCATAGCAGAAGAATGATTTGTGAGAACCTAGATTATATTTCTACCTCTTTATAACCTTTATTGGTGTGATCAGCTGCTACTCAGGACATCTACGTGATACAGGTGGAAAAGCTGTCTTATTATAACAATGGGTTCTTGTTTTGATCCAAGGTACATTTGGTATCTTCTGACTCCAAAAAGCTGTCACTTGCAGTGTCCAGACTATGCATTCTACAATTTATGCACGAGATTGCTTAGTAAAGAGATCCAATAAGAGTATTAAGATTGAATTGCCTCTTTCTTTAGCCTAATTCCAAAATTAGTGACTTACGTGGTATGAAGTCAACCCTCAGATGAGGATGCAAAAAATTATGCTGGGAAAAAAAATAGTGTCGTGTCTAGTTCTCTACTTTGTCATTATTTCTCAAAAGAATCTTCAGCAATGAAAGTGAGTGGTAATGAGATTCCTATGAAAAACATACATTTTGGTCTATTGAAACTGAAGTGCTTTAAAGTAGAAGACCTATGAAAGCTGTGGATGTACAAAAAGATGTAAGGTTAAAACTGCTATCAGCATAATACAAACTTTGTAAGCGTACAGAACATTTGATTCTGATGAAATATACTTAACACAAACCAAGGAGGTAAAAGAAGAGATTCTAGTTTGTCCTCACTTCACCACCTTCTCAAGCCCATCTATGAATAGAAATGGTTTCTACCACTCCATGTTTTTAACTTTAACTTTTCTGTCTTTCTCCTTAGTCAGTCATTATTCTTCTGCAGCAAGATCAACCTGTTGCTAATGTTGAAAGTTATATGTTATGTTTTTTTTTTTTTTTGCTTCATACGTTCTGTGTTACTTTAATTCTTGTAACACAATCAACTTGGGAAAAAAGGCAAGGCATTTTGTTGTGCTGGTTATTGCTCTGTGAGTAAGTGGGGTATATATACATACTCATCCTCTGTTCTGATATTTACATGGGATTCAAGGTTTCAGCTGTTGTAAACTCAGTGCAATGTTTCTAGTCTTCAAAGCAATTAATGTGTCAATATTGGCTCTGTTGGCTACCTCTGACTTGCCAAGGTACTTCTCAAATCAAGGAGCATGCTGTTGCTGTATTAGGAAATCTCTTCATATACTGCAAGTAGAAAAGTATCTTCTGCTTATATATATTATATATATTTTATATATTATATATTTGACACATTTAATATCTATCCTAAATTAATATGCTGGAATTTCAAGATCTGGTCTGCCTGTGTTCCCAGTAGTCTTTGTTGTTGTAAGTTTATAGGAACACCTTACAATTTACTGATAGGAATGCATTTAACGGTTCAGTTACTCGAACTTTTAAAGTCAGTTTTAACCTACATGAATTGCACAATTTCTTGTTGCCAAATGAAGTCAATATGTTTTCCAAAGAATTTATGTGATTTAAATAAATTAAATATTTAATATTTTTTCAAGTTAATTATATAATATTTTGCAATTTACACTTTAAAAAATAAAAGAAGCATCTTCCTCTCTCTCCCTCTTTCTCTTTATGCTTGGTACATAATTTGGATAACCTCGATTGTCCTGTTTATCATATTTCCTGTTAACTTTCTGACCTTTAGGCTGGCTAACAATTTGTGACTGGTTTTGCTTTATTACACTTGCCGTTTTGTACAATTAGCATATGAGTGATGTTATGCACCTGAAAAAAACCCCACAAAAAGGCCTTTTATCTTCATAGGCAAAACCAAAATGTGTTAATCTAATAGGCTCTTACAGATGTTTAGAAGTACTACCACCAATGGTGAATAAGTTTTTCTAAGAGTGTTGTGTCAGCATGGATTTGAAAAAGTCTTGCAACCCCCTACTTAAATAACTATTTCTGTGTAATTTTTGTAATACTACTGACTTTGTATGTGAGCTTTTCCAAATGCTTTTCTCTGCTCAACTCAGATTCTGCTTCAGCTTACTGTATTATTCCATTTTTCCACTTCATGTCAAAATTGCAAGCCACCATTATGTATGTCAAAAAGGCAAGTGCAACTGCATATTGTCTGCAAACTTCCATTAAATCAAGACTAATAACCAAAAATTTACTCTTTGTCTCATCACTGGTCTTCACTCACCTACTTTTAATTTAAACTTCTTAAAATATTCTCTGTTCTTTAATACAGACTGTGTTGTTCCTGTTACATTTCTGTATATGAAGTACAATACAACCTGCTTTCAATCTAAACTTGTTTTCAACTATATAAAACTATATAAGACAGTAAGAGAACTAGAAATAGAGTGAATCAGTATTGCCTTCTCTGTCAGATAACAGTTACTCTGCTTTTCACATGGTTGTCCATTTATGTGTCAGAGGATTGATCAGAAATGAAAGCTCAAGCTATGAAAATATATTCCTTTCTCAGTTTACTATATCCTTTGTCATTCACATTAAATTGAAAGATTTTCACTTCTTTTAGTCCTTGTGTAGCTCCACTCTTTACTACATCTCTTTCAATAGTCTCTATGCTGGCCATTGATTAAATTGATGCTATTGCAACCCTCTCTTTTAGGAAATATTGTGTATGTGTTTGTCTAAGAGTTTACATGTGTGAACCTATGATACAAACTTTGGACCAGTTCCTTTTTCAGACAGAACTATCATGGAATGAGTAAAGTCTCAATGTAAGACAGTAAGTTTTCCTATACTAGAATGTGTATTAATGAATTATTTCAGTTGTCAGCAGCGCAAATTCTTCTGAGAAGTAGAATAAGCAGTATGCCTACTTGCGTTTAGTTTGATTCTTTCCAAAGTATGCATATATGTGCTGACTGGTGCCTGCATGGTAGTTATGAGCCATTCTAGATCTGTCATTTTCATGTTGCTGTAAGGTTAGGGAATTTCAATTGGGTGGCAGTCTACTATAAGATTTTTTAATAATGATTTTCTCAAGACTACAAACGCTCATAAGGAAACTTGCATAACCAGATAATAATACACTGAAGTGCATGTAGACTAGAGAAAAGATCTGTCTGAAAAGTTGTGTTTTTCATAGTATAGAGAGTGTGTTAATATGTGTATTTAGTATATGCATATGTTTATGTGTGTACAATTGCACAGCCCATAAAAATGACTGCGATGATCATGCAGGAAATTTATAAAGGCTTTCATGCAATCTCCCTTCTTTTTGATGCTAGTTCCACTTTAGGCAACCATTGTTCCAAAATTTGCAGTGTTTTCCAAAAATGACCAGTGTCTTTTTGCAAATATCCTGCAAAAAAGTTCCTATTCTCTTAGATGCAAATTTTCTTTATGCTTATTTGTCTCCAGAGTAGTATCAGACCATGTTTAAATCAGAGACTATTTTTATGTTAATTTTATCTCTAGGTATGAGAATGGAAATTGCACTTTTGGAAAGAAAGAAGACTCAGTCAGATTCCCAGTGGAAATAAAATATTACTTTCAAAGCACATGAGCTCTCAGATGTGTAAAATAAAATCTTAATATTATCATTACCTAGCCTTTTTTTCAGTTAGATTACATCATTTTAAAATGTTTTTGCCATGTTTGTCCTTGTACTTTTGGACCTATACAACTTAAGTCTGGCTGCAACAATATCAGTGTGTTGTAAAAGGTTACACACAATCTTAATTCTTTGCCCATTTCCTCATTATTGATTCCTTACTTGTACAATATATTTCCCTGTAAGCTGTCTTTCATCTCTTTCAAACAAATATGTCTCCATGCATATGGAGAGGAGAAACAAAAGGAAGTTTTTAGGCAAGTCACTTTGCTTATCTTTCACTTACAACATCTGGATCATCTGTAAGGCTTCTGAGAGAGCAAAGTGAAGAATGTGGTGGGTTCTAGTTGATGCTGCAATGTGCTCTCAGATGAGGGTTTTGTACACTACTTCACTGCATTTTGTGATGCAAATAATGAAAAATAATAATCCATTCTTAGAAATAGTGTGTAATGGAGAAGACGCATGAATAATTGACAGTACCATTTTAACTGTTATGCTAGTTTCCAATGACAAATGTACTATAAGTGAAAAAAAAAAAAAAAAAGAAATATCACAAGACTATCATGGACAGCTGAAAAATAATCAACACACCATAGTTTTTAACTTAATGGAAGGCTCTTCAGGGCAACAGGCATATCCACTCATGTTTGTTCAGTACAGAGTATAGTAACTCTTTGGTCCTGACCATTCACTCTGGGCCTTATTTGTAATATAAATATTATAGATGTATACATATTTATATACATATATTACATAACTGAAAGGTTGATTTTACTTGACCAAAAAAAAAAAAAATTGAATCCAACAAAAAGAAAAAGAATATTATTGCTGTCTAGCTTTGTTGCTGCCAGAGGTGAGTCAGTGCTCTGTCAACTCAGAAAGCCAAAAGCAGTTCACTGAATGTGTTGTTAAAGAAATGATCAAACTCCTAAATTAACAATAGATATTAAAGAAAACTTGTCCTTAAAAAGACGTTCTCTTACCAAGGCTGCTAAGAAATGATTTTAGAGTTAGGTTTTTGCAGTAAAACTCACAGAGAGTGAACTTCACTCAGAGTGAAGTCTGAAACCTAAAATGAGATATGCATCTTTCAACAATATAAAATTTGAAAAAAAAACACCAAACCCTGTGCTGTCTGTGTTACATTATATGAACTTTTTATTACTTGACGAGATGACAAACAGCAAGAGGAGAACCTTGGCTCCATCTTCATTATCCTTTTGTAGGGCAGCCAAGCAGTTTACTCACCCATATGTTCTCTGTTCCAAAACCAATTCTAGTAACAAAAAAATAAAGTATAAAAATTGAGATTCAATTTTGTGAAATAATTATTTATAGGGTGTACAAGTTGTGAGTATTCAAAAATACACTGAAGAAAGATTCTGTCTGGCTGTCAGTTTAAATATTACCTTTTAAAAATAGATGAAAGGCTTAAAGTGTGAAGTGTAATGCCCAAATCATTAAGGACCGAGTTTCAGAAAATGCTTTTAAAACAACTGCTCATTGGAAAGATATATCCCCTTTTCATCTAGGAGAAACAGAAGAACTGATGCGTTAGTAGCTGTTAATGCTAATGTTAATTCAGGTTTGCATTCTCCATGCCACCAGCCAATGTTGAATTGCTAGTTAAAATGTTGAGAGAAAAAATGGCCTGTAAATTCTTTCTGGACCTATAAATATTTTTAGAGATTGCCTTCATTAGTGGCTTTAATAAAAAGAAAAGATTTTATATTCCTTTCTTCTCAATAAACATGCATAGAATGTTATCTCTTTCTGCTACAGTACCTGCAGTATTTTAATTGCATTTCATTGTTCCCAAACCTAATTTGTTGGAAGTTAATTTTAATGATACTAGAGCTGAATCAGTGTTCACATTAGAGAATTTGGCAAGATGGACTTTTATGCAGAGTAAATCCATAAGATAGTTCTTCTTATGTCTTTAAGAAGGTCTAATTTATTTTACGAATTAGTTGATATTTAAGGTATAAACATCACATCTAATGAGTGTACAGGTTCAAATCACAGAGTGGCTTTTAAGACAGAGTAAACTGTTAATAAATGTTTAACTGACATAAAATTGTAGAATCATTCCAAATTTTTCTAAACTTCCAAAGGAAAAAGTCCTTAAGTTCATCAGTATTTAAACAGACCCTGAACAATGCAAAGCAGGCTTAACTGCCCTTGTAGGATGTAAGAAGCTGCAATATTTTCTGTGCCTTCTTTGCACAGAAACTTTTTTTGCTGAGCTTAAAAAAACAAGAAACAAACCAAACCAAAACCCAAACAAGGAGAAAACATCATGAGTCTTTTCCAGTAGGTAGCTCATTCAGAAAGGAGACCTATTGGAGTTAATAAAACTGGTAGTCATCAGCTAATTCTGGTTGTTGGTGTTAATCTTAGTAATGATACTCAAATCAGCCTTCCCTCCTTATTTGTAAAATAGTTATCAAATTGTGTGTGCTATATAGGTGAGCAACATAGCCTGCTGCAGGTTGAAGAAACCCTGGAGCTCATTTAATATTAAGGTTGCATCTGGGATATGCTCTATAGCTAACTTTTTGATGTTTTTTTTTTTTTTGCATATTTGCTTCTCCTCCCTCCCCGCCCCCGACTCAGTAAAACAGAAAGGAGGATATAGCTCTCCCTAAAGTCCTGTGAGAAGTCTGTCTGTTAGTCAGTGAAGACAAATAGCATTTCACACTGATATCAGATATGTGGAGAGGAGAGGCTTTGCATCTGAAATTAAGGGGATGGCGCATTCAAGTCAACTCATGAAAGATAGGCAGGGATTGTACCTCGTAGGGCTATGTGCTCCCAACAGAAAGCATGATTCATTGTTTGGATTCTCATTTTTAAAATTTCCTACAGTCAAAATCATGTGCTGAACAGGTTTCAGTAATTCAGTGTTTAAAAGCCAAAGGCAGCTACAATTTCTGTCTTTGTTAGGAGACAGAACTACAAGGTCTTTATTTTCAAATTTAATATTTTTAAAAGTTACAGTCTTCTGATCAGACACAGAAAGACAAAAATAAAGAAATCATACTAGATCATTGCAATGGTATAATCCTGTTATACCAATTGGCACTCCACTTGGGTCACAATCTGATAGGTTTAGAGCCTGGAAAGGAGCAAAATGTGATTTCTGCACCTTACCAAAAAGCTTGTGGTTGAACTGAGGGAATATTGTTTAAAAATAAACCCTGATTAGAAGTAACTCAAAAATTTTCATCTTTCTGAGCAAAGGTCTCAATAGCTAACCAACTTATTGTTGCAGAGTTACCAGTAATTTTTGTGCATGTGTCATTTTGCAATCAGCATAGCAAATAAAAGCCACAGATAGGAGACAGTCTTATAAAAATGTAGAGAATGTTGTTACCCATATTCAAGAGTTAGACAGGATCTGCTTAGCTCTCTCTGGAGAGAACTGGTTGTCTTATCAAAGTCCCAGTTTCTCCCATGTTTGTTGGCTCAAAATGAGAAGGATATCATACTAAAAATATGAAAGACACTCTCCATTTTTTAAATGGTGTTTGAATCCTGGCTGATTTGAGAGAGGGTAAAATATACAAGGTAATGCGGCATCACTTTCAAGAAGGTATACAAAACATCCCATGTTAAGAAGAAGAGAAGACAAACACAGAAAAGCAGAATCCCTCTTCCCATGGGAGCTAGAACTGTTAAATCTAAAGCCAGACAATGTGTCCTTACTGGTATTACTCAAGCACTCCAGACAGTGGACTCTACTGATATGAGTCAGTATACTGATATGATAACAGAAGTGCTGCCACACTTGCTGTCCTTGCCTTTTACATCTGGTATGATGAATCAAGATTTAAGTTACTTGGCTGTTAACATGTGGTGCTCTTGAGTAGACAGGGGGGAAAGAACGAAAAGTGAGAGTCTTACAAAGATGGAATGAGGTAACATCACATTGTTAAATGTGTTGTAAATGGAACCAAATGTGTTCGTGGAATAGTCTTTGGAAAATTGAGTCTGTTACATGAAATGTTTCTGTCTTGAACATCCCCTGTTTTCATGATGAATAAGAAGGATCTTTTTGCAAAAATACTCCTTTGAGACAGAACTTAATTTCTATGTCACTCCTGTTGGAAGAAACTTAAATGTTGCCACAGAAACTGAAGCATTCCTCTCTAGTTACGCATCTGTGATCTTAAACCAAATTATTTTTCTGTTTCAGCATCATCTTAGTCTTGAAGCTGACAGTGGGAGTCTGATTTTAAAAATAGAGTATTAGTGCCCAAATCAATTGTTATAAGTCTACTACATGACTACCTCTCCTCAGCCCCCTCTCTATCTATGCAGGTGCACATGTCTTCTTTCAAAAGCTTCCTAAACTGTTGTAGAAAGCATTGTGTTAAAATGGTCCATGTACCCTTTCTATTGGGGAACAGTCCCATTTCAAGTGAAAGTATCAACAGAACAATTCCCTGTGCTTTTTCTTCCTCACTACAGCTAAGCCTTTCTGATTTCCTTTCAGAGACGTAAAGTTTTGGCGGAGTGAATATATATGCAACTCTTGTGCTGCAATTTCTTGTTACTCTCTGAATGTACTGGGCTTGAGGGGAGGGAACTTGACCATATGGAAATGGCTTTCTTATCCAAGTGGAAATAGTTTTAGTCAGCTTTCAGGCAGGCTCTGTAAACATAATACAGTAGAGGAACTCACAGAGCTGTAGTTTAATGGCCATTTAAATTGCCTCTGCGGTACATTCAGAATCATGATAAAGTGAATGCCAATGTTTGTATTATGAATGGAAGACAAATGTCTTCTGAGCAAAGAAAATCTCATGTTAATTAAACTTTTCCATGGGTTAGGGTGAATAATTCCACTTTTGTGTCGTTAAAGCTCCTTTGATTTTAATTGCGTGACAAAAAAAACCAAAGACTGTAATTGTTATGTTAGCAAATATTCATATTTGATTACAAGCATCTGTGTATTTCAAATCAAAAATTAAATGCTTTTAATTGGACTGGGTTTGTTTTTTGGTTGGAGTGGGAGTGGAGGGGGTTTTTATGGTGTTTTTTTTTTCCAGGCTCATACTGTCAGTATGCTGAAAGTCATTCTATAATCTGTTTAGTGAGAACTACTCCCCTTTAGGTGAAAAGAAATTTCAACTGAGTATACCTAAAATTGTCTAGAAAATCCTATTATACTTACTGAATTTCAGTTATATATTTCAGATTCATGTGGAATTCAATGAATGCTTGGATCAAATATGAAAAACTGTAGCAAGCTTCCCGTGACATACACAAGGGTTTTTTTCCCCCTTTGTGGCTGACTTAGAGAAACAAGGAACATTCTTGTAAGAGATGGCAAAGGATAAACTGAAACGATAAACATTAAAACATACCTAATACTGTGATATATTTTAGAACTGGAAACAAAGATGGGATACACATCTGTCTTGCCTCCCTGTGCATCTGTCTGTCTCTCTAGAGCAAGTCAATAAAAATGATTAGACCTGGCATCTCACAAATGTACACCCTTAAACCATGAAGCAATAAGTGAAGGAAATTTTTTTCTGACCTTTTCAAATTACATCCAACTGTCTAGGGAATTTCTCAGTGACTGGAGGTAATAAGGTTCAATCCGTTTTGCTGGTTGACTTCAAATTTAGCTCCTCAGAAGCCCTAACTTATCTATTCTTTTTATCTTGGCCTTGGCATCTATTCAGTACAGTAATCCATGCATCTAATCTTTTTTTTTTTCTCCCCTCTCAGGTTTAGCTGGTGGATCACATTGTGAAATCTGCAGCCATGAAAGGGCCTCCATTTATTGCACTCTTCAGAATGAAATATTAGCATGGGAGGCTAAGCTGGTATGTTGCCTTTGAGAGGCTCTTGTTGAATTTAATTAGCTTTTAGATTTCACCTCCATCTCACATCTCAGCTTTCACCATTGTATGTGATGTAGGCTTCAGTGACTTTCATTATTTAAAACTTTTCCAACTTAGCTGTGCTATTTTAGAATACTGAGGTGGAAAATAAAGTTTAAAGTTCATTGTCTGATTTCTGTTGAGTTTTTATGATGTGAACTGGGAAACGATAGAGACAGAGCGTCCCAGTAAGTTAGTGAATCATTCAACTGAGAAAGGCAAACAAGCATTTGTGCATGGTTTGTTTCTCATTGTACACTGTGAAGTAAAACTGGAAAGAGCTAAAGAACATTTTAAACAAAGTATTTATTAGAGTATTTGATATTAAATGTGTTTGTATATAGGATGAAATGCTTTCTTTTAAACTCATTTGCATATCTGGTTTTGTTTTTGTGACTTACACAGGGTACTATGGAGTAATCACTTCAGGTTCTGGTTCACAAGTAACTCCAGGACAGCATGAGGAGAGTTGTCATAAGAAATGGTAAGCTCTTGACTTTTAACTTACTCCCCATATGGACCTAGAGATTTGCTTCATTTCAGGCAGAGGAAGGTCATAAACATTGGCTTTTGCTGCTGTCGCTTCCCCAGAGTATTAAGTCTGTTTAGTGATATCTGATGTGCTGTTGAATAACCTGCAGAAAATGGAAAGTGCATGCATAACAAAAAGCCCTTTAAAACACTTGCTTTTAATCTTGCAAGAAATATACTGGAACGTAACATATGCAGCTAACTGACATGTAGTTAAAGCAGCAGATACAAAGAGGTTTCATAAAGATACATGATGTGATTTTTTTTTTTTTCTTTCTCCTGAATTCATCTTCATTTTTATTCTCCCTTATGAAATACAGAGAAACATGGTCAGATGGATAAAGTAGAGAACTGGAAGTTTATAGATCTTGTGCAAATATGTAAATGGTCCTCTAGTAGAGCTGTCATGTTTATTGAGTCACTGTTTATTTGGTACCATAATTTTGGCTTCTGTGAAAAGCTGTCAGTATTTGGCTGAGGATGAAGACAGGGTGCAATCAATTTCATTGTCTTTTAATTGATTCAGCTGAAATAAAATATGTTAATTTTTAATCAAAATATATTGTGCATCATTGATATTAACAATGTTAAAAGTGAGATACTCAATAATTTGAAGGCCAGTCGTATGCCTGGAAGTTGGCCACAAAATTGTTGAGAATATCTTTATTAATTTAAGGAAAATGGTACCCAACACTGGCAAGACTGTTGGCATTCACAGTTACTTCATTTGTGTCCTTACTGTGATGTAGCAAAAAAGCATTGCTAAATGGACAGATCCAGATATACTCTTAAGCAATATGCATAAGTATTTCAAAATTTCTTTGTTATTTTAGAACAAAAGATAATGTACCTAAATTGGCAGTATGACACATGGTGTCCTTGTTTCAGAGATAATGTGAAAGGCCATATTTTGAGTGTACACAAACACACAGTTTGGTTCTAAAATAAAGCGTAGTCAATTGAACAAATATTTGTGTGGATGTGCTCATTAACTCTCACATCTTGTAAGCTCCACTTTTATCTGAGTTATTTCTTAGTAGTACAGTTTTACTGTTCTTGTTTCTACATTAAATATTGTTCTCCTGGCACTCCAGTATCCCAGTTGGCCTACAGATATGGAGAACAATAACCCAAAATGGTCCATAGTTTGCCAGGTGTATCAGAGGACTAAGAAATGCCTCATGAAAATAGCAAGTTTTAGAATCTCAAAACAATGACACTGTTGATAGCATGTAGGTATCTTCTCACAGTCAGTGCTTGAAAAGTTGTGGAATAAATACCCCTCTCATAATGTTTCAAGCAGAAATATGGATGGGATTATTTTGAATGCAAGTAGGATCTTAAGATGATGGTAGTATGAGTTTTCTTTTACTGGGCAAGATATTGTTTCTGAGATTCTTTACAACTTGCAATTTTGAATGCTGGACAGAAGCAGTACTGTCAACAGGTCTTTCTACCATATTGATGATTTTGAACTCATAAGTATTGAAAGTGAATTTGAACTAATAAGTAGAAAGGATTTTTCTTTTTTTTTTAATTTAAATTCAGTTCATCATAGCATATGTTTCATGAAAGGAACCATGTGGCAATATCTAAATGTTTACGTTTTATTTATTGGAGTGTTTTTGTACTGGTACTTAGGAGCTATGGACAACAGTTGAGCCAAATGTGGTGTTGTCCACTTGGAATGTAGCTGAGTATTTTTTCCTTTGTCAAAGCCAAGCATTCTGGATCACTGAAGGTCTAGAAACGTGAGAGCTATATTTGGTGTTTTGATATTATCGGGGAACACCAAACTCCTTTGCCAAGTAAGCCATTCTTGAAAGTATTAAAAAATTAAAAATAAACACAAATATTTTTCAATCATGCTACATTAGGTCTTATAATCCTGATTTTTATAAATTGAAAGTCCAACAACAGGAAAACAAAATGGTTGCCAGGGATAGAATATGGAAAATGGTCTTTCAGCTTCGTTCTTATTCCTCAATTCTTAGAAAATATCCAATGTAAAAAAATCTTTATGAGAAGAAAATTCTGCATATTGAGTCAATGTAACTCCCATCCATGCATCAGTGGTGTTAAAATGGGAGATTGCATTGTGCACATCAAAAGGATTGTGTGAATGTTATTTATACACCATTCTTTATTGTTCTGTGTTATTTATATTTTCATCATTAGTCTATAGAGTCTTAATAATTAGCTCTCTAATTCCCCAGGAAAAAAAAAAAAAGCGTGTTAATTTATTGAACTGGAAGAAAAAAAAAAAAAAAAAAAAAAAAAACCCAAACCACAAAAGCTGATCAATCTGGCATTGTAAGTTAATAGTATAGAACAAAGAGTAGTCATAATTAGTGGAGAAAAGGACTTTCCTCGTCCATTCCATTTTATAATAAAAAGTCCCTCACCAAAGTGACTTGGAAAATAATGCATTCAGACTGAGCCGAATTACTGCCTAGCAGATTCTATTTATCTGTAGCTTAAAAAGCAGCTGCGTTTTTGTAAAAAGCAATGAATGTGGCAGTCCTACTTAAAGGTAGAAGAAAAAGAACACCCCTTGTTTTGTAATAAGGGGATTTTCAATTTAAAAGAGAGAGAGAGCCTGTTGTGTGAAGTATGGTTATTACATTCACTGTATTCTATCTCACCCACCAGGAGGCTAATAATGAAGGAGTCAGTGAAGGAGACCAGTGCCATGAGGGTTATCTCACAGCCCCAGATGCTGGATAAGTTGAAGGAGGCAGAATCGCTTTTGGATGACATTCAGGAAGGCCTTGAATGATTATTTGGCAAAGACTATTCTTTCCAAGGTAAACAGTCCATTTCAACTGTCTGCTGTCAATGTTGGTTTAAAATATGTTTGTATAAATACCTCTAAAGTTCATTTTTTATCGTTTTTCCAGGTTTTTTCTCTCAATGCAGCAATGATCTCTCAAAAATCCTTTTTGAGACAAAAGATCCACTCCACAACCAACCACACCTAAGGAAATGCTTTGAAGGAATTGCCAAGCTCACTTTTAATCACGAGAAAGAAATTACCCACATGGAGTCAGCAGAAAATGAAAAAGTAGAGCTCGTGCTGCGAATAATTCCAGCAAGTGCCAAGGGGCTAGTTGAGAAATGGCTTCATGAGGTGAATATCTTTAGCTCTTACTTAGGGCTTAGTTACTGTATAATCATTTTCTCTTTTAGGAGCAATGAATATCATAAGCATATTTCCTAACTAAATGGCTCTGAATATTTGTCAGGACTTTGACATACTTCAGCCTTATTGTTGTTATTTATTGCAACTAATTTAGCATCTGCAAATATGCAGAAATCAATTCTAATAAAAAGCTCTCAGAGTCGGACTGTCAGCAGAAGTGGGTCTGTGTCTGAAACCATGTATGTGAATATATGTTTGAGTCTACATGTATGTGTTTTTGTGCTTTCATGGTGTAATGTGTGTAGTTAAAGAGGATTACCTTTGAAAATAATTAGAGAAATGTAAGATTTGAATGTTTCCCACCCTACAGAAAGTGTGTCCCATTGTGTTGAAGGGATTTAATTTCTAATTGTTTTAACAAAAGAGATGAGAAATTATGTTACTGATAACACTTTAACCTTTCCCCTTTGGGCTTCTCATCCAAATTCAGTGGTCTCAGTATGAAATTAGTTTGGTGACTTTTTTTTCTTCACTTTATTTAACCTTCCTCTGCCAGCAGAGGAACAGGAACAGACCCTTCCCTAGGTTTTATTTCTGGGACAAACTTCATTTTCCTTCCCAAGTGCTTCCCTTTCTCTTGGGGCAGGATCGTACTTCCTTCACCTCCTGTTGCGGGTGCTGGTCTTGTTCACAGAGTTTAGTCCTCGGGTCCCTCCTGCAATAGTAAGCAGTGGGGACCAGCACCCAGCTCTAGCTGGGGAGGCAATAAGGAGCTGAAAGACTGCTAGTTTTGTACCCAACTAATTCAGTTCAAGCTTGGGGAAGTCCTTGGGCAGTGAAATCAAAGAGGCAGTGGGTTTGCCCCTGTTCTGTATTGTGTTTCTGCCAGCTGGGTGAGTGCAGCCAAATCATCCAAGTCCTCTTGTGAGTCCTCATTGCTCATGTAACAGAATGGTGTGGCAGCAATGTGCCAACTTGGGACTGAGCCCCTTTTAGAAGTGACTGCATGCAATTTACAATGGTCCATCTGCAGCATCAGTCAAGGTAGGGAAGGGACTAAAATAGAGCAGGATTTAGGCAAGCCCAAACACTACGCACTCTGTTCTCCATGTGAAGTCACAAACTTGGTTTTTGCACTGGTTTTCAGCATAAAGGTATCTGAATAACGAAAAAAAAGAAAAAGAAAAAGAAAGAAAGAAAGAAAAAAAAAAACCTGTAGTGGGTTAGTGGCAATCCTGATGTGTCCAGAAAAATCCTAAATTCTCAGTAAACCAAGCCAGCAATTTACTTACATACTTTTTAGTTTTCACTTTGTCTCACAAATGAAACTAAGTTGGAGAAGGTGAGCATCTGTTTTTATTTTAATACATCTCATTTAACTCTCACCTAAAAAACAAATTGGAAGGTTTGAGAGTCCATTAATCTGGACCCAATTAGTGTCTCTTTCTCCCTTGAAAGTGGAACCTGAGATTAATGAATATAAACAAGAGTTTCATATGCAGTCTTTAAATCATTTGCATGTTTTATGCATGATAATTGAATTTATTTATGCACTTCCTTTCATTTAATGATTTCTTGCTCTCTTCTATGCTATCAACATTATATTATGCAAGAAATAGGATTTGGTAGGTGGGAAAGCATAGCAGTGTATAAATCAAACCTGAGTTAATTTTTACTTCTAGTGTCAACAGTAGATCAGAATTAATATTGGTACTGTGCCAGTGGGGTTACATGGCTGTGAACATGTAAAATATTTTTGGTAAAGCACAGACTTTTAGCTTAACGACACTTCTGATACAGGTCAGTTTGCTTGCAAGTGTACAAGCAAAATTATTTTAAATGGCAGTTAAATTATTGTATTGACTTTCCAATGACCCTAGAGACTTGTATTTCAACTTGGCCAATTAGTAGTAATAAGAAGATGAATAGTAATTACATTAATAAATAACTGTTTTCAGACCAGGATCTCAGTATCGTAGTCTGGCTTGAAAATAAGGTTATATTATAATTTGCCTCATTTGGTCTTTCATCGGGAGAAATATAGACTTTGGAGCTATAGTAAACTCATTGTAGCTAAGAAGGTAGAAGTCCTAGGGATGAGTGAGTCATATTAGCTAGCAGCTCTGTGGTAGTAGCTGTTTCAGTGCCATAAGCAGGGAATTTTGCTTTGTTTCTCCAATTAAGCTCAGATGTCTTAAAGAAGTCTTAGTGGTGGTGTCTGAATTTTTCATAATGCGTGCCAGGAAGCTATGAGGGAAGATAGTTTTTAAAAGGTGCTGTTAGTGGTGCTTCCATAGCTTTAATCTATACCAGTTTCCTTTGTGTCTTTTGTCTTCTGTGTTGAAAGATGTATGTGGAAGTGATATTTTCTGTGGTGTCCTGTCTTTTATCAGTGAATTAAATGGTTGTGTCTTGTGACTCTTTCTTGATTCTAGTCGGTAGGAATGTGTTTAAAGGCTAAAGCTCTGTTAATTTGTGATGTAACCATTTCAGTGTCTTTCTTGTCATTGAAATGTAGTTTGAAATGTTCAGTAATGTAGCATGAAATCATTGGTTAGTTTTGGAATGGTGGTGAAATCATGTGAAGAAAATAAGTATTGCATCTGATCAAGATAAATTCACTCTAGTGTTTTATGGCTTTTTATTCCTATGTGATAGTAATAAAGTCTCATGTAGGGATGGAAGCCATGAAATACATTGTGAAAAATCATCAACTCAGATGGGGCCATCAGGATAGCATGCTGTAGATGTAGAGCTATTGAGAATGATTGGAAGATGATTTAGTATGTCACTGCGTTGACTACCATGTTTTTGCATTTTGTTTATTCATCCTTCACCCACATAGCTGAATGAGAGGAAGTCAGTTTGTAACAAGCCAATCCATCTTTACATTAGTGTTCAGTGTTTAAATTGTTCTTACATCTTTCATTTTTTGCCAAGGATAACACTGTATATGAAACACTAGGCTAATAATTTAAAACAGCTAATGAACACATGCCAAAATTAATACAAAGAAAATCCAATGAATTTCTAAATGCTTGAAAATGAAGAAGGAGTCAAAGCAAGGTCTACTTGGTTAGCAAGAAGTCCAGGTTCTTTATTACCTTGTTTATGAGAAAATCTGAGATATGATCTGGGTATTAAAAAAGAATTAATTTCCCTGCTTACATATCTTTCCGAAAGTGTGTGATCTTTTCTTTCTCTGGAACCGAGATAAAAGCTAACAGGGTTGGGAGCGCAGGAAACAGTGTTTGAGAATTTCCCTACAGTGCTGCCGTTCTATATAGTGCCTTGCTGCTCTGTCTGCTTTGCTCTTGGGGACCATTTTCCTATGGGAATATTTTCAGGAATGTTATTTATTCTGATGCAACTATTTACAATTTTCCTTCTGTATTCTTTCTCTGAAGCATATGTTAATAAAAAATTATTGATTTTTTTGGTACTTGGATTCCTTTTTTATTTCTCTCAGGTGTGAATTTCTTGTCTGTTAAAAAGTAATTTCTCATAATTGCAACTAAGGACATTATCTGATGAAAAGCCCCAGAAATAACTTGGTATGAGGTATATTTCCCATTTTATTATAAATTATAAATTTCTGGCTTAAATCAAAGAGCACATAAAGATGGTGCCACGGGAAAGAAAATTTATTAAAACCTGTAAAACTAGTTACCTTCAGACTCCTAATAAAGACAAAATATTTTCTTTATGTTTTAATAAAATTGTTTTCAAGAGTATCCAGGGTGTATTGCCAAGAGAATTCTTGCTTTTCAACTTTGTATTTTTTGTAACATAGAAACTTTCTTCACATTTCCAATATATACATTGGTGATTACTTTTCAGAGACCTGGGACAAAGTTCTTTAAATAGTTTCACATGGGCTCCTCTACTCTTTCTCCATTTCTCTCAGTTTAATAATGGATTGCCATTATTATATTGTTGTCACTTCTAAATAATATGAAGTTCATCTTTGCTGCAGACTACACTTTGAAAAGTAGTCTACCGTCCCACCTGTAGAGTATATTGTCAGTATTGTATTTTGTCTCTAAATTATTCTAGACTTAAATCTTCTCCAAGTTGAAGTACTTTTAAATGCCAAGCCAAATGGTTGAACAAGGGATCATAAAGGAAAGCAGAGCTCTTTCTCTTTATGTCAGCACCAGTTCTGAAGGGCTACACTGGCCAAAAGTTCTCAATTTAAGCAGTACTAACCCATGATCTTTTTTGATTACTTCCTTTGCAATGTCATTGTTGAATAAGTTTACACAGGTTTGACTGGAATTTGTTAAATAACTTAGAACAGTTGAGAAGAATCCTGCTCATTATCCTGCAGTAGCTTTGGTTCTGCAGTTGTCAAAGGAAGCTAACACACTGTCTATTTCAACAGAAACTACTCCAAAAATACATATTTTCTGAATATGATGATGCTGGTTTTAAACCCTCAGGTAACTTGGTGTAAGTAGGCTGAGGCACTTTGTTTTATTAGCACACCATAAAGTTCACTGTGCAAATGATTTCTTCCATCTTGGCTAATAGTAAGAATTAAAGGAGGGAATTCAGAATTGAGTTTCAAAAGGCGGATTTTGTCGCTGGGGACATTATCACACCTGCATTTTTGTGGGGGGACTCTAATAGTGCAAACTGTTATGATATGTTCACTCAGGGAATAATATACATGCTTTCTATGATCTGAAGGAGATCTTGCCAGTAAAGAAAAAGTATCCCTCCTGCTTCCCCAGTTAATTATACAGAGTTCCTACCTGACCATTTGGTCAGTGACATGGGCTTACTCTGCCTGCGTTTCTAGGATGAGGTGCTGAAAATGGAAGATTTGGCTCTATGATGTGCTAATGCAGTTACACTGCTTTGTGTCCACTGACAGTAAACCTTTTTCCTTGGAGCACAAGCAGAAACAGTTCATGTCCACTGTAACAAGGCCTATTAGCTTACCTGTAGGAACTACCTAAAGCTGGTTTTCCAAGTAGAAGTTGCAAGGCGGTGCACTTAAATGTATTGAGAGAAATGCCAAGAAAGTTGCAATCCTCTGAAATGGCACCAAAGGTAAACACAACCCTGTAAACTAGGTACTGGAATAGCCTAACAGGGCTGTTGTGCTTTGATGGCTTTTGTTATAACATCTACTAATGTAGTGCTGCTGACTTCATAAAGAACTCCAAGGGTCATGATTGTGTGACCCAGGACTTAGTGAGCAATGACCTGTCCTGGAGTGGTCACAGCTTAACACTTTTTGGAGTTCCTGGTGTGTTTTCCTTTTGTTATTGGAAGAGAGAGTGATAGTTTGGGATTTTTTTTTTTCTTTGTAGTAGTAGTTCCTCCACAGAGATTGTAAATATCTTCTTTAGTCTATTCTTTCCTAAAAAAAAAAAAAAAAGAAAAAAAAAGTCTATGTAATTAATTTGCTTTCCCTCTGCCTCTAGGGTAGACCCAATCTATTTCCTTTTTTTTTTTTTTTTTTTTTTTTATTTTCGTGGGAATATATTTTCTTATAAATCCTGCAACATGACATCAAAAATACCACTTTGAATTTTGTGTTATAAGAACTTGACAAGCAAGTTCTAAGTGACACCTTGCCATGATGGTGAGGAGAGTATTTTTCTTGTCAGTGTCAATGGGAATAAAAAGTGTGTGTATGTTTAAATTTAGTCATTTGTCAGGAAAAAAAAAAAGGCACGGTCTTGTCACAAGATGAAATGTTAAACTTACCACTTTGCTTAATATTTTGTAAATGTCTGGATTGTATGTGTTCTTCATTTATTAATAGCCTAAGTCAAGAGCAAGACAATGTGTTACTTATGCCTTCAAAATAACTGTCTTAGATAGTGTGTATACCAGCTTGCAGGAGAATCAACTTTTTGGTAATCTGGCAATCTCGGATCCAAGCAGGATTTTGTAAGTCCTCCTAGGACAATGCAAACAGCTTGAGTGTCACCTATGAAAGAGTGCAAATCTCTGAAAACAATTGTAATGTGTTTTCCAAGGCCAGGAATATAAACTCAAGGGCAGCTGTTTTCTGCTGGAGCTAGTACTTTAAAGTAGTCTTCAAGTGTAGAATCATGGAGAATAAATTACAGCAATTCAGTCTGGATGTAAGAAAGCCTTTGTTAACTGTTAAGAGGGCCATGTCACTGCAGGAAGAGGAAAGATTTGCAATAGCTGTATAACTACAAAATTGGAAAGGCTATTTCTGGAAATCTGCACTATCATTGTTTTGCTGATGTGATCATCAGTTGGCTGTTCATGTCCCATATTGGATTTTGGAAAAATAGGATGTTTTAAAACAAGAAGTTGAGGTGCTATTTCAGTTTGTACAATTAGGCATGGGAAGGAGATAGAGAGAGAAAGATATCAATATTTTCAGTATTATTTGAATTCCCAATTTGAAAGATCCCTTTTCAACCTGGTGTTTTATTATCTTTTATGCAATATGTGTTCTAATTGACTTTGTTTTTCTTGACTTCTTAAATATTATGCACATTTAATTCCTCTGACTTACACTCCTATTAATTACAAACTATCACCCAGAACTTGACAATCTGGCAAATGTTACACGAGTTTTAATATTTCTTTCTATCTTGTCAACATGAGGGACATTTGTTCCTGTTTTTCTACTTTTCAACAGTGATTTCTATAAAGAGGCTAGCATTTTCTTTTCATGGAAAAAGGCACATCTGACCAGAATACTGCAAATTTTTCCTGCTCGATCTGATGATTTTCTTAAAAATACTACCTATCCTTACAAACCTGCCTCTCATTATGTCATTACCCATATTTCTGGGTAGAACTCAGGTTCTTTGTTCCTAATTATTTGCTTGGCCAAACAAACTTTTTTAGGGGATTTATTTCTTTAACTTTGAAATCAAATGCTTTGGCTGGACCTAAACTTTCAGTAGATTGAGTCAACCTGAAATGGCATTTTGAATGAGTTAAGTTGGTTACTTTTCAAACCTCAGCAAGTGGGGAAACTCCAAAAATCATGACAGAAAAGTAAATAGTTCTCTTGTAAACTTATTTGGATTAGGATTTTTATTGTTATTTCATTTATGCTTCCTGCTTTCAAGGTTAATTTTTCCCACGCCCACAAGAAAGAAATACAAGAAAGGTGTCTCTTTGGTTCTTGGAAGCCCTGGAAGCACTTCTGCTTCTGAAGGACATTAGAAGGGGAGATGTGAGGAGATGCGTTGATCTGTTAAAATCTGGAGAATAGCAATACTCAGAGTTGAGACAAATTTGATGCTTTCTCTTTGGAAAAATTTCTTGAATTTTCTGCAGAATTGATGAATTCTGTGAGTGCATGTTGAGTGCATGTCTTAGTAAAACCAACTGGCCCACTTATGGCCCATTTCAATACATTTCTGTAGGATACTCTTACTATCTTCATTTTAGTTTTTGTCTATAGGAAATTAAACTAGTCCAGGAAACAAGACTCAAGGGGACAGGAGAGGGAGGTAAGCAGTGGAGATGGGGAGCCAAAGAAAGAATCAGTGGGTTAGTGAAAGCTGCATGGCTCTGGATTCATTCCAGTCCTCCTCTGCATAGAAGCTTTGTGAAACTCACTGTGGCATCTGAAAGGAAGGTCCCTATTCATCCAGCCACTGAAGGAGATTGTGCTAATAGGCTCCAGGATCACAAAAAACATTCACCACCTGCTGTCATGAGCACAGGTCAGGCTTTGTTTGCTGTTCTGAATACTTTTTTCTTTAAAAACTGGAGTATAGGTATATATTTGATACAGTTTCTGGTTCTTTCATGTCAGCATTTAGATTTCTGAAAGACAAGAAAGAGAACCAGGTGTTTTCCATATTGGTACAGGTAGACATAGGATGTGTCTCTTGCTACTGTCACAAGGTAGAGTTCAGAAGAAATTCCTGGAAATCTTTATACAAATGCATACATAATTATACTAAATCTAAAATAATTTGATTTAAAATTAGGGCTTGTTAAATTTAAACTGAACTTCATTATTTTTAGCATGAGTGAATTACGTGACAATATAATTATACATATGACATATATATGACAATATTTATGACAACATTAGTATTCTCAAGTTTTCTGAATTAGCATTGCATCTGCTCATTGGACTTTTTAGTTTAATAAAACATTTTTTATTTAATTTCACATTAACAAAGTGTATCTGTAATTGTATTAGTCTTGTTAGATGGAAAAATCTACATTTTTAACCAGACTGTCAAAATTTTTCCTTTGAAAGGAACAGAAAATAAATAGCTTGTAATGTAAAAAATGTTCAATGCAGCCTGTGTTACATTTCCAGAATTTAATTCATGATAATCCAGGATTCTCAAGTGTTAAACTCTGTCCTGAAATAAGTAAATAAGTACATTCAAATGTAAGCATCATTAAAAAAAAAATCTGCATTTGAAATGATAGGAGGTTTGCTATTGGTGTCAGAGGCATGTGCTGAATCTTGTATGTGAATCAACAGACAATGTCTTTCTTTTCTTACGTGACCTCATGAACATCCATTTTAAGAAATCAGTTTCTTAATGTGTTGAGATAATAGGAATTATTTGAAGGATATAGTGTGACAAAAATTAAATTAAAACAGTGCTTGAAGCAACAAATGTAAACACCTCCTGAGGTATTGCATGCTGTATCCTAATAAGAGCACAGCTGCAAATAATTTGAAAACTAAATTGTATTTTTACATCAACATGGTTAGACAAAAATGACTTATTAAGTAATTGCTATTGTGACATAAGCTTTATGCACTAGCTGAATTACTTGGCACGGCTAAAACTTCAAACTACCTTGGGAATTTACCACATTCTTTAATTTTCTGATTGATTAAATGGATTATTTGACATTTTGGCAGGGCTTTGAAATCACGGCATAACAAAGACTCCTTTCATTGCTCATTATTTGCTCTCTTCAGGCTTAGTGCCGATTCTTTGAAATGAAAGGTTTAAGGTACTTCTTTCCAGGGTAATTTTTGTTCCAGTTCACGTTTTTACTAGCAGTGTCACATTTCCAACTTAAATTCCCCTACTGTGTAAATGCAGTTCTTTATAATGACTGTATAACCTATGGAGATATGTAATCTTGAAAAACACTTTTATATATCTCACAACAGTGTGACTGAAGAATTCAGCATGACTAGTTTGCTACCAGAGAGGCTCTTAACCCTTACATCACTAGTATTTTCTGCAGTATGGGAAGATGGGCGAAATGGTGGCTGTTTTTGTCCAGTTTGCAATAATGTTTGATTTTCTGCTGCCCTGGGTGGAAGTACACAATGTCATGCAGCAATTTGGGGGGGAGAGTTCAAAGACAGTCAGGTTGCCATCATCAGTTTGACACCAGTGAGCAAATGTATTGCCTAATTGCACTTAATGCCATTAACAAGCAATAGCTGGACAAAAGCTGCTTTCCTACTTTCAATGTAACTGTGTAGTCCTCTCTATTGAAAAATGGCTCTTGAGGATGCCTAGAGTGTTATAAGTTATTCTGCGCGACGTTGCTTCTCAATGGTGGAACTAGGTAGCAAGTACATAAAGTGAAATCTTCAGTGTCTTGTACTCATACATTTTAGCAGAAATCCTTGGCAGTGCTGGATAGGGGACTCCTCATTTCAAGCCTGTGTCTTCTCTAATACTATGCATACAATTTGGTCAAATTGCTTTGACAGTTGCCCTCAGAGGGTCTTGCATGTCCTCCCTCACAGCTGTGGACAGCAGACTGGAACTACACAAGCATAAGGACATGGCTGCAAAAATTCTATTCCAAAAAATCCTGTCCATGTGCCTGCATCAGTAACAGAGCATAGCTTTCCAAGCTGCCCCTGACATATAGCAAAATATTTCCATGAGCCTCTGTGAGCTCCAAGCATGCTTTCTGAGCCATAGTGGGCTCATGAACAGTTGAGACTATACCAACTGCTTGGTGAAATTATCATGATGCTAGGTCTGGTAACAGCTGGAGTTCATCTGTCTCAAGGAGTAAGAAGGATCCTTGCAAACAAGTCAGCAGGGCTCATAGAAAGAGTTTTAAACTAATTTTGAAAGGGGAAGGGGATAAAACCAGGCCTGGTAGAGTTGAGCCTAAGGGTGACAAGCCAGTGCCAGGGGGGAATTCTAAGCGATTAGCTTCTTTTTTGCAGTGCTTCCATACCAATGCATGCAGCATGGGGAATAAACAGGAAGAGCTGGAAGTCTTTGTACAAGCAACAAATTATGATCTGGTGGCTATTACAGAGTCATGGTGGGACAGCTCACATGACTGGAATGTTGTCATGGATGGCTATGTCCTTTTTAGGAAAGATAGGCCAGCAAGGTGGAGTTGCTCTTTATGTGAAAGAGCAACTCGAATGTACTGGATTCTGTCCAGGTGATGAGGAGGGGCAAGTTAAGAGTTTGTGGGTTAGAATTAAGGGTCAGACTACTATGTGTGACACTGTCTATTACAGACCACTTGATCAGGATGAGGAAGGTAGCTGGGAGCAGCCTAAAAATCACAGGCCCCGGTTCTCATGGGGGATTGCAACTCCCCAGACATTTGCTGGAAGACCTACACAGCTAGCCGCTTACAGTCCAGGAGGTTCTTTCAGTGCATCAATGATAACTTCTTGATGCAAGTAGTGGATGTGCCAACTAGGAGAGGAACACTACTGGATCTTGTACTCATGAACAAGCAGGGTCTGATTGAAGCACTGAAGGTTGAGGGCAACCTTGGCTGCAGCAACCACGAGATGGTGGAGTTCAGGGTCTTGTGTGGTAGCAACAGAATACCAAGCAAGATCACAACCCTGGACTTTAGCAGGATGAACTTTGGCATCTTCAAGCAATTGCTAGGGGACATCTCATGGGACGAGATGTTAGAGGATAAAGATGCCCAAGATAGTTGGGTCTCTATTCAAAAATATTTTTTTCCAGGCTCAGGATCAGAGCATCCCAGTGGGTAGGAAATCAGAAAGGGATCCAGGGGACCCACATGGTCAAACAGGGAACTGTTGGGAAAACTCAAGTGGAAGAAGAGAGTCTATAGATCATGGAAGGAAGGGATAACCATTTGGAATAACCCCAAGATTTCATGAGAAAAGGACAGTAGGAGAAGAATCATATTCAGGATAGGAAAATGTGAAATACTGTGTCCGGGTCTGGGCCCCTCAGTTCCAGGACAGGGAGCTGCTGGAGAGAGTTCAATGCACAGGCTGGAGGGTTAAGCGGTAAGAAATCTAATGAATTCAACAAGGGCAAGTGTAGAGTCTTGCATCTGGGAAAGAATAACCCCATGTACCAGTAAAGGCTGGNTAGAATCAACATGAGCTCACTGTTGAATGAGACGGATGCCTTGATGACAGAGGATACAGAAAAGACAGAGTTACTGAATGCCTTCTTTGCCTCTGTCTATACTCCTGGAGACTGTCCTCAAGAGCTCCAGAGGAAGTCAGGTTAAAGGAGGAGTTCTGTTTGGCTGATGAGGGCTGGGTTAAAGATCAGTTGAGTAATCTGATGTACATAAATCCACAGGCCCTGATGGCATGCAGCCACAGGTCATTGCTAGACCACTCTTTATCATGTTCAGTAAGTCATGGAGAACAGTAGAATAGCCTGAGGACTGGAATAAACCAAATGTCACTCCAGTCTTCAAAAAGGGTAAGAAGGAGAAGCCAGGTAACTACAGACCAGTCAGACTCACCTCCATCCCTGGAAAGGTGATGGAACGACTTATCCTGGGTACTGTTTCCAGGCATTTAAAGGACAAGAGGGTCATTGGGAACAGTCAGCATGGTTTTACCAATGGGAGGTCATGTTTGACCAACCTGATAGCTTTTTATGAAGATGTAACCAAGTGGGTAGATGATGGTAGGGCAGTGGATGTATTTTATTTCATTTCAGTAAAGCATTTGACACTGTCTCCCACAGCATCTTTGCAGCAAAACTGAGGAAGTGTGGTCTGGATGATCAGGCAGTGAGGTGGATTGTTAACTGGTTGAAAGTGAGAAGGCAGAGAGTGGTGATCAATGGAACAGGGTCTAGTTGGAGGACTGTATCTAGTGGAGTGCCTCAGAGGTCTGTGCTGTGACCAGTACTGTTGAATATGTTCATTAATGACCTTGATGAAGGAACAGAGGGCACTGTCAGCAAGTTTGCTTACGACACTAAACTGGTGGGAGTGGCTGACATACCAGAAGGCTGTGCTGCCATCCAATGAGACCTGCACAGGCTGGAGGGTTAAGCGGTAAGAAATCTAATGAATTCAACAAGGGCAAGTGTAGAGTCTTGCATCTGGGAAAGAATAACCCCATGTACCAGTAAAGGCTGGGGAATGAACTGTTAGAGAGTAGCATAGGGGAAAAGGACCTGGGTGTCTTGGTAGACAGCAGGATAAGCATGAGCCAGCAATGTGCCCTCATGGCCAAGAAGGCCAATGGCATCCTGGGGTGTATTAGAAGGGCTGTGGTTAGTAGATCAAGAGATGTTCTCCTCCCCCTCTACTCTGCCCTCGTGAGACTGTATCTGAAATATTGTGTCCAGTTCTGGGCCCCTCAGTTCAAGAAGGACAGGGAGCTGCTGGTGACAGTTCATCATGGGGCCACAAAGATGATAGAGTGGAGCATCTCCCTTATGATAAACGGCTGAAGGAGCTGGGGCTTTTTAGCTTGGAGAAAAAGGAGACTGGATCTTGTTAATATTTACAAATATGTGAAAAGTGGATGTCAGGAGGATGGAGCCAGGCTGTTCTCAATGATGTCCAATGATAGGACAAGAGGCAATGAGGATAAGCTGGAACATAAGAATTTCCAAAGAAATACAAGGAAGAATTTCTTCCCTGTGAGGGTGATGGGGCATTGGAACAGGCTGCACAGAGGAGAGGGGTTGTTGAGTCTCCTTCTCTGGGGATATTCAAAATCCACCTGGATGAGTTCCCATGTGACCTACTCTAGGTGGTCCTGCTCTGTCAGGGGGATTGAACTAGATGATCTTTCGAAGTCCCTTCTAGCCCTTGAGATTCTGTGATTCTATTAAAATACAACATTCCTTGCAAAACACTATGTGCTGTGCTCTTTCTCCTGTACTTTTAAAGATAGGGAAATACCTTTGAATTGAGAAAACTGTTAGGCCAAACCTTACAAAGGTAAAGGTGTAATTCTTTATTTTTTCCCATTCCAAGGAAATAAGAAATACTAGAGTCTTGTTCAGCCTCTGGGAATAAACATGTGTCTCCAAGGCGTGAAGTTTTGCTCCTATGTTTAAGAATCCAACTTTATTTCCAGTCATTATAACAGATTCAGAGGTAGTGCTATTACCTGTCACACTCACCTTCCTGAGAGTGAGATCACAGTAGTTAGCAAACTTCTTCTGAGGCTTATAGCCTGAATTGCAAGATACATGGTAGGCTGTCCTGACTTTGACAATTTTTCTAGCAAAGGTAAAACCAGTGTTTCTGGTAGCCCTCTATAAGCCAGTTTTAAGTCTATGGATGAAAAACAATGTGAACCTATATATGATTATAATTTCATTCATTTGAAGTACTGATTCCTAAAGTTCAAGTTTTGTGGTGCTTTTTCTTACATTATATTGCTTTCAATTGCCAATATCTTGTTCAGGACAAAATTTTCTGTGCCCAAACCAAAACCCCAGAACCACAATCAACTCAGAAAAAAGTTTCAGCATTGTTATGCTAGTCTGAGGTGAGGATCTATGCACAGAAGGTAACATTTACAATACCATTAATGAATTCTATTTGTTCATATAACAGGATTTGTGACTTAAAAACTTAGTAATTAGCATAAATAAAATCAAAGAGGGAAGCAAAAGTGTCTAATTCTATGTTTATTAATGTAAGAACCTACAAATTTCAAAAGATATGAGATGCAATCTTTTGCTGCGTTTTGACAAAGTCTTCAGTTACACATAAATTGTATATCCCAGTCTGCCTAACAAAGCCAGAACTGACACTTGGGTCTTAGCTAAAAAGGCATGTGGTTGTTCACCTGAAGTCAAATACTTGATGTGAATTCAAGAACTCTTAGGCAAAGTCATCCTAAGATCTCATCAGCTGAATAAAAAAATATGAATGGTAGCAGTTCTGGGATGTGGTGTTTTGAGAAGCTGGAAGGGATTAGGATATCTAGAGTACATTTACCAGTTGTGCAGCTGAAGCTGAAATATCTCAGAAGGAAACAGCTAATGCAGGAGGTTTAGCAATTGATGGGCTCCCAGGGCCAGAAAACAGAAGGTATTTCTGTCCTTAATTTCTGGCAAACCATGTAAACAGAAGTGAGATTTGTGGAGGCAATAAATGTGATTGTGATCCATATAAATTGAAAAGAAGTCTGTGTATAAAACATTGCATATCTCTTCACGTGCTCAAATGGTTAGATTTTAGATGTACACTTGAAATATGGCAGAGATAGCCGCAGAGGGGATGTTTGTAGTGCTCTGTCTACGTGCATGCATTTAGTCTGCTAAAAATGGGATGAAATATGACTTTGCCCTTAAAATGAACCCCATCCTGCCTCAATCATTTCAGTTTGCACTTGCTGAAGGCTAGCAGCAGTTACTGCAGCCCAACTAATGGGTGACAACTGGATTATGGGGCTGAACTTGGAGCCACAGCAGAGTACCAAGTGCATGCATGAATTCTGCATAGGCAGCTGGTTCTAGCTGTGACTTGATCCAAAATGAAAGAAGCTGAAACCTCCAAAGACTTTACATCTTACCTATAATGAGATCATACAACAATTGTATTTAGTGCAAGGCTATTTAAGCCATGACTCTAGAGCTAAAATCATCCCCTTTGGGTCACATAGCTGTGCCTGATGTGCTTCAGCTCTAAAAAGAGTAAGACTCTCAGGTTTCATTGCCCTCAGAGAGCTGGTATGTGTATAACCAACCACCTGTGCTGGTTAGAAAGCTCTTGCTTAAGCACTGAACCTGGTCTTTTGGGTAATGCCACCTTGTTGTCAGTTTTACTTCCCAATTTATTCTCTCAGAAAACTGTCTACTCGCATGCAAATGCCTTGTAGTAGACTGCAGAACTGCTGAAGAACAGCTCTAATTTTAAACTAATATAGCCGTGCTGGTGAGAAATCTTGCTTGAATGTGCCACAGGTCAATTTCTTCCATTGCAACCCTGGATCTTAAGATTCACCCTGGCTGCTTACACTTTGGTAAAAATTTCAGTTCCTATCATATGCTTTACATTGTGTTATCTATCTCTAGTTAGCTCAGTGTAGAACATAGTGCACACTATGTAACAAAAATACAGCCTCAGAATGAACTCGTCTCAGCATATAATTCAGGTTTTATTCTAAAATGGTTATAGTGTACACTTTGTATTTTGCATGGTAGATGTATTTGAGTGTGAAAGCTCAGTAGATTAGTTCTATCTCAAGTAAGTGGTAGTTAATCAAACCTTTTGTTAGTGAAGTTTAGAAAATTACCTGAGTAATTCTATAGACAAATAATTCAGTAATTTGAAATTATTTATTATGTATATAATAATACTTTACTCTTGAAATGCAGCTTAACATGTTAATTGCAGACACTCAAGGGACTTGCAATAAGTTATTTTTGTGATCGTATGTTGTTAATTCTCCAGGGACATTGCTTTTTTGGAGCAGCACCTGCAGAGAGATAAAAATGTCAAGCCAACGTGTCATAATGGCATTTAAAAATATATTAAAAAACCCCAAATCAACAACCAAAGCCCAACCTCCATTGTGGGTTTTATGTTTTGAGTGTTTTTGGAGGGGGAGTGGTCGTTGTTTTGTTGTGGGTTTTTTTTCTTATAGTGTTGAGGCCACTTCAGTTCTCTTCAGACAAGACTTTAGCTGGAATCAAGGTAAATGCTAAGTGTCTTTCTAGAGCACTTATCAGGACATAGTAATCCTGATATAAAATACATAATGTCATTTGATTCTGTCTTCCTCTGAGATAATTTCTGTAAGCTGCTATTCTTCAGGTTTCTTGTCTGTATAGCTACCTCTGACAGATAACAGATCTCAATTTTGCTGGTCAATAATGTTAATATATATCAATGCTTTAGTCTCTGACAGCATCATTTCCATTGATACCTCAGCAATGCCTTTTGTAAATGGAGAATACAACAGACTTGCAAGCATTCAATGAGAGTGACATCTGATCCTGGACTAGGTGTGAGAACACTGTCTCCTTTTGACATTGGAAATATGGGTGGCTGACAAAAACATCAATCTATTGGAATGAATGGCACCATGGATAATGTGTTTTTTCCCTTTTTATTTATTTTGTGGTGTTTTTTTTGTTGCTGTTGATTGGTTGGTTTGGGGTTTTTTTTGTGGGTTTTACCTCTGTAGACATTCAGAAGACATGTAGATGAGATGTTTAGACATGATTTAGTGGTAGACTTGGTAGTGCTGGGTTAATGGTTGGGCTCAATGACCTTAAAGGTCTTTTCCAACCTAAATGATTCTATGAACCTATGACTCCTAGTTCTTTTCTGTGTGACTGGGAGCAGAACTGCCTGGTTACTACTCTTGTAGGGAGCTTCATGCCACCCAAGAATCTAAGGACTCCCAGACCTTTTCTGTGCGACTGAGAGCAGGGCTGCCTAAGTACTGATGTCATAGTCATCTCTGAGGGGAGATAAGTCTTGAGTCATGTGTGAATTAACACTCTCTATTGTGGTTCTGTTCCATGTAAATGTGAAACCAGTAATGCCGAAAAAATGACCGTTTCTATTCATCATCTCTACAGCCTGTGTATCAGATAATTCTCCTGAGGAGTTATTTGTCAACAATGTTGTGTCCTATTGTGTCACATCCTGCACACATGAACTGTGAATGTAAGTTTGAATAGAGGCAGAAGGAGGAGCACACAAATTCTTCTTTTCATCCACTGTATTTAGACCTACAATGTAACTGGTCAGAAGACATTGATACCCAGAGGTATTCCTCCCATTTGAGAAAACGTGCTTTTTCCCTTGTCACATTATCATAGAACAGGATTATCTGGTTTTAGCTTTTACTTTGGTGGAAATTACAGCTTCTCTGGATAAATATATGGTGTCCTGAAAAGCCATGTAACTATGGCCATGGTTTAATATGTATATCCTGAACTTCACACAAATACAAACAATATTGTCTAATAATAGTGATAGTGATAGCAAACAGCAATAATAATAGAGTAGCAAAGATTAAGAGATTCCAGATGAGACATAGATATAGATATATATATTCCAGATAAGACATAATGACATTAAAAGATGCTTCCAAAGATGCTGCCAGAAAAATGAAGTCTCATGAAGCACCAGCATGAGCATATGTAATGTACAGTTTATTCAGTAAACATATATATCACTGTTCAGTGGCACTCAGATGTGCTAAACTGGGAAAGAATGCTGTACTTCTGTTATTAGAAAACCTTAGTAAGTTTGTGTGTGATGGTTCATTTATCCCAGGCATCTTGATACTTATCATATTACTGCATCTAATACACTAAAGAGATGTGTATCTCATTAAGCTAGGTTGAACTTTAATAGCTGATACTTATCTTCAGGGCAATAAAGTAGTCTTTCTAGCCAAGTATAAAAGTTCAGACATTATAGCTTGTACTATAACAATATTCCTCTTTCAAAGTGAAACCAGGTGAGAACAGCTACCAAAAAGCAGGAAACGCCCAAAGAGATAGAATTGTGACAGATTTCCAAATCTTACAGTGATTCCATAAATCCATTGCCTACAGCAGCTTAAAGAGGGTGCATGTCTGTTATTAATTGGCAGAGTATGAATTCCTGAACTAAAACCATCAGCTTTCAGTTGGTTTCAGAAAGGATTTGCCTAAAACTGAATGAAGAAGTAAAATACGATTTCTAATGTGTTTCTCTTGGTACAAGATCTTGCTTATGGGAATATACCGAGAGCTGTAACATAGGAACGATCAGCAGAGACTGTCCAGAGAATTAGATGCTCCTAGACTCTGTTTCCCTGCTGCTCACTTGCTATTTTTCTCCTGCTGCTGTTTAGAATTCACAACAATGCCTTTAGCAGGGAGAATAGGATATAGAATACAGAAACAAGGAATAAATAAAGAATAAGGATATTCATACACTTATGCCATAACAGATTACAACATGAAATGCGAAACTAATTTAAGATATGATATATAGAATTACAGAGAATAAAATCTCAGATATTACTTGGAATGCAAAATAGCCAACATCTTCTAAGAGGGTATCCATATTTGCAGCAATGTAGTATTATACTTTTGGGCACCTGATATAATAGTGTAATATATTATGGAACTGTAGTGTTTTCTCATTAATCTGTTAGATGATAGCAATGCAAGTTGGATGGTTGTCTCATCTCTCTCAAAGTCTTCTCTTGTTTGCAGTTTCTTTCAAATCAGGGACAACGTGAAGGACATTGCAGAAAGTAGTAAAAGTAATGAAAACTCTGCAGAGAGTGTTGCTTTGGAAAATGTTATTTTCATTGAAAGCCACTCAGGAACCAAAATTAGATTTTTTTAAAAAAAAAACATTTTGAACAAAAAACAATTTATCTGTGCCTCTTGTTTGTCAAATTACTTTCAGCCAATCTGCTAAAGAGAAAAATATTTTTTTACTGAAAACTCAGGAGTGGAGTTGATTGTTGGCCAATATACCTATAAAGCTATTAGCTCTTCTGACCTTGGAGAAGACAACAGGAAAAAGACATTTGACATCTGAGAACCATTGCAGCTTTTAGTACATGGAAATTTAATTTGTGAGAATGTATAGGCAACCACATCTTTCAGCTGAATGTCTTACTGAGTGTGACGTCTGCATTAAAATGTTTTGAAAAGCAATCAAAGTGACAAGATAGGCAGCTGCAGAGTCATTCCTTGTCTGCAGTGCATGAGGCATGATAATGCTCTTAGGACTTCAAGAACTATAAAACAAGCTCTTACAGAGCGCTTCCTTTGCATCACCTTGATAAGAATTTTGGCCTGTTTTTCCTTATCACTTTTATAACCAAATATTTTTGTGGTGTTATTCTTCCCCATGTTCTTAGATTTTTACAATTGGAGTCAAGAAAAAAAGCCAATGGCTCGGATGGTTAACACATTCTTTAAATGTTATTATGGAACATGTCCATAGTTTTTGTTCTTCTGCTATCCAAGTTGGAACCTCTGTTGCACTTTCTACTTTCTAAGACTTTCGCCCTTCTCCATAGGATAGTCTGGCTGTTTTGGTGAATGTTACAGTCAAGTCCTGGGAAAAGATTAATTAAATCAAAGTAAGTTTGCTATAGACATAAAACCTTGTCCAGCTTTGTCTTTAGACCAGTCTTTCTCACATGAGCAATGTGTGGGTAGACGCTTGCAAATATAGCAGGGTGAACACCCTGGCAAGCTCCACCTGCTATAAACTTACTCCACTCTATCTGTACCCTGCATGCTTCCCTGACACCATCCTTATGCAATAGAATGAGATTCAGGTTCTCATCAATTTGTTCCTCTTTAGCCTACAAGTGAATGAGAAATCCCAGGTCTTTACTACCATCTTTCTACTCTCTGATGTTACTTCTTTGAATATCATCAATGCTATGATGCTGCTCTGTTTTTTATTGTTGGATTAAATTACACCAGACATTATTCAGCTCTATTCTGATCAAACTAGAGGCAGTATCTAGGTTCTAGTGAGGCAGGTTTGAGCTAACCAGTATTTCCAAATGAAAGCATCAAATTTTCATTCTTATTTCTTTTGTCTTGTACTTACTGAGCAACAGTCTTCTCTGCAAACTTCCCTGGTTCCCAGCTGATTGGAAAATTGGCCTGTACTCCTCTACTTTAGAGAGCATGTGCTAAGACAGTGGCCTGTGCACAGTGACAGGTTTTCCTTGAGCTTAGCTGCAGAACTACCTGTGGTTACAGGCCATGTGGACTCTCCCAGTTTAGATCAGGACAGTGATAAGCCTCAGCAGCTGAGAGGCAAAATCACAATTCAGAACACTGGTGAGGCAAAAAACTCTTTATATAAACTATTAATGTTAGTAAGCAGGAACTAGACACAATTTTTCAGCAAAAACTTGTCCTGTGCATTGCAGCAAAGCTACCATCTGATGGATGTTTCTCAAGACCTCATTAAGGAGGAGGAAGCCTGGACAGAGGAGCAAGCTGAGATGATGCTTCAGCATCCATCATAGTTAAGTCCTTTTGGCTGTTTAGGTTGCTTCAGACTCCAAAACTAAGTCTGTCTTAAAATGTTACTCTGATGAATTAATCTTTATCAGTACTCATTTCAGGTGCAGCATCTTGTCACAATACCTGTGGTTACTACTTGGGGATGCAGTACAAACCTGTCTGTCTATAAGTCTGAAGACAACATGTTTTTGAACAAGGTGCCGAATGGTAATCAGAGGAAAGGTGACCTCTTGCTCTCACTCCTGCACTTAGACAGTGCTGTGATACAGGACTGGTCTACATGTTATGTAGCAGAGCCTGGGAAGGAGAATGTAAATCTCTTTCCACACATATATAAATGAATCATTCTCTATTCCACTTTAGTAGTGATGATATTGTTTTATTTTGGTTCCTTCCTTTGTGAAAACACTCTGGTAACTCATGAACAGAATAAGCTCAGAAGTACTGTACTCCTAACTAGACAAGCTTCCTTATCTTCACAAAAAAACCTGTCATACTTTCTGAATCTATTAGGTTAGGAAAGCGGTCAAGAGAGATGCTAATGTGTTTGGGGATTTTGTAGTTTTTGCTGAGGAAAAGATTGAAACAACAGCCTGATCAGGAACTGATCCATCTGAAAGAGACAAGTGAGTGTGATGAAAGAAGCATGTTGTCTTTCTGTAAAATATCCCAAAACACAAAAATTTCCCACCCGAGGAAATATTTGAAAATTGAATTTGTTTTTTCCAGAGGAAAAAAACGGACTTGTTCTTGTGAAAACAGCTTAAAAATATTTTACTGAGCAAGAATTTTACTTGAAGAAGATTGTAGACTTAAACATAGCATTGGTTTCCTCTCAGCTGCAGAAATATAGATGAGATTTAAAAGCCACGGTAATTTATGAGCTGTACTTAGAAGCCATAAAGAGATATCTCAGATTCAGAATTGTTTCATTCCTGATGTGATTTAGAAGATTAAACTGTCATATTTTAGCATAGATAGATGGCCATCATTGCTATAATTAATCATGTACAATAAATTCTATTATTTAGAAGATACTTCATATAAAAGTTGAAAATATTTTTAATGTAATTCAAAATGAAGTAGATTAGTTAAGCCTTATAATTATGTTTTGTAGATATATGTTGATTTGTTTCATATGCAGAAGCTCTTTACTTTACAAAATAATCCAATATTGTAAATGAATACTGCAAAACAATGCAATAATGGAGTGTTTGATAATGATTTCCATTTAAAGACAGCCTGTCTAATAGCTGAAATGTTACTAAAATAGTGTACTGATGATTTGAAAATTGCTACCAAGAATTGTGTTCAATCTACACCGGGTTACAGATGTAATTGTGCTAATAAATATCCAAAACGGGCCTGATTTTCAAGCTCATAACATGATTACTATGAGTTGAAGAAATCAGACAGGGCTAAATCATGCTGTTGTGCTTACATGAGCCTCTTTGGTGGCACCACTCATTTGAGTGAGGAGAGCAACCACACCTTTGCTAGACAAGAATGCATTAAACATTCATAACTGATGGTCAAAAATGCTTAAGTGTGCATGTTCCTCAAAGTTCTCTCTTCTGAAATTTGGTCTATATACTACCCTGAATATAAGATTGTATGTAGATATATAGAATTTTAAGACATGGCTAAGGTAAGATTCCATTCATATCTATAACTGTAAAACACTGTGCACGTACCTGTATAGCTACCGCTTTTTAAAACGTTATTTAGGTGTTCAAAGTACTCATCTCGGACAAAATAGACCAGAGTTTAGGTTCTTCTCTGCTTGCATGGCACTAAAGTTGAATCTTCCAGCTTCTATGAAAGTGCTCCAGAAAGTTCAAGTAATTCCAGAGGGTCAATCAGAGCTCCACATAGAAGAGATTGTGTGTTGGCTCAGAACATCTGCTTAGTTTCTTGTCTCTACTGTGGGCTGCTTATATAGTTTAACTTAAATAGTAAGAAAATAAAATACTTTAAATAGACTTTGAGACAAAAACTGAGCGATAATTCATTGGTTTTAGTGAGCCAGCTTCAGCATGGTACCACTCCAGAAGTGTCTTCAATTTGGCAATTAGCCTGTGAGAAAAAGGCTATGTCTTTGTGTCCCCTGATGAGGCGTGAGTGTGAGATGGGGTTAGAGCAGGACTGTCTTAGCAGTACTGAGATATTTCTGGAAGTTGCCCTAGGTAACATTCCACCATCCCAAAGTAGATGTTTGGGTAGCTGTAGTACTGTTTCACAGCCGGATCAACAGTTTATAAGTCATGATTTGGGGTTTATGGATGAAAATCTTCATAGTTTGTGATCCAAATCTTTTGCAAAACCTCCAATTTTGCTGGTGATACAATTTCTCCAATGTTAAAAAAAAACCAAAAAAACAACTAGCTAGGGCTCTAGCACAATGCATTTGTTTTTATTTTTTCATTCAGAAACAGAGTGAAAACCTGTACATAGCTACTTGTAAGATGCAACACTTAAAAGTGTTAGTCTAAAACTGCAGACGTGAAAGCCAATTTGTCCTCTCGTTTTCTGAAAAGACAGAGGTTGTGTGTTCCCACTGCTCCCCACTGCAAGGCGAGGCAGTGAACCAGCTAATCTACTGCTGTGTCAACCCCACTGCTGAAATGTGGTGGCTGAGGCTGTGTCCTGAGGCGCTTGATTAGGATAAGTGCTTTTTGAGCATGCAGTCATTGGTGTGTGTTGATGTGGCCTTGGAGGTGAACTGTGAGGATGCCAAAAAAGGCAGATATTGCTTTAGAGGAGCAGGTAAAGGGGTGGCGCCATGTTGTACCTGCCTTGTTGATGCAAATTCCCTACTACTGACCGGATGAGAGTTAAGAGGCTCCTGGCAGGCTCAGAGCCTTGCAGCTGCAAGCTGAGAAAAGCAGTAGTAAAAGGCTGTATTCAGCTATAGGGCAGGGAGAGAAAAGTAAGGCTAAGCAAGGAACATGGGAGGCTTAATTCACTTGTCTGCTTCCCTTCCTATTGCAGCTGTTCTACTTCAAGTTATTTACCAGGTCTGAATTCTTTCTTTATTCATCATTGTTGACTGTAGTTAGCTTGCTTTGGGGTTGAAAGGAGCTATGAGTCAATTACGTGTCTGGGAGCTTCTGAATGTCTTAAATGTGGTAGATGGCTGCAACCCCTACTGCTCTCATCTAATGAGGCAAGGCAGACAGCTGGTAGCCTCTGGTCCAGTGCAGGCCCATGAAACGCTACAAACAGCCAAACAAAAGCAAATGGGAAGGGAGGGAACCATGTCTGCAGGGTTTTGCAAAGCATCTGTAGCTCTGGCCCCGTTTGCTCTGCATCTCTGCTTGGTCAGAAGATTTTACTGTGCTTACAGGGCAGGGGGGTTGCTGTATGCCACATGTTCAGTGCTGCTGCAGGTGGACTATCTTCAGGTGTCTTCAAGGTGTTGTGAGGTTAAGTGCAATGAGTGAAATGCTGTACTGCAGGGATGGTACCATGTCAGAGCTCCATCTTGTGCTCATGGTGTCTGGCATGGCTACCTGTTTATTTATATCTTGCCTCTGCTCATGAATGCTTGTGCTAACACAATGGTCATTACTGACATACTTTACAGCATCATTTACCTCTGCTTCTAGTCTCCAATCTGTTGGATTTAGCCTAGAGAGTTCACTTTGCTGTTCACCTCCTCTGACTTCTTTGCCTTGTGTCTTAGTTAATTATCTGTAGACAAAGCCACTCTTGATGCCTTATCAACTAGAAAGACTGAATTAATCAGCTTTGTTAGGCAAAGGTTATAGCAAGAGGGTGACCATCCTATCCATCTGTTCACTCATCTCCTGAAGAGTAACCATAACAGAACTCTTAAAAATCCTATTAATGGATTATAAGTCAATAGACTAGACACTCCGATGGCACTGCAAGGAACTATGGACAAAATGTCTGGGATTAATGGATTTTCTGAAGACTTTTATAAGGTCTTTTATAGATGTTTCCCTCTCAAATGCTAATATGTTCTGTAAGTAGAAAGAAAATGGCTTTTTACCACTGTATTCTCTTGATGTGGCTAGGCAAAGCAAGGAGGTACCTTAAACTATGTAAAATGCATTGACTTGATCAATTCATATGTAAAGTTCAAGGAGAAAACTTTGGCCTTTTCCCTTCAGAAGGAATCATCCGAGTCAGAGAATTATCTCATCTTGACGCATGAGGAGTCTCATGCATTGAAATTCAAAAGTTCACCCAATTTAGTACTGGTCATCAAATTGGCAAAATGTTCTGGGGAAGCATCAGATAATTCACTGTGCAGCATACCTAGCTGAGACAAATCCAATCTCCCTTAAATTCTCTTTTAGAAAAGTGTTATGCAAGGAGACTAAGAAATTCTATCAACTTCTTTATGCTTTAATTATGGAAACTCTTTCATTCGGAGATGTATTGTAACCTATTCAAATGTTAGGGCTCTAAATACCGTGTTTGTGCTCAGTTTGCAGTAAGCATGGCTGTGTAACGGGGTTACCGTTTCTCTCTGTTCTTTTTTGCCTTGACAGCTAGACTTGACATCTCGACTTGCTGCAGTGTACACTCACATGTAGAACAGGGCACAAAGGTTACAGAACTGTTTATCGAATCTTTTGTCCCTTTTGTCCATTATGCATGCAGCATTGAAGAAAGCTAAATAATTGTATATGGAAAACTGGAGATTGATGTCTTTGCTGAGAATTTGCTTCTATTATCTCCAATGTTAAAATATTGTTTAGGTTTTTTACCTTTCCTCATTATTGTTCCACAAGAAGGAAGGGGTCTACAAGGTCTGAGGATGACTGGGACTTGGTCTCAAATAAGTACACAATCCTCATATTTTCTGGAAGAGTCAGTAATTTCAGGTATTTAAATTATTATATTTATGCACCAGAAAGAGTAAAGTGAGGTTTTCTGTCTAGATTTCTTTTTTCTTTCGGAGGTATCAAGACAGAATTCTGATTATAAGCAGAGCAAATTTGGCAGTTCACTAGGTCTGCTAGTTTCCTGAGCCTTCTTTCCACTCTTTCCAAACTCCCAGAAAAGGATCTGATATCATATTGTGCTCTTCAGCCTCTCAGGATGAAGACCTGAGTACTTAACTGAGATTTTTTTCCTCCTCTTTGATGAGACGTATTCCAGAGGAAGGTGGTGCAGAGTTCCCTTTCACAGGGCTTGAGCTCTACAAGGAGCTGATCTGCTCAGATTGCTGAGGCTTCTTCTGCAACCCAGAGCAAAAAAAGAAAAGAAAAACCCAAACCAACAAAACCATTCATCAAAATCAAAGAGCTCAAGAGGAGCCTGTGAAGTTGGCCAGGAAGAGGGAACTCCTCTTCCTCACTCTGGAGAACCCTGAGGGAAGAACATGAGAGAACGGTCGTTTTGTGTTTGTTTTTTTTTTTTTTTAATTTTCAGAAGATAAACTGAAAGAAGTCAGCAAGTGAAGCTGAAATCAGTTTGAGGAAGTGGGGACTCATGACTGACAAGGCAAAGGCCCTTCTCAAAGTAGCAGAAGTTCCAGCAAAACCAAGTCAGCGAGCACCTCTCAGCATCACGTTTCCAAGGTGCTTATGGAGGTGTCTGTCCCAGGAACTGACCAAGACTGCTGAGATTTATCTTTGAGGTGTGAAAAGCTCTCAGCATGAGCTCATCAGACTATCAGACAGGGTTCAAACAACGAGCTGCACAGTGCCAACAGGTTGTGCTTACTTATCGCACTAGTTTAAATGACTGCCCAGCTAGATAGACAGTCAATTTTCTTTGTGTCAGACGTTAATTTAAAAACAACAAAAAAAAAGTCAACTTGAGAACATTTGGACATTTTTATGAAGGTCAAGATTTGCTCATGAATTGTCTCTGAATATTACAAATTCTTTCCTGCCTTCTCATTTCTGGGAAAGCAGATGTAAATCTTAAGGGATGAACAATTTTGTCTGACCGGTATTGTCAGGTTTTGTCTGACTGGTTCTGTGTAAATCTTTCTTGACCAATTCCCTAAAAATTGTGTCAGCAAGATGTTTCGTTTTGTCAGGGTTTTGTTTTTAATCTGAACTCGCTGATCTGAATTGATGTTTCTTTTTGCTGCTTTCACATCTTTGCTGTTGTCTGTCACACATTTCATCTGAAAGCATATGGGTAACAGTTTGGCTAGGGAGTAGGACAAACAGAGAAACCATTTGTAAAGAAAGATAATTGACACAGTAAGAGTTCAGGCCAAATCCCTTCCACAAACAGTCCTGCTGTAGTCAGTGTGACTAGTTGTATGAAAAAGGCAAACAGGATTTGGCTCTTGCTGCAGTCCCAGCCACCTTTTATCATTAGAGAAAGAGAGAAAAGCACCATAAAATTAAATAGGTATCATCCTCGCCACATTCCTAGTGTAACTATTTTAACTGGAATGCCTCATAAACAGATAAAGGCACTCCTGAGCTTTGGGATGATCATTTTTTAAATGACCATTTAGGGCTGGATTATGGTTTTACATTTTCACCTTGGAGCTTTTAAGAGCTGTTTGGGACATTAAGTGCTAACCTATCAAAGCCTAAACTGAAAGGCAATGTTGCTTGCGGTCATAGAGCCCAGAGAAATAATGTAGTTTGGCTGCTGTTAATAGGTAAATACTTTCATTTGTGGCAGGAAAATGGTGATTCAAAAAACGTTTGATGCCCCTAAAACTCTCACAGCAGCTGGATATTTTACATTGGTTTCTATAATAGTCTTATGATAACATTCTATCCCACAGGGGTCTGCTTGAATATCAGAGCACTCATCTTTTTTAAGTTTTGCATAATGTGAGATATTAAAATTAAGACTGGTGTTTACTGTTCAGTTCTTACACACATATTCCACATTCACAGCTAGATATTATTTCCCTTGGAAATGCTTTCTGTCCCTGCCAGTTACCGAACGCAATCAGATAGCTTTGTGTGGACCAGCATACCAATTAAGTACCATGCCTGGGATGTGTGCTGTTTCCCCCATCAGAAGCTCAATGGTTCATTGGCAAGTCAGCCATGTATATTGATAAGGAGAAAGCCTGACTCTACAATGGAGGCAGAATCTATTGAAAATACTTTCAGCAAGCAGTTTCAGGAAGAAAGGGGAAAGGGAGCAGGCGACACATAAAATGGCTAGAAAAATGAAACAGGAGGAAAGATTAATGGAAGTGGGATCAGAAAAATATTCAATTAGAACTTGCAGGCCTGGTCACATTACTCTGTGTTACTGTACATCTTGTCATTATCCAAATCTGTTGCTAAACTGTTGGCATTTGTCTTCATTATGCTGTAAAATGATATAATGAATAGGTTACAAATATGATGAAAGAAATGCCCTGGAATTATCACGATGTCTGGGAATGAAAAATGCTTTAATTTAAATTATTGGTGTGCGACATCTGCCAAGTGCATAGACAGATGTGAAGAGTGGAACGTGATTTTGTTCTGATGCTGCCTTCAAAGTTTCTGTTCCATTTCAAAGGAGTTTTCAGGCTGAATCCTTCCTTGAAAACCAATGTCAGGGATGTGATACATCAGAGAGCAGTGTTTGACATATTACTTAACTGCGAGGAACTGCACAGCCTAATGTCTTAAGTCTAGGTTTGGAGCCTTCTGTGAGCAGCACTCCCCCACACTTCAGGTGGAGAGCTGGTTAATGTGTAGATTACGACTTTAACAATGAAATGAAATATGAGGTGGGAAAAAGCTACTATCTCAGCCTAGTTAATTAGGCATAATTTAGTCTTCAAAATTGCACTGATCCATACAGATCTGTTACTTTTCAAGCTCAATTTTGCATATGAGTAATTATTATCTTCTAGCAAGACATTTTCAGGGTGTTTAAACCTAACATTTGGCCTACTTTAACGCTGCAAGAGCTTGAAAATCAGTACCACTACATAATAAAGAATTTTATAGTAGAATCAGGATATAAATTAATATTTTGCAAAAAGTTCAAATAAAATCTAAAATAATAGTGCTGTTTTGGTAGCCCAATCTGGAGAACAGCCCTCCCTTTCCTAGATGTGCACTAACTTAAATAGAGCTTCCTAATGACTACAAGGACTTCCTACTCACTCTGAAGTCCAACCTTTCAAACTCATTAGGAAGTATGTCTCATAAAAATAATGTGTACATTATAGAAGGAGAATGAGAAGTCACATGGTCATCCAGAAAGGATGCAAACCTGGAACTGGAGGAAGTCTGATGGCATAGTCTGCTATGTGTGGTCTTCAGCTGGTCTTGGTAGGTGCCTGAGGTTCATTTTCCCATCTGTAAAATAGACATAAAGAGGGATGGAAGAAAGAAGATTGAAAAGCGTGTCCTAGCAGGTATTACTCTGACTAAGCTGAAGTTTATGGAACACTCAATGGTTAGAGCAGTGAGTTTGATGGGAGCAAACTGTTAAGTTCTTTCCTTCAGTTTTTGAAGACTATCACACACCGCTGCAGTTCATAGCATTGCATGCAGACAGTGCAATACACAAGAAGATGTTTTCTACCTTGTGTGTGAAAAGTGAACCTCTGATGGAAATTTGTACATATATTCTTACTAAATTATTTTTCTTGAGTTGATATCTTTATCTTGATTTACATGTGTTACTTTGACATCAGACCAAATATTTGGATAAGATTTCATTTCTATATGAACTTTAGATTTTATATTGAATTAGATTTGATGTTATACAGCTATTTTTGCTTCACTGTGAATGGTAGCTGCATTTTAAATGCATAATATGCTGAAGCTTATAGGTTTGTGTATATCATTCAGAGGATAATTCTAGTCTTAAACTTCATATATGCTGTTAGATTCTTCATGGTCATAATTCGCGGTTTAGTTGCACGTTTGGAACCACATGGCACAGAAAATTGATAAGACACTACCAAATCTCTCACCTCTTACTTATTGTTGGGTTGAACCCAGCCCTGATTTAGAATAATCAAAAGTTGCTACTGTCTGATAGCTGTTTTGTGGCCCAGATGTTTCCAAGCAAGCAGGTATCCACAACAGGAGGAAAAGAAATTACAAATCACCTGTGCAAATAGAGGACTGCAGCAGAGAAGGGTTTATGGGCACTGAAAACAGGGTAATTTCTCTGATTGCTGGATATGTAAGTTACAGAATGGAACCTACTTCTCTTTCTGGAGATGCCTGAAATGTCCAAACTCTACTGCACAACTTCAGTACATCAGGGTCTGTCAATAAGCTCCTGTAACTTCTTTCATGATCTATAAATTCACCTAAATGCTGTACTGGTTTTGTCTGGGACAGAGTTAATTTTCTTCATAGCAACTAGTACAGGGCTTTGCTCTGGATTTGTGCTGGAAGTAGTGTTAATAGTTCAGGGATGCTGAGCAGTGCTCACACAGCACCAATACATTTTCTGCTTGTCATCCCACTCCACGAATGAGTGGGCTGGGGATACACAAAGTATTGGGACAGGACAGTTTACCCCAGCTGACCAAACAGATATCATACACCATATGGCATCATGCACAGCATATAAATGTGAGGGAAGAAGAAGAAAAGGAGGATGTTCAAAGTGATAATGCTTGTCTTCCCAAGTTACATGTGATGGAGCGTTGCTTTCTGGAGATAGCTGAACAACTGCCTGCCTGCCCATGGGAAATAGGGAATGAATGCCACGTTTTTATTTACTTGCATAGGTGGCTTTTGGTTTACCCATTAAACTATCTTTATCTTAATCCACAAGTTTTCTCACTTTTACTCTTCTGATTCTCTTCCCCATCCCACTGAGGGGAAGTGAGCAAACAGCTGTGGGGTGCTTAGTTGCTGACTGGGGTTAAACCACAATGCACGTAAGATGAAATGCTAGAATGTTTTCCCTCCCTTTGAAATAAAGTTCTGATCTTTACAGCTTACAAGCTAGCTCCCTGGTGAAAAAAATAGTTCATTACAGAACCTGTGTAGCAGGAACAGTGTAGGAAAATATTTATAATGATAGAGGGATGCCCAGACTAAAGAAGCAGAATGATCTCCATGGTTTTTTAATCATTATCTCTTAGCATAGCGTGACTGGTACCAAAGAGAAAGAATAGTCTCCATTCTGCAGATAGGGCCAGAGGGGACAATCTATCATTTATACGAATTAGATGTATATTTACAAGAAGGATGAGTGGTATGAGATCTAAAACAGTGATTCTCACTGCTTATCATTAATGCCAGGGGGAAACTAATTCACTGATTTGTGTGGTAGCCTGAAACATGGGAGGTTTGTGTCCTGTGTTTCCCTTGCCTAGAGACTCCTTTTATGTATGTTCAAACCAGTCCCTGCACTTTAGTTTTCATAATGTGCAAAAAGTGAACATCACTTCTGTCCCTAAATGCAGCAGCGTGAGTTCAGTGTGTTCAGATCTGCTGATGAGTGCTTCTCAGTGGTGGCTCTGGCAGGAGCTCTGACTCAACAGTTAAGAGTTCCTGTTAGCCTCTCAGGACATAAAATGTAGTGAGCCTGACTTCATTTACTTTGCATTAGTAATTTTATTTCTTTTTGTTCTCATATATCTGTGTTGATCCTGCACAGTGTGGTGATTGTGTTCCTAACCTGCGGGTACAACCAGCTGTGACTGCTGTATGCTGCACCACCTGGTTTGGCCAGAAATTCCTCAGTCTGAGCTGGGACAATATCTCTCCTCCAGGGTTATGTTCCTTGGTGCCTGCTTTTGCCCATCCCCTATCTTGAACCAGAGGCATACAGCTGCCTGGCATAACCAGTAGACAAGGTGTCATTGCTAAGACAAGGATGGGTGCGGTCAACAGCAGTGTGGTCTGCAAGATCAGCATGCTGTCCTCTCTCAGAGAAAAGCGTCACTTTCGTACTGAGTGCTACCTGTGGAGTGGATAACAAAGTAGTAAATGTGGCATGAAGGAAAAAGTTGCAGTCTTCCTACCCATTTGAGAATAATTATATACCGATTAATTGAGGAAAATGGCATCAAGTCAGTGTTCTGAAGTGTCACATATTAGATCCCAAAAACTAATTGAGACACATATTCATTTTAATTAAAATGTTATCAAGAGGTACTGTTGACCAAGAAGCCTATTAACAATAATCTGCTTTAGAAACAAGTGAACGAGTCAATTTATTGAACTGAACTAAAAAGCAAACCTAGTAACAACTACCCACTGAGCAACTATTTGATCTTTCATCTTTCACTGATTAGTGGAGGGAGACATTCCCTGAATATTACAGACTTTTGTCTTCTTCCTCACTACCTTGTAGTTACTTGTAGAAACAGTCTCCATGGTGCAATCAACATTTGCTCCTCAAACTTAAAAGAGAGATTTTCTGGAAGATCCAACTTGAAAGAAAGCATTTTTAGAGAGATCAGTTGCCAGGTAGCATTATTGTCTTTAGTGCTTCAGATGTTAAAATCTTTGTAAAGGATGGACAGTTTTCCTTGGAGATCTGGCTATTTTACACACAGAGGTTAGTGCACAAGACATGAGGGATTACAATGGAGGCTACGTGCAATGAAAAAAGACATGGTTACACAAATTTACCGTTTAAAGTTAGATTCATTACTCCATTTAGGTTGATTACAGCATATTGTGTGATTAAACTGGTCAGACATTTGCTGAGAAGAATTCTGTCTTTACAGAGGAGGTCATAGTATAGGCACAAAGCTACTGATGATGACCAAGTTGCTGCTTGTACGGGGAACACTGGGAGCTTTAATGTACTACACTTTGCTCTACTGCCATCATCAAAAAACAAAACAGCTCTGCTGTGGCCTGGATCTCTGCCTGGGCCATTTTCGGTAGCCACAAGTGGCTGCTCCCTGTGGCCACTTAGTTGTGCCTGTAAAATGGTGCTGATGGTCATTTAGAACAAGAAAATTTACAAAATCTCTTCTCATCTTCCTTTTGCCAGTAGTTGGCAAGAAAGAAAAAAACTCTGTGTTATGCAGGTAAGAGGTGTGGAAATGCCATCATTCAGGAAATAACAGTTATTTATTTCAGAATAAATTATATAAATAAAACAAAGTAGGCCTATTCCTAGATGCCCACATGACAGTACCAGTAACAGTGGATTAGTCCTCCTTTCGTAGGAGGGAGTTCAAAGGTTTGGATACTTCCTGAATCCATCAGAAAGTAAGATGCATCAGTTTCTTGGATGTAGGACAGCATACTAGGTCCAGAAGTCCTCCAGATGCCTGTATAAAATCTCTGCTTTAACAGTTGTGATCCAAGAAGAAAGAATTTTTACAGCAATTCTACTAAATTCTGTCTGACAGAACATTTTAGATGGGAAAAAAATGCTATCAAAAAGTCACTGATGCCTTTAAGTCCAACTATGGACAACAGACACACCTGTCACTGTTCAGGGGGCATGCTGTGTTGAGTGAAACTGAAAGTCAATAAGATTTATTGTACTTCAATAATTTGGAAAACAATATCCAGTGACCAGAAGTCCAGAAGTTCACCCAGTAGTATACTTAGGGTAGAAAGAACAGCAGCTACTACTGAAAGGAAAAAGATCGGTGCTAAAATGATTTCAGGGTTTCTTCGTTTTTCATGTTACATTGCTCAGTATTCTTTTTAGAAACCTAGATGTTTATGGACACAAACTTTATCATATGTATATCGTTTACTCTGTGAACAGAATCTGAAGGATTCTTCTTGCATTGTATTGTAAACCATTTTTTAAGATTTGTTAGGAAATATAGAAGTGAAAAACTAAACGAATACCTACACAGACTTTAAAATATCTTTTAAATAAATAAACTTCAGTACAAAATTTTCTTATCTTTTGACAATTTAAAAGTAATTGTATTAGCACTAGAACATTTGCAATTATTTCCAGTACAGATATTTTTGTAAGTTAGTCGAACTCTTGAAATAAATAGTACAATGTAATCCCATTATGTCTAATCTGCAGTCCATCAACAGTAAGATTCTTGTCTATGCAAGACTATTTTCCTAGATAAATGTAAACATATCTTCAAATGCTTTACATCTTAAATGCTATGATAAAATAGTATCTAGAAATCTATGTTACTGTCTCCATCCTCTCTCTTATTTTGTTAGACATTAGCGACTTCTATTCACTGGAGTCTTTTGAAGGTCCTTTAAAAAATGTCATGTTTTAGTGGTTTGTAAGCTGATGTGTTTCATTTTGCTTTGGAATTTGTTTCTTGATGTTGCTTTCCATGGATATCCTGATCCAAGTCCAGTTCATTTTCCACATACACATATTATATTTTTAGAACCAACTCGTGTTTTCTCACAGAAAGGGCTAGAAGGACAGAAGCCCAGTGAGCGCTCAGCTCTTCATCAGCTTGTGGGGAGAGGAATTCAGCTCAAAGCTAAACTCCTTTAGCTTCACCAGAATAAACAATAGACATGAACATGAAGAAGTCTTGTCACAGCAATATCTCCTTTCACAGCCAACATGACAATAAGTGGAAGAGTGAGATGATTTGACTTAGAGGCTGCAGTAGTCTGTGGTCCCAATGGTCACTCCTGACACAGGTCAAGAATTGGTTTGAACATGATGCAGATGGTGCTTTCCTTCTATCGTCAAGAGAGGATTGCCTGCTTAAGCCTGTCTGGTTATAATTTGGAATTGTAAGCAGAAGTAGAGCTCACTAAGGTTCCAGAAGATTTAATTTTCCCAGATTTTTGTGTGATGACTCAGCTAGAATTTAGCAAAGACTTGTAGGAATTAATTAGGCCTGTTGCTGATAATCAATGGCTGGCAACAAGTTACAGAAATTACCAGGCATGAGAGAATTTACAGCTTATGATAGGTTTAGTGTCTAAGGGCTAGATTTTTAAGTTTTAGTTATTGCTTAGTATTGTAAGAGTAGGGAACTTGGGTGGCTCAGCCAATCATTCAAGATATAAGTGCTATTGACGGTAAAATCACAAACAATCTTTAAGGCCAGGCAAAGGTTCTGCCTTTAGAAGATCTTCTACTCCTTTTCTGTTTATATAATATAATTTTAACCATATGTTATTGGACTTTACAGGAGTTTTTTCTTAAAAAATGAAATAATGTTAAATCCTTTAAATAGAAAGGACATAATCAATTATTGTTTTCTGCAAAGAATCTCTTTGAGAGGAATGTCCTTTTGGATTTTCCTTTTTTTTTTTTAATGGATGAGAAAGCAAACTGTAGAGGATAAATAGCCTTCAAAATTTTCTTATCTGAGTGAAGCCCTTAAGTGTGCCATTGAGAATGAGAACAAATAATAATCAGCCACTGGTTTACTGGAAAGACTTTGAAGATGATCATCTCTTCCAGTAATGCAATTCTTCATCTCAGTCCTGAGCACTGATTATAGTAATGTGGCTGTGGTCATGCACCTATTTACACTGTGTCAGCATATGGCCTGGTCACACAAAGTGGCTTTTTATGCAACTCATAGAGGTGACTGGGCATGGCAAAATGTAAGAACGTTATTTTCATAACTTTTTTCTCTTTTTTTTAATGCATGAAAAAGTTAGGGTCTCAGCAAGGAGAGATAATCTCTATGTGTTCACTAAAACGAGGTATATCTTTCCAGATCCTCTCTGGGGAATCAGACGCCTACTAAACTGTACTAAATAAAAACATCTAATATACATTGACTGTTTTTATTACAGAAAGTGCCTCTATTACCAGGAAAACAATATCCAAAACGACGGTAAACATAAAATTGTTAACATTCTCCATCTCTCATAAAGGCTATGGCAAGAAAATATGTATTGTAACAATGATGAATTGAAAACAACATTACCACAATAACTGGATTTTACTCATTACCTGCAAGAGTGCAGCTATTACAGTCTACTATGACAAGAGTAGCTGGAGGTGTAGACATTTTGAATGCACAAAACAGTTTCAATATTGGAGATATTGCAAACATGCTTCTGAAATCTGCTTCTCTTTGTCTTGGTTTCTCTAGCAAAGCTAAAATATTTAGATTGGAGTCAAGTCAAATATTATTCCCTCTTTACTGCTACCCCTTTTCCCAAATAAGTGGTTTTCTCCACACTTGTAGGGTTTTTCATGGCTTCTTCACCCTCTTTGTCTTGGGGAGAGTGGGAGATAATTTACCACTCAGTCATATCACCATCTTCTTTCAATGTCCATTAACAGCCTGGATTGACAGTGACTGAATCCACAAATGGGTGGATGGACTTTTTCTTTACTATTATTTTTTACCTATTTTTTTGCTTCAAATAAAGACTTATTTATAATCCTGGTCAAATATCTGTGATGAGCACCTGCAATCCTTCAGTAAATGTCTGATGTGAATAAATTATCTCAGCCTAGTGCCATTTTCCCATTTGCACTTATCTGCTATACTTTTGAAGATGGAAAGGGAATGCAACTTCTCTTATTGCTTCAAGCTACTGAGGAAGAGGCACATGTATTTCTGTTCATAAATGTGCTAAAGCTTAACTTTCCAAATTTCATGTACTCTGGATGATTGAAAGGTTCCTCTTCTGGTAGGTGTTCTGGTTTAGCCTATCCATTCCAGAAGAACTAATTTATTTAGCCAAAAGTACATTTTGGGATAAAAGAATGCACTTTCCTAATTGAACACAAAGCCAGATGAGTAAGTGCTGGTTTCTACCTACTTTTGAGAACAATCAATGAAAAGTAAACATCAACATATTTCATTTTGACATGGAGCATGAGAGTCAAACTATGATTTGGAGGAACAGTAAAAATCAAAGAAAACTTACCTATACAGCAGAAACATTTCCTAATATTTCTTAAACATTATGAATGAAGAAAAAAGGAGTATCCAACTTTTCCCCTTATAACTGAATGTATTCTATTTATTTGATAGAGTAATTACCACAATTTAATTAATTTTCTCTTTTAAGAGTTAAAATTGCTTTGACTATGCTCTTTAATAAATAGGGTTTTGTTGAGTTTGACATTATCTGTTCCCAAGGTTAAATAAAGGAAATACTGCCTACTGGTGATACAATGGAAAGCTTTAATCTAAAATCAATATTGTTTTAAAGACAATTTACTCTAATTAGATTGAGATGGTAACATGACTGATCTCTCAAGAAGTAAATTAGCTTTCTGTATATATGCAGAAGTTTAGTAAATGTCTCATTAAAAATGAGAATTCACCTCAGATCAGGCAATTTGAGTTGAAAAGCCTTAGTTTGCTCCTAGCTGACCTGGCGATATCTGCAGCAGTTTCTTCTTTGCAAAGAATTGGATTTTTTCCTGATCTTCTCTTTGTTGGTTTGCTTTTTTGTTTATGTGATTTAGATTGAAATACCATCTAGTACCAAGGAAAAAGAATGTCAGTGCAGTGCCAACATGTGTTGTGTCCTTAATGCTTGTCTAAGTTGAAGAAGAATGGGTTTTGGTTTATGGTGATTCATAATGATGTGATAGAAAATAATATTATATATATTAATAATATATTTTATATATTTATAATACTGGCTGTAACTTGTAGCTGTTTATCTGAAGGTAAGTACCAGAAGACACTTGTTAAGTGAAAGGGTTGATGGTAGAATCTTCTTTCTTAGGATATCTACTGTGAATAAAAACTTTGTTTCAATGGTGGAAATACAGTGCAGGTGATTTGTATGGATAAGTGATGAAATGAAATAGATCTATTCCTTTAATATTTCTGGTGCAGAAGCACAGAGATTCCTTTACCTATGAGTTACTAGGAAAAAAAAAAAAAAAGAAAAATTAAAAAAGAAATAGGCAAGCAGCTTTAATACAAGGACAGAGACAGCTTTAATACAAGCCCACCAGAAGGTATGCAGAAAATGACTCTATTTTCTACAAGCAAATACCTCATTCAAAAGCAGAAAAAACAGTTAAAAAGGCTCCTCAAAGTGGTCAGAAACTGTGATTCAAAAGACGTGCCTTGTTTTATTGTCACTGGTACTATAAGCAACCCAGATTTATTAGCCAAAATCATTGACTGACCTATCAACACTCTAAGGATCCATTTAAAGTGTTCTTGTTTGGGCATAACTACTTGGAGTACTGCAGGAATGTGGTCAGCCCTCCTTCCAAGCACAGAAAGCATCTTTGTGTTCTAAAATTATATTTTCAACTAGATATCTACTGCTCTGAATGATCAAATATGGAAGGTAACACTGAAAATCATTAGTTTTACTCAGATCTAAAAGATAGTGTTCAAAGTTGGATGTATCTACCTATCAAAGATTTAGTGAATGAAAGGCTAAACCATGAATGATTGTGTATAGAATGTGAGAATTTGTTACCTGCAAGTTCTATTTACATTTATGACTGAGTTTTGGTAGCCCTTCACAGTTCCACAAGCATACTAAAAAATCACTGTTATGTTCGTGTGTGTCACTTGTTGAGTAGATGTTAGTTAAAAGCCTTGATGGAGAAAGTGTGCAGAGATTTTCTGGAATTTTTAGTGAACATTAGAGCTTAATCTAAGTATCTCTTCAGTCTCCCTAGGGCCAGAGGACAAGAATCAATGGAGAACGTGACTCATAATATTCTGAGAAGTGAGGTGAGAAGGATAGCAATGAAACCAATTTCAGAATCAAATTGCTACTGCATTTAGAGATACTGATAACCTGCTAATACTTTGACAGCAAAAAAGCAGATAAGCAGTGCTGCCCCTTCTTGTCTTTTCTTTGTCATCACGTAAATAAAGATGTGGTGTTATCTCACCGGATATTTAAAATGCTTAAACATTCAGGGACAAAGCCAGAAACAGTGGTGTAGGTGACACTCATACTGGTGAACAGTCAATTGAGACAAGGCTTTGGCAGATAAAAAGACTTTGCAGAACACCCAGCTGTTTTTATTCCTTAATGCTCCTCAGACCTTTTTAGGTCAATAAACGTTAACATCACTCCATGGTAATATTACTGTGACATTCATCTACTTTAATACTGCCTCAGTAGCATTCAAAACAGAGTCACTCTAAAACATCAAACTAAATGATGCCACTGACGATGCCTGTTAAGTCTTTCAGCCTTTACTGTACAGCTGTGATGGATGAAGAACTGCCTTCTACACCTCAAGTGGATCATGCTCTGCTCTGCTGGCCAGTTCAGTTGACCTCAGTGATAACTAATCCTTAGATGAATGTTAAATTCCTAATGCACCTTCTTTTGCTGTGCCACCTTAAGGCTGACTGCTTTAGGAATGTTAAAAGAGCAGCAGTTGTCAGTGTAACTCCACATCTTTGGGTTCAGCTTCAGCCTCTTTGGCACATGATTTGTGTGACCTTGGACAATTACTAAGTCTCTCTGTACATTATCCTTTTTTTCTCTTTTGTTAGTTTTGATTGTATTGTCCTGTTGCTTATCACAGTATGAGGGAATCTGGCTACTATTGTTATGCAAAGTTAATTATGAAGTTAAGCTATTAATACTAAATTACTTATACTGGTGGAAATTTAGCATTTAATAACTGTTTCCTGTTTAAAATGTATTCCCCATATGGTTATTTTCATAGCAGGTTAAGGCAATGGGCCACAGAAGATGTAATTGAGCCTGAGAGATTTAGCACCTAGCCTAGAATTTAAGCAGTATCTATCTCAGCCATTTACATGAAGTTACACTGTGGTCATAAAACCTTCAATTGGTATCTCCAGGTTCACCTCTGATCCTGGCAAAACAAGGGTTCAATGGATCATCACCACCTTTTCAGTCATCAGCAAAAGCTGTTCCCCTTTTCCAGGCATCTTTCCCGAAACGTCTGACAAGACTTGAAGCTGGTTATATGTCTGACTTCTGCGTTTTGTGTTTCCATGAACCTATTTCCACAGAGACTGGAAGAACTCAGAAAATAAAAGTATTTTTTTAGAGGTGCAGACTCATAGATGGTGGTAGGGAGGACATCAGTGTGCCTGGAGCTTTGCTGGGTGCACTTTTCCATGCCTGGATTTTCCCCTTATGTCCCCACTGTTTTCCCTCATTTCCCTGTTGTACAATGGAATACACTGCTTCTCAACTATTGACAAGTAAATAAGATAGATTTCAATAAAATGTCAATCTCAATATTTGATGAGGCAAATATGCAGGCAAGTGACATTTCCTGGGGCTTTAGTGCAGTGAAAAATGTAGGGAACGTTACTACTTAGACCTAGTGATATTTGCAGCTCATCACCGCCTTATGAGCAGAAGAATGAGTAATGTTAGCAGGGATAAGCCATTGCCAGCCAGGAGTTCCTCTGGCATTGAGACACACATTGAAAATAATGTATTTTTTGACCTGACCCACTTTAAAGTTTTGTTAAAGTAATATATCTAGCAAATCTTAACTTTTAATAACTTTCTACTGCCAGTACCTGCTGGCCTGCCAACTCACTCACATACATGACCGAGAAAGCAACTGTCTACTTTGCAACAGTAATTAATTCAGCTACATATTTTTATAAGCTAGACAGAGTTGTTTCTTGGTCTTCTGGTGTAGTTTGGTTTGTTGGGTTTTTTCAGGATTTTTAACATGCTTTCTGCAATGCAGCTGTGTCTTGCTGGCAGTCAAAAGTGTCTGTAAGCTACTTCTTTTTTTCCTGTTGTTCAAGTATTCATTCTGCATCTGGCATCTCTGCAACAAGGTCTGTCCAATTTGCAAGTGGGCACTGTTCCATCCGAGCAGACGGGTAGGAGTGGAGACAGACAAAAGATCATATGGAATAGTCAGCTAAAAAGTGTGGTGGTGAACCTGATCAAGTGGCGCAGATTTTTCTTTAGAACGCGGGGTTTTGTTTTTTAGAAAATCCTGCACAAATTCCTTTACAAGGCAGTCATCCACACAATTTACAGTAACATTGCACTCTGAATGAATGTAGGGTTTGAAAACTGAGTTTCACCTCCCTTCTCAGCCTCTGATTTCTTGTTGAGGGGATTAAAACAAAACAAAAAAAACCCCATCACCCTACTTTCTGCATTTGGTTTCCAGGCCTACGTCTGAAGAGTATTTAGAAGAACTCTTTTCAGTGGTCATGACATAAAGGCTTATACAGCAAAGTGAAGAGCTGATGTCTAGCTCTGTAACTTTTCAAAAAGTAGAACAGCTTCCAAATTTTTAAGCTAATTACATGGCTGATTACATTGGAGTCTAACAGGTTAACTTACAAATCAACCTCTGCTTCTGTTTATATTATTACAATGTAACCTGGGCACAGAGCTTAGAAAAAATGTTTTATCTGGAACTGGTTTTCACCTTTGTTTTACTGTATTTGTTCTGAGCTTTTCCAAAACCTTTTCTGTTTTATGTAGCACAGTGTTAAGTGTAATAGGTTGCAGAAAGTTTAAAAACAATAAGCCAGCTTCTGTTTCTTGCCTTTTTCATTTCCTAGCTTTGCTTTTCAGTCCTAGCCATTTCCATCTCCCCTTTCCTTTGCCCTTCACTAAGCAAGCACAATTTAATCAGATTTATTGAGAGATAGGAAAGCAGAAATTGAAAAACAGAGAAGAGAAGCAATTCAACATGGTTACAAGTTACTAGTGCATATCAAAGCCAATGTGACCACATTTTGGGAGACTTGTATTTATTTCCTCATATAGTCCTGTAGGTCACTCTAAATTGTTATGTCAAGTAATGTTTTGGATGGACTGATTACTATCCTTCTTTTTTTTTTGTTAAGTTTGCTTGGTCTTTCCAGAGCTTTTAGAAGACAAGCTGCTCATTTGTTTCTTAATGACATACAAAAACTCTGTTGTCATAGACTATAATGACCGAAATTTATGTGTCTGTGCATTGAGTTTACATTCCCAACAAAAATTTATTAGTGCCTGTTGCACTCCTCTGTTCTGTAAATTTGACTACAGATTGGGCTTCTTATCATAGAATCATAGAATCATAGAATCATAGAATCATAGAATGGTAGGGGTTGGAAGGGACCTTTAGAGATCATCTAGTCCAACCCCCCTGCAGAATTTCCATGTCTGATCATTAATAAATTTAACAGGCTGTGGTTTTATTATTTTTAGCACTGCATAACTTCTATTCAGAGAAGCTGCTGGCAAAATTGACCTGCCTGCCTAGAAGAGAATTTATCCCTATGTGAAATCCTGTCTCGCTAAGATGGGTAGTAGAATTCATTGCTGATTTCTTGAAACTCTAGATCGTGGTGCATAGCAGGTCAGGAAGGGTCTCCTTTGCCATATCCCCTTGAAATTAAGCTAAAGCTTTTTATTTTGTGAGGGTAATTTAGAACATATTGTTTAAAAATCAAAAAACAAGAGCAAACAAAACAGATTTCAGCAGAGTTGACAAAGCTAGTCCCTTCTTTCTTGCTAAAGTTTATTAACTAGGTGGGCTTTGACAGCCTTGAATTGCAGAATTGTTGCCTCATTGTGTCCCCGAATTGTGGCATATTTTACAGTTCTGGGTCTAGTTGTTTTGGGGATTAAGTTGCTTTTTTTTTGTTAAGCTCTCCTACTTGTGAGCTTAAAAACATGACCTGCAAATACAATCAACCTGAAGCTTTTTAGGATAACTGGCATCATTGAATCCATACTCTGTTGAAGTCAAATCTGTCATCTGCTTCACTAAGAATAAGTCTTAATCTCAGATGTTTAAACTGAATTTATGACTGCTGAAGATCATGCATTTATGGGTGAATTTTGAATGTGTAGAGCTGATATGTCCACAGTTTCTTGTAAAAGTTTTATATTTACAGACAGAGGAAAAAGAATTTGCCCTCCCTATTGCAATGCAAGAAAATATGTTAATTGCAGATGCTGACCATTAACTGACCATATTGTCCTCATTTTATAGGGCTTTTAGGCATTTCTTGTGAAAGGTCTCTTGCAGAGACTGGTGACTCTTCCCCTTTTGACTGAAAGATGTTATTTTGGCTGTATAATCTGATGGCTTTGCCGAGCTCCTAAGCATTTAATCTTCATTTCTTAAGACAACTTTGCAACTGTCAGCTGTAATTTTGAATGGCTGGTTTGATGTTTGGGGCTCTAGTGATTCCATAACATTAATGTAGATCTGAAACCTTTGCATTATACAGCATACCACGTATAACTGGTTTCAAATTTACACTGTATAATTTCCTTCAGCTGCTGCATCCCTCTGCAACAATGGGCATGTAAGCACTAAACTTCAAGGAAGATGTTATATGCATCCTGGTGCCTTTTTCTTCCTTCCTCCATCTTCCCATCAGTTCCACACATGTATTTTCCAAGTTGATTCAGATTATAATGACTTCAAGAATCAATTTTCCTTTTGTTGAATTGACTAGAGAATGCAAAAGTTTGTCAGCTGTAAATTGGAGTTTACAGAGTTCCTTGTGTATATTGCAGTCAACGACGGAACAAAACAATTTAGTTTTCAACTTACATGATAAAACACATAGTTCTGTGGTAGTATCTCCAGGCAATTCATAGTATACATATAGTAATATAGTCTGATTTGTTAAAAATATGTGAGCTTAATCTGGTGCTACATAGGGATATCAATAGCTTTATATATATTACCATATAAATAAAAACCACCCAGGAATTCACTACAGATTATATAAAAATTATATATGTAGCTTTCATTCCAGAAAAACATTTGGCAGAAGATAAAAATATTTTTACAACCTTGCTGATATGCGACCCCAGAAGTTCTGCCCACTGAAGAGAGGGTTTAGTGTGTTGTATTAATACAAGTCTAAGAAAAAGGGAGGTTTTGTTTCCCAACCATTGAGAGTAAGAAATGTCTCCTTCCAACCAGCAGTGACAAAGGAAGAAGACAAACCCTTGGTGCCTCGGGAATCACACAGGTACTGTCATTCTGGCTAGCACTAAGCTTGTTCCACATGGAGAGGAACATGCTGTGACTGCTGCTTTGATTGGGTCAGAAAGCTGCAACTAATACCTGTTGGCTTAAAGGTATGACAGGGAGGACTTACAGACTTCTTTCTTGTTCTACATTTTTCTATATCAAAACATGTGCAGGGGAAAAGTAACAATATACTACGTTTGTACATAATGCATAAAAGGCAGGAATTTACTCATGGTACATTTGTTTTCAGAGATGTTTTCAGAAGATCAGTGGATGATTTCAGACTAGACGCCAGATATTTGTACATATTGGCAACTGATAGTGCTAGGCAGAGTGAGAGTGGGGACAGATCAGCAAACAGTTTCGGTCCATCCTCGTCTCCAGTGTAAAGCTACCACCATCCTGCAGTTCACAGCAGCACTGGATGGAAGTTCAGTAATGTAATTGAAGACATGGAGAAGAAACAGAGTTCAATTGAATCTGTTTCTGCACTGAATGTTACAAACTGAGGTGTCAGGAATACATCATGTGTGCCAGCTTTGTATTATTTGTGACTGTTTATTAAGCCGCACACATTGTAGAAAGATACTTTGCTCAGCAGATGTCTGGTAGTGATTTCAGCAGCACACGTGGAACAATGTCCTTGGTGTGTACTGGTAATGTTTTAGTTAAGAGGCTTGGATGGAGCTTTGCTGTCTTGGCAGAGAAGAAATTTGATGTTCTGGCTCAGGGAATGTTAAAAGCAACCTCTTCATTTAAGGAAGAGAAATAACTACAATAAGATGGTTACAGTTCATGATGATGCTGGTGAATGTGAAGAATAACTTCCATCGCTCCTCTTGGAATAGAAACTATTTTATTTTCACTATAAATATAGTCTGATGAAAGACTAGGTGTTCTTTGAAGACACTGAAATTCAGTGATGTAAATACACTATTTTTTTTCTTATTCTTCCTTTCTTTGGGGATGAGAGGCCACCAGGTCACAGGATGTCTAGGTACAACACTGTGCAGTTTGTTTATACACATATTTGCCCTCAACCACTTTTAGTTGCTACTAGATGGAAGAACACAGCACTGGGATCTATAGATATTCTTCTTGTATTTATGAGGGGAGATTACATGTGATTATTGGGAAGAGGCAGAAAACAGTAAGAATTTAGGACAAAAAGAAAAGCACAAGAGAATAAAGGATAGCCCAAGAGTAAAACTATTGCAACTGAAGAAAAAAAGAACTGATGGCCTTCACATCAGATAATTTTTAAAATATGGTCAGTGAGATGGTGCCTAATTTATTCAAGATTTGCAAATACATTGGCATACTAGTACATCAGGGATGATGTTCCTTAGGCTTTCCCTACCTCACCCAAATATTTAGCACAGTGAGGAGGTGATGTCCTCTTCATCCTTTAACATTTTTGCTAGGTTGTTGGAACCCATTAGAGGGCTGAAATCAGGATGATGTGGAGATTGGCAGTGGCGTTATACAGAAGAAAAGTGACCTGTGCCAGGTGAGTGGCTGCCTACACAGTTCCCAGATTCAACCCTTCCTCTAAAAGTCAAGGGGAAAGTGCACAATCATTTAAATATAAACAGAATTTGAACTCTATGTGCTTTTATTGCCTTGTATATGATTTAGATAACATTATTTTAACATTTTCTTGAGGCTAATAACAGCAGCCTTAACACTAGAACTTCTAAATTCTAATCTAGCTTTTACATGCAATCAAAAGCTTGAGATTATTTAATATTGCTTATAAATAAAACTCTTATGTTTCATTTTTCTAAAGTCAGAGTTTGCCATGTAATAGTGGTACTTTTGAAAACATACCAGCTCCACAAACAGTAAGTGGTAATCGTAAAAGCACTTTCAGATTCCAGTTGTTCCCATTCTCACGATTTATAACCTGAGAAGGAAATTGCTGCATAGATTAGAGAAGCAGTTGAATATCCTTTAAGTCTAGCCAGGTTTATTCTGCCTTATTTTATTTTTTTAAGGTATTAGCCAGTGTTTTATTTCCTTGAATGATACTTTCTAGATAATGAAAAGCATGGTATCATTTGTCCATTTATGGAGGATAACATAAGCATCTCAAACCTAGATGCAAAACATTTTTGGATTTAAATAAGTAGAGATTGTCTTTTGTTTCTGCAGTCTATGTAGAGTAGACTATTTTCCAGTTTAAATTAATGCACCCTATTATTATTCCCTACCTACCTACCTCTACTGGACTGTCTACTTTTCAGGACCTTCAATAGCAATAAAATTGTTGCAGAGCAGCTCCTATTCACTAATTCCTGTTTCTTTTTCCAAGATGTGTCTGTGCTTGCCATTTACTTTCTTGGTTCAAACTGCCCCATACTGCAGTGTGAACCCCATCTTGCACATGGGGTCAGAATTAGAAACAAGGATAAACATATCATTTCCTACTACAGTGGATACCAACATTCATTAACTTTCTCAGGCACCTGAGATTTCTCATTCTTCACCTTACACTCCTAGCCACTGATTTAAAAAGGAGACATAGATGTCTCTAAAAGAAGCAATTTAAGAGCTTTTTCTTTAAAACTCACCTGTTTAACCAAACCAGTAACAACCCACATTCTGGTACGCAAACTGAATGGCAGATCTTATGATACTGTTATTGCATTTTGTGGTGAATTTCAGAAATCTTACAGGCTTTACAATTTGTCTTCGCTAGCAATTTTTGCCATTTTGACCCTCTGGTTCTGCCTAAGAGAGGCTTTGCTGACTCCAGCTGGAATCTGTCCCTGACTGGATAATAGCTTCAAGTGGGTTGGTCTTTTTTTCTTGGGTAGAGAAGTGAGACTGACGTAATTGCCTTTGAGCTGTGCTGTCTGACTTTGCACGGAAACACCAATGGAGCACTTAAAACCACAAATTTGGGTCTTCCATTAGAAGCAGCAGCTGATGGCAGCATCTCTTGCCAGCCATGCCCAGACCTTTGTTGTGGCCACCATAAAGGTGAATCAGGAAGCTTGCTGGGCTAAAGTGGGAGCATACCTGCACGATGTTTTAATGAACAGTTAGACAAGAGTGAAAACCATAAGTGCCTAGGCAGATTGGCAAAGATTTTCTACTAGTCTGGTCTTCTTTTCTTGGCATTATTGCTTGTATGGTAGTGGTTTAAAGGGGTGTGTCATGCCTTAATGCATATTAAATGAAACAGTGGAAAAGGCAGCAGATGCCATGAGGAAGCCAACTTTCTCCTTGAACCAGAGGGAGGAAATGCATGCATGTAAGGATGATGAATCAGAACACTTCAATCAGACACCTGAAATAGTACTGTTGATATTCAGTCCATCTTCTGCCAGTATGATAAGACATCCCTGCAAAGGTTAATCAATTTGAATGTTAATATCATTCTTATTTTCCAACCAGTATCTTTCAAATATATGGTGCATGCTTGACGTCGTCTGGGATTAACAACATGACAAGTTTGAACTTTTAAAAGAGAGACACTTTGTAGTTACTGGAGAGCGGAAAAAAGGTCACAACGCTTTGTACAAAACAGAGCCATGTAGATTTCCGTGCCTATAATTTGCCTACTTTTCTCAATAATATCTAAAGAAGCATGAAGAATAAATAGGCCAAATTAATAAGAGAGACTGCTCTACTTGTGTGTACCGTGTAAGAGAAGATCAGATAAAAGAGTGTAAGAGACAATTGCGTAAAAGAAATTATCCTTGTAGACTGACTCTTGCAGCCCTGTTCACATTGGCACAGTATCATGATTTAATTTGTTTCCTAAGAATGAAAGCACACTAGTTCACCATTCTGCCTGACTCTCTCTATTCTTTTGATTAGAAGTTATTTTTTGGTTGCAAATAACAGACATACAGAATCTGGAAAATGTATTAATGTTAGTGTTTCCTTGATCAGTTTCCTTGATCACAAGGCAAAGGAAAAGAGTAAATACTTTTTTGCTCTGGCTTCCCCTGACCTTGGGGACTGCTGAAACTGTAAATCAGAGTAGTAATTGACAGTTGGACAGCCATGAAATACCAGAAGCTTCAGAAGGAGCTTAAGAGAGTAGTTGCTGCCTTTTCCCTGCTCTGTCCTGTGCTATCCACAGCACACACATAACAAGGATTTGGGAGGTAGAGTTATCGGCATTAAATCTTGCAGTGTGACTACCTCAGATTTTGTAAGACTAGGAACCCTTGAGCAAGGAGCTGACATCAAAGTCATAAACCTGGAGCAAATTACACTGTGCAAGTAAGTGATTGGAAGTGTGACATGATTTGCCTTGACTCATCTGCTGGTGTTTTTGCTGCTCTTCAGATAAGCCTGCAGTGCTTTTAAGAGTTGTGTTGTCATTTATAGCTTTTAGAAATTGAGATAGCTTGCTAAAAGTTAATGTGTTCACGTGCCCATAGCCTAAGCAGTCAGGAAGGGTGGCATAGCAGCTCAAGGGATGAATGCTACTTTTGTGTGCAGACATAGAGAGTCCCCACTTGGCTGATACAGTTGCATATCCCTGGAGTTTGCCAGCTCAGAGCAACTTGGTTGATGAACAACTCCCTTCACTGCTTCTCCATATCTATTAAATACTGTTCATATTTTGAACTGGTTGTATTATGGAATTTTTTTGACCTGACACCCAAACCTGCTTTTATCTGAAAATCCCCTTCACAGTTGTACCAATCAGGGTGGTACTCAGAGTAGTACTCAGCGTTCATGGGAAATCTTGCTAATCCAGCTGGTCCCAGAGATTTTAATCTAGTCTCTTGCCCTGAGATAGCACAATGAAGCAGGAACAAGCACAGCTGGGGCTGTCAGTATTTTAGTTTAGCTGGATACATGCAGCAATGATAATGATCATTGGAAAATAGAGAAAAGGATTTTAATTTTTACACCAAACATTGTCCATTCCTAATATTGCAGTATGTATCACAGCTTAATTTCTCCAGGATAGAACTGCTATCCAGCTATTTAAAGCTGTTCTTGATGAACGTGCGTACACCATGCTGGTGAAACAGCACAGCTTGGGTGAGTAGCTGCTCTTCTCTCTCCTTCCTGCTGGAAAAATGGAAGTGGAGAAGTGACTCTTAATCTCTTGCCAAGGCAATGAATATTGTTCAAAATTCACTAGAAAGAGGTGAATCTTTACTTCCAAAAGAAAGCAAATGCTCCTTGTGCAGTGATCAAGTGGCTCTGCTGCATTTAATAGAGCAGATTGTTGTATGCCTGGGCATTTCAAACAAGTTTTACTGGATTTTAAACAATCCCCAGAGAACTAAAACATAAAGATACCTTCAGAGCTGATGTCCTATCACCCTAGACACCTCAGGCTAGCTTGTAGCAGTTAGGTACACTGGGAGGACATGAGAGAAATATTTCTTTTTTTGCTCTTTTTCAGTTAGAATCATAGAATCATTTCAGTTGGAAAAGACCTTTAAGATCAAGTCCAACCACTAACTTCACACTGCCAAAAGAAACACGAAAGTTATAAAGAAAATCCAATTCCATTTGCACATCATTCAAACTCTACTGATTGGAGTAGATTGTTTAATTGGGTTTTTTACTTGTTCTCATCAATTGTATAAGTAGCTCTGTTTCCACTTACAGAGGCTGGCTGTTCAGGAGTTATGATACGGAAATAGCATTTATGAAGGGAGTATGGGATTTTTCTTATGGGAGAGCAGAGAACACAGCTTTTTAATATCATTGCCTTTCCTTCATGTGAGCAGCCATTTAGGCACTTGCAAGATCCATATTTCCAAGAAAGCCCTGCTGAGAGACTCCTGTGGTCATGCTGTCACCACTGTCATCACATGCAAGCTCACCAGCTTTCGCTCCAAACTCTTCCTTTATCCCTTTCTGTTATAAAGGTGTGTGCACATGTGCAGGTAGATACAGAAATAATGTCACCATACATAAAGATAAAATAATTCCATATGGCAATATTGAAAAATAGTGGTGGGAACTATTTACTAACCCTCATTAAGTTAGCCCTTTGTGAATTCCCAAGTATCTATATTTTACTGGCATGAACTTGTTCTCTGAAAAGGGTCTTAAAGTGGGTTTTAACTTTGCTTTTGTACTTGACTAATTTTGAGTGCAGTATTTTCAACCTGTAACAAATGCGATGGGTCATTCCTTTACTTTTCACCTGCAGAAATTCAACTAAAGTCAGAGTGAGGCTCAGTTTTCCTGAGTTATGTTAGTGTGGTTATATCAGTTGGGCAGGAAAAAGAGCAGTGACATGTGGGCAAACTCACTGACCACCTAGAGTTTGCTCATGTGTGACAGGCCAAAACACGGCAAAAAATTCAGGTGGAAATCTGGTGTGATGTGGAGAAAACAGAGTCCATCCAGCCTTCTGCATGTGTCTTTTACTGAACTTCAAGAAAAGTAACATGCCAGTTTAGTTTCTTTAAGTAGAAAGTGTCCATGTTACATAGTCATTTCCTGAATGAAAGCTTCATTTTGATGAGAAACATTTTGATAGGTTTAATCAATGTCATGTTTGGGGCAGTGGGATGGGGTGGTGAGTTAAAACATTATACCTTTGTTTATTTATATAGCTGTGTATGTATCCACAAATTATGCAGTAATAACTTAGTTTTACTTCCAACTCTTATTCTTTTTTTTTTTTGGTAAACTTAGAAGTCACACTGTACAGCTAGAATGAAGAGTAATTTTCAGTTATTCATTACCTTTATTCCATCAAGAAAAATGTACTTTCTTTCATAACAGTACAGTACCTTTGAAAGAGTAATAATATGTTGAATATTGCTTTTTTCAAATAAAAAACCAGCATTTTATAACATTGCAATTACAAAATATCTGTATTATTTTAGCAAAAAAAAAAAAAAAAACAGGTTTTACAGTCATGAATGCATTAATTTACTGGGAAGTTAGTTAAATACTTTGTATTCGTTGGCACGGGGAACAAACTGCTTTGTTAGAAGGTATCCATTGGAGTCACTTCAACTTTTGATGTTCTTATTTTAATCGCTCAAATGTTGTTGTCCCGATTCTTTAGCTTGAATCAAGGTTATTATTATAAAAGTTCCTCAATTCTGCCAAAGAGAATGAGATAGTAAGCTATCTTGACAGGCTAATTTAGGTAACTTTTCAGGTAAGCTTATTTAAACAAGAGATGCATGAGAAATGTAAAAAATGCTAGCACTTATCAGAAATGCAAATGTGGCATTTGTTCAGCTTAATATGAATGCCTCTGCACCAGGCAACAACGCCAGAAGTGCCAATTAGGATGCAGTCATGGTTCCCAAACTTCACCCTTTTTTTCAGCTAATATGACATTTATGTGTCGAGTCTTTTTCTTTCGAAGAGTGGCTGTACTTCAACCTACCTGCACAAAAATGCCAGTCTTGCTTGAATTTTATTTCAGCTTAAATCCTGCTATTGTGCCAGGCATCAATACAGGACTGCTATGCCTGTAATGTGTTTTATTATGGCTAGAATTTAGAGCTGTGCCATATAGGTCAATCAGTGTTACGAATGACAGCAGTTGTTATCTGCTAGTGAGGACAGCAGTATAATAATAATGTTTATTGCACATCATTTTTCAATGATTTTATGCTATCATTTAGGAGATGAATGAAATGGCTCTCTAGCAGACATGAATGTAAATAAATTAAACATTAAGAACCAGTGAGTTCTAATCATCTTTCTTTAAGATTGCACTAAATGGTTGCAATCAGCGAAATAGATGAGAGATTGCATTAAATTGCTCTTCCAGATACTATATCATGCCAGCTCAAACAAGGTTCACATGCATTACAAAACAGCTCAGGTTGAAGGAGCAGCTGGAATGCCTCATAGGCATGCATTAGCTGAGAGTAATGCACTGTACCACTGCTTACAGTCTTTTATATTAACATACATAGAGTGACAAAGAGAAACCCAAACAAATAAACAAAAGAAAACCTGTACTGTTTTGTTCCAGGGCTTTAGTCTTATTATAGATTTGTATTAATATACCCCACAGTTTAGGGAATTATGCAGGAGCATAGTTGCAGTATTTTCTCAGCTCTTCCATTCAGCCTCTGCTCGTTTTTTAGGATGTTATTGGAAATTCACAAGGCAAAAAGATGACAGGTTGGAGAATGAAAGGAGGTTTGTTACTGTTATGAGGAGAGAATACAGGCGCTGTGATATGGGTAGCAGATAGGCAATCTCTGAGAAGCTGTCAGCAGGACACATTAAGGCTGGGTATTCAGGAGCTGACCTCTTATTCTGCCAGCACAAATCCACAAATTAAATTGTGTGAGCAGTTAGGTCACAGACAGGGAGAGACTTCTGTATCTGTCTGACCTAAGGTACACACATGAAAGTGAACCTGAAATAGGGAGGGTCTCAGGGTCAGCAAAGACAGATTGGAATTCTGTCACTTCAAGTCTTTTAATCGCAGCACAGTGAGCACAATTAAAATTGTGACTGTTCAGGTCCTCTACTGCCAATGATACAAGCAATGTTCCTTTTCATTTAATGGTAATATATCTCAAAGATATTTCATTACTGAAGGTGTGCTAGCAGCATGGAACTGCCTTGGTGGGATGCTTTAAACAGCCCTCCAGCAGCTGCTCTGGAGCTGGCTGCATCTCTAGCCCTTAGCACAAGTCTGTGCTGGGAAAAAAGGGAAACATCACATTTCCCAGCTTCTGAGTTCAATTCCTGTTGCATCATTTTCCTATTAAGGATTAGAAAAATATATATTTCTGGATTTCGTCCCCTCTTTCCTCAAGCAGCTGCTCTAGGCCAAATACTACTTACTTTCCTCCTCAGTCTTCTTACTTCCCATGTAGGAATTTTCCTCACCTCACTGCACATGGTCTGTTTCAAGAGGATTTTGCTGGAGTGCAGAGTGTAGAGCAGGAGTTAGTGCTGTGCAAACCACCCACGTTTTCACATTCAGCTCTTCCCTTAAACATGCCTTGAACTCACATAAGATGCTCTGCTACTGCCTCTGAGGGGTGTGGGCTGCACCCTGGACAGAAACACTCCTTTTAATGAGGTTAAAAACTGGCATTTCAATTTGTTTGGATTTTGACATCTTTACCTTGATCTATAGTTTTACACCACATTCTGAATCCAGACCATCTGGCACTCAGCTATCTGTAGATATGACTTAAGAGTTCTTCAGGTTCAGAAAAATGTGTTAAAATTCCTGTATTGTTTGTCTTAGTGTTTATTCATAGCATTATGGGATTTCCCTTTATCAGGAAGGGAGAAGAAGTCTGAGAACAAATGAGACATTTGTTGAGACATTTTTTGTGAATGCGCCAATCCTAGGGACTGCCTGAAAACTAGTTGACACTCCCACCCCCATTACAAGCAAAAAAATATTTTTTCTCCCTTTTTCATCATTGTGGTTTTTGTTTTCAATGTTTTTTAACTTTTTCCTATTGTCCATCTCACTAACATTCATTGGTAAGTTTGTTTTGCCTCACATCTGTGTCAGACTTCAGTGATGGAGCTTTTGGGTGTCTGGAGGAGCTGTGCTGACTCCACACTCATCATTGCTTCTGTAATGAGCTACAAAAATAAGACACAGAAGAGAGATGTGGACACCTTGCTATATGGTACATCCTGGTTTACGGTAATGAAATAGGCTTTTTCCTGAACTTTAATTTTTAGTATTCTATATCTCTCCACACAGGAAAAACAGAAATACTGCTGAAACAGTCCTTGAGTGTGCCAAGCTGATATGCCATTTATTACCTAACTGAAATAAAGAGACTGTGTTGAATACTTAGATGTATTATCTCTTTGCCACAGTAAGAGAAAACTGTGGATGAAAGAAAAAGTTCAGTCCTAGGTTTTATGCAGTCTTTCAGTGACTACATAAATTGTACAGCACTGTTTTGTTGGGTTGGGTTGGTCTGGTTGTTTCGTTGCACTGCACATTTATTTATTCAGTACCTTTTCCTCAGGAGTAGACAGGAACCAGATAGATAGTATCCTACACAAACATCAAAACCAAATACTTGAGTTAACATCTGGGTGTGTACCTCATGCTTGCATGCTCTTCACAGTCCAATATACTTTTCAAAGAGTGACACCTAAATCTTTCCTTAAATGTCTTAAGAATCAACAAAAAAGACCTACAATATGATAGCTCTTTCAAGCCTTAGTGGAGACAAAAGGAACGATTCTGGATTTTTTTATATCATTATTCATCTTTATCAGTGGGCCAAATTTACAGCTAGGAGCAGCAAGTTTCACAGAGGACTTCAAGTGTTTCAGAGGAAATACTGACTCACTCCACAAAGGGGAAGAATTTAATCTTCTTCTTGCAACTGCTGGGAAAAAAAAAAAAAGGAGCCCCTAATTTTTCCCTGCAACTCTCAACTTTACTTGTGATCACCACAAATCTCCTTATCATTGAGTGTCTGCAGTGCCTAGTGTTTTTTAAATCCTGAAATATTCCTAGTCAAAATGCTTTTCTAGACCCATCAAGAACTTGTTCTCTAGATTCAGAGACTCTTCAGCCTACAGAGGATGTCCTTTCTGTCACAGATGGTGTCTGAGTGAAAACTTTGATGGACTGTACTGCAAGGACACATCATCTGCATGGGTAAGTAATATCTGAACCTGCTGCCTACTGAGTGATACAACATTTTGCCTATGCCTTTCATATACAAGCTGAAATTTTCAGTGCTGCAGAAAAATTCTGACTCTAGTCCCTAAAACTGGGTAGTTTTAAGATCTTCAGTTCTCACAGAAGATAATAGAAGGTATGAAAGACTTTTACTTTAAACTATAAAATCTCTGGTACCTAAGACATAGTGAGATATATTATCTTTTTATTAATAATAGATATACACTTGACTGGCTTGCTGTTCTCTGGTTTATTTAACTCTTTAGTCTTTTAACTTACAGGCAAAAATATGTGTTATTCTTATATATGCATACTGACAACGTAAGCAGTACCACTTGACTTATATAGAAAACAGTCAACTGTCTGCTGAAAGGAGACCAGATAGAAAATCTTAACTTGTTTTAATTTTTTTTTCTTGAGAATTTGAAAGCAAAAGTTAGAGACTTTCTCCTAGCAAGTATAGCAAGCACTTTTCAGGTGTTTTCAGGTGGGATTTTGATCCTAATCATTAAGTATTTTCTCAATTTCTTTGAATTTCAGATATTTATTGTTTTAATTGCTGATCAGGTAAAGAGATCGAAACTAGATAAATGTTGTGATGTATGGAGAAATTCTAAGATTGTTCTACTTGAATTGTTAGCAAATATTTGAGATAATGGCTGTAGTCAGGATAATCCAACATTGGCTTGGTGGATGTGGTGACTGAGACTGAGATTCAGACTCTAACAGAACCTATAAAAGAGAGTCTCTAACAATCTCTAAAAGTATTCCCAGCACAGCTAAGAGCAGCTTGTCTGCATTTCCACATCATTTACTTTGGAATTGTTACCATTTTGTTGTTGCAGTTTATCACTGTTTGAATTGTTTCTAAATTCTATCCAGATCAATTCTGATGCTAGATATCCCTATTCCATAGTTAGCAATTCGAAGGTGGTGTCTGCAGTTTGCAAAGGAATCTTTTCTGCCAAACTCCACTGCAAGGAAAAAAGGAACTGAAAATGATACAGTGAAAACATGCACTGAAAAGCGCACCTCAACAAGACAAGACAGTCCATCTTTCATTTACTTATGTAGCACAGAGGAAGAGAGCAGGAGGAATCAAGGATATTACTGGTGTCTTATGTTCCTGTAGTAGAAGAGATTTTGATTAAGTATAACCATGGTTAGCCTGCAACAGAGGAGTAGGGGAAGGGCAGATATTGCCTGAAACTACGTATGGGTTTTGCTGACTGATATTCTAGGAGTTTTGTAATACACATCCAGGTACTTAAGGTTATACCTAGCTAGAGAGCTAAAGGGAAAACGTGTCACAAGGGATACACAAGTTCTGTCCTCTTTCCGAAACAGCTAGGGAGCAGTGAAATGGCATGTGGTGATGAAAAGCAATTTCTGCAGTGCTAAAGAACTTGAAATATGTGCTCTGTTTTGAGCAGGATGAGGCACTTAGTGTGGAAGTGGAAGCAGCTCTACATCTGGCTGGAGAGACCAGCAATGCATCTATATAATGCATCAAAATGGTGATGGGGACAAGGCAGTGTCACAGCTTGTGACTTCACAGTGCACAACCTTTGCTATCAAAACAAGATAAAGCCCCTCAAAGGGACTGTCCTCCTGCCCAACAGTGTCAGCTCAACTGCTTGCATGTGGCAGCTCTGTGAGCTGAGGCACAAGACCCTTCACTTTCTGGGTTAATTTTTCAAATAATTACCCCCCAGGTGTTTTTTTCTGTGTGGAGCAAAAGCAGCTGTGCTGATAATGCAGAAAAGTACACGTGTGATTAGGTTGGGAAGTGGCCAGGAGAGCTGAGACTGTTTCAGGGTGTTGGCACCAGTCATCCTCTCCTGTGCACTCCCAGTTGGCCTGAGGTCCACAAAAGCAAAATATCAGCAGCTTTTGTGTATGTGTATTGCTTATGTTGTCCTAGGCTTCCATGTGGCTGCAGATTTTAAATTGCTGTAATTGTGTCTGATAGGGATATGAGCTCTTTGCCTCCCAAAGTTGCAACTACAAATGTTAGACCAGTACCACAGTACTTTCTGATGGTCCAGTTTATCACCTTATGGGATACCAAAATAAAAAACCAAAATAACTTGTGCTGATAAAAGCATTTTCTATGTATGCATCTGTGTTGAATTTTGACTTTGGAGTATTTAAGACCACATACGTCTCAGGGCTTTATGCTTTTATCCCCAGTTGACCATCAGGTTGCCTCACACTGCTGGCAGTGGCACAAGGAGTAGCTGATGTCTGCTGGGACTGTTGTTTTCAGGATGAGCCTAGCGCTAAGGCTGAGACCCAGGTCAGTAGTGACTGGTAAAGAAGATGCAATTGTAATGTTCATACCATGCTCCAAGATGACTAGTCCAGGAGTGTTAGAAGTGCAACAGTTATAAACACAACTGAGATAGATGCCCTGGAGGATGCTCTTGGCTCCAGGACATAACAGAACCCCAGGAAGATTTACTTTCTGAAGTTTCTATAGCCTCCTACAGAAGGATTAGACATTTCTGTGGATCAGCTGCAAATGACCTATAGCTTGTGGCTGCACTGCCACTGGTTTGCAGCCCACAGCAATGGAGACACTGCTGCCTCAGTGCTATGCTTGAAGATCTGAAAGATATCACACTTAACAACTGTCTTGACACACTGAGATTTCTTTAGTATTCGGAGACCTTTACATTTCATCTCATCAAGAGAAAATGAGAGACCTTGGAAGCCTGGAAAGAAAATCATGACTTACACTGCTTTCAGAGTAGCAGAAATCAGAGCTAAAACCAATTAAGGATATTCTGGAAAGAAAAATAACAGAGGTTAGATCATAGGAGGGTATGAAAGCAACATTCCTGCTACTTGGGTAAGCTATTGTAAATACCCTCAAATCACTATTATAATGCTATCAAAAGCTACTAAATATCCCCATCACCTTTTTTTTAATTAAAAAAAGGAGTCTAAATTTATTGACTTCAGGACAATTTGCTGGTTTTGATTAAACAAATTAGAGAGTCTTGTTTTAGATATCTCTTGCTGCTGAAATTTATCTCAAGAACAGAGAGAGAAAGAAATGCTTTTTACTATTTTATAGAATGAAAGTCCCTGCAAGTAATTACTTTGTTGTCTAATTGCACATTTTCCATGGGGTTATTGTTGAAGGAGATAGTAGGTTTTGGTAGCAAATATTTTAAATGCAAGGAATGTGAAATGTGCTGGTAAATCACAGGCTTTGCTACTGTATTGTGCCAACACTGGGAAACGATGTTGTACGGGTGATGGAAAATATATTTTGAAGACAAGTAATAGTGCCAGTAAAGGAAGTGAAGCTTTAAGCTGTTAAAAATCTTTCTCTCTACTGCTTGCTAAAGAATAAAAGGTGGGAATTGGAAGCTCCACAAGTCATCAACTGGAATTATCTTAGTGGAGATACAGGAGAAAATAGAAGTCTGCAGGCAAGACCACTTCTAACATAACTGAAAAGTAAAAGCTAAATGAACAGCTTATTTTCCTTGCTGGTAAAAATGTTTTCTTCTGAAAGAGTTTTATTTCATCATCTCTTGTTCCTGATTTTTCTCTTGATTGAGCAGGTATTTTTCAAGTGGCAAATGAGAATAAACTGGTCTTTTTCCTTGATGACAATTATCTTTACTCAACAATCGGTGTATACTAGGAATATAGATGTTCTCAAACATTTTACTCTTAAACCAAAAATAGAACAAGGAAAACTCTTAAAACAAGCAATCAACATGACTAGAGGATTGATGGCAAGTATACTTTCTACCTCTCTGTGGCCATTGTGAAGTTTTTAATAATATGTTGTTAAATCTACATTTTTCTTCATTCTGTCACCATAGTCAAGGATTCCAAGAATGCAATGTTTTAAAGAGGGTCTTAATGGCTTCTGATATTTTGAATTGTTTACACAGAGTGGAAGATCTGTGATGGTAAACACTGGAGGTAATTTCAGTGAGAATCTTGAGTGCAGCCAAGTTACACAGAGCAGATGAATTGAGGATGACATGACATCTGCTGGGACAGGGAGAGTTGACTCGCCTGCTCAGCTTTGGGACTCAGCTTTTGAATATCAGTAGCAAAAGTGCAGACACAACAAAAAATATGAGAAAATTCTTAATGGCTTGACCTTTTAGAAGACTCTATCTACCTGACTTTTGCCCTTTTCATTGCTACTGTCCACTAGTCTTTCCTTTAAAAAAGGAAAAAAACAAACAAAAAAACCCCATCTAGATCAAAACAAACAAGCATTGAATTAATTATTGTGAATATGACAGGTTATAGGATGATCTGCTGTGAACCAAGCAGAGCTACGTCTGGGATTTTGAAGCATCTTGCTTGCATGTAAAGAATGACATTTCTACATAGTCCTCATGATTGTATACAATGAACTTTGTATCCAGGCTTAATGAGACTGTATGACTTTTGTGTTTCTTGTTTTGTGTTCTTTTTATAGAAACAGTTAGTTTTAGAAATAACAGAGAGAAGAAAGGAGCAAGGAAAGGAAAGTCAGAACCTAGATATTTGAGAGAGAGAATCTGAGCAGAGAGAATCCTAATGGACTTTGGCATAGGGCTTTTGCAATAACAAAAGGTCATCTCACAGAGGTTTCCTCTGATACAAATCCATAGCTCACGGTTTCTTCATACACAACTTTCCTTTCTGAGCATCTGGTGAAGACCAGACACAGAATGACAGACTTTCCAGACTTTCACTAGCATAGTAGGATATGCCAGCCAAAACCCAACTAAATTCCTGTAAATTTTTTCCATGTTTAACATTATTTACATGTTTGTAAAAACAGAAACCTAGTGGGTTCTCTGCAGAGTTCTCTTAGTAAAAGCAGCCAGCAATGGACACATATGTCCTATAAGGGCATATCCTATGAAATATAGCATAGCACACTGAAAGGTGATGTAGCTAAATTTCTGGTAAATGGGCTGCAGGCTGGCAGCAGCATGATAAGGAGTGAACCAGCCAGCAGGACAAGAGGAGTGTACTCAGAGGTGTCCATGAAGCCTGATAATGATACTGCCCATACAGTACTTGGCATATCTGAGCATCAGAGGAAGGAAACACTTGCCTATGGCAGTATAGTAACACTATGGAATAAGGGGCTGGAAAATACTGAAAGATTCCTTGGAAATGTTGATTCAAGCAGCAATATCAGATGAAACATAGGACAGCTGTTGTATGGACCATTCACAGTTACAGATAGATACTTGGCACTATAGAATTGAAGAAAGAATTCTGTGCATTATTTTGCTTTACTTTTCACTTATTAACTCTGAGAGCTTGGATGATATACCACTTGAGGTTTTTTTTCTGATGCAAAATCAATTTTCTTTTGCTCACATTTTGTTGTTATTGGTTCTGGATGACTTCTGAAAGCTTACTGCCATACATGAAGCTGTTCCATCATTAGTGTGTGACAATCCACAGAGATATTTGCATGGAAAATTCTACATTTTGACCTGTAATTTTCTTTTGATTTGAACAATCCTAATGTGAAAAAAAAAAAAATCTCTGCTACTAAAGACAGATGGAATTATTTATTTGGAAAGGCAGAAATGACTTTACCCCAAGCTATACTAACACTGTTAAAACCAAGTGTTCAGTAATTTCCCAGCTAGGAAATATTTTCTGAACCTTACTCCGTATATCTTTCTGTGGTTTGAATTATCATTTGTTAAATATATTATGACACACTGTTTACCACAGACCACAGCTTTGAGACCTTTGTGTGACTGTGTCCCCTAGGAATTTCATAAATAAATCACTGAAAACTAGACATACACCTCAATCCATTTTGCTGTATCTTACGTCTTCTGAATGATATCTGCTTTGACCTGAATGAGACCAGGTTTATTAATGTTGCTTTATCAGTTGCTAAGGGCTGTGATGTACTGAAGCGGAACTTGGACATTGCTTCTTCATAGCATGTGTGACTTGTAGACCATAAACCTATTATTTCAACTGAACAGGAGAGAAAAAAAAATAGAGAACTAAAAGGTACTTATTATTCAAGACAACTAAGCAAATTGAAAGTTCTTGGTTCATCTGAAAACCTCTACTGAACTTTCCCCAAACAAGAAAATTAATGAAATGCTGCTTGACTGTTTAGCTTTTTCTGCATTGTATTTTGACACTAATTTGATCTGAAATTTCATCTTGACTAATAGTCAGCATCCTTAATATTCATATTGCTTTGGTTGCCCAGGACTGCGCACTGAGAAATTTCCTGTAGAAATAGCAGTGTTTTGTAAAAGTTGGTGGCTTTCCTTGGTTGCTTAAAAACCGTAAATATTAGAGAACTGGATGTGCATCTGATTTTGAGTAAGAATCGTATTTTCAGCATTACTCATTATTAAGCCACACAAATAAGGAGGCACCTCAGACTAGCTCATGTGGACTTTTGAAAAGAAAAAAAAAAACCCTAAAAAAAAGTTGCTCATTCTGAGCAGCTCCATTCAAAACTTACTGATTATCCTTCAGATATTGTCCACTCAATAATGTATCCTTGTCATACAATACATTTAAGCACACATCTAATGGAACTTTAATATTTACTTTAGTGTAATACTGCATATGGATAAGCATAAAGGACGTCATTTTAGATCTTGTTGCTGCAGCATATGTGAACTCTATATAAATAAGGTTCTGAACAAAATGTCCATGCTTACCGTGTTGCCACACTGGGACCAATTGCTGTCATCCTCTCCTGCACTATGCATTCTCTGTTCTCATTTTGTTTGCATTCAATATGCCTTTTGCACAACTTTTGTCATATTCATTTGGTGAGCAGATCAAAATATTTTAATCTGAGTGGCTTTTTTTGTCCTACCGCCATTAAATAGCCAGCTGACAATAAAATGGTTTAGAAGCTATATTTAGTTTTGTCAGAAAAATTAGATGTTATCTTTACTTACTATATGCTTTAATCATACACCATGCTGTAGACCTTTTTTAGCCATCTGTAGACTCTTTGGATATATTAAGAGAGTGTGTCCAGCAGGTCGAGGGAGGTTCTGCTCCCCCCCTACTCTGCCCTGGTGAGCTCTCATCTGGAGTCCTGTGTCCAGTTCTGGGCTCCCCAGCTCAAGGAGGACAATGAACTTCTGAAGAGAGTCCAGCACAGGGCCATCAAGATGATCAGGGGACTGGAGCATCCTCCTTACGAGGAAAGGGAGTGAGACGTGGGACTGTTTAGTCTAGAAAAGAGAAGACTGAGGGAGAATCTCATTAATATTTATAAGCATATAAATGGTGACTGTCAGGAAGTTGGGGCATCACTTTTTCTGTTGTATCTAGTGACAGAACAAGGAGTAATGGAAAGAAGCTGGAACACAGTAAGTTCCATTTAAACATAAGGAAAAACTGTGAGAGTGAGGGAGCCCTGGTACAGGCTGCCCTGTGGAATCTCCTTCTCTGGAGACAACCTGATCTAGGTGATCCCGCTTTAGCGGAAGGGTTAGACTAGATGATCTTTATAGGTCCCTTACAACTCCTACTATTCTATGATTCTTTGATTTATACGCATGCATACATATATTAATGTGTATTTCAGTTAAACAGAACTTTTTAAGTTGTTTTAATTCTTGTTACATAAAAATATTTTTCCATTTTTCAAGTGTAAGATTGGTAAGTTGTTTTTGTAAACCAACATACTGTATTGTTGCTTTATATATTTCAGCAGAAGGCATAATTTAGTCTGCAGTTCGCTGAAATCAGCCATCCATTTATGAAATGCTCTCCTGACATGTAGAAACAGTATCCATTCTGCTAGAGCAACAATGTGTGAAAACCTGCAGGAAGGCACATAAATAATAGTTTATCCAGTTGAAACTCAGAGCCATTGGTTTGTAAATAGTAACTAACGTGCTGCAATTTGGATGCTACTCTGTCATAAAACCAACTGACTTTTGCCGTGTCTGAGATATGTGTGTCACACAATGTGTAGCCAGCTTCCTGCTAAATGAATGATGGATTATCTTTGGTGATCTCTGAGAAATTACCTATTATATCTAAGGCCTTTATGAAGTTAGCTAAATCATAAAGCTGAGTAGAACATATCTAGTGTATCTCCCTCTACCTTGGGCCCTCTAAGTTGCCTTTCAAATAATAAATATCCTATTTATTCTTAATTACAAATAGGTAATGTGAATTTGCATAAATCTTTTCTTATTATGCCATTGGAGGAAATAAATTGGTGGCACTGAGACTATAACCTTCATCAGACAGTGTAGCCAAATGATCTGCTATAATCTGACAATATGAAGCTGACAGAGGTGTTTATGGAAGCTTGCGGAGATTTTGAAACTTAACAGTAGAGAATTAAGCTTTTTGTGTGCTGTGGAATAATTTGTCTTGTAATTTAGCTTTAATTCACATTTTCACAATTAATTAAATATCAATCTAATCATTACACACATAAAGCATTTAAATTGATGTATGAAGAATGATGAGGAATGAATAATGCTTTGAAGATCTATTTCAAATTAGTTGTTTGATTAATGAATATTCCACAAGGGCATTTGTGTGATGACCTCTGTTGATGACTTAAAGGAAAGGCATGTCTGTTTAGATAATGAGAAGACAAAGTGAATGAAAGTTATCTCTGTGAGTAAGCAGTGTAGAATTACAAGGATTAATCTATATGAAGCATATTACTTTTTTGCATTGCTCATTAGAGATAACATAGAGCTCTACTTTCAGTAAATAAGTTTAGCATTTGAAGATACTGCTAAATGATAAAATTCACTAGCTCTATATGCCAGTTATCTTCCTCTGACTACAAAGGACCATAGTGTAGGACTCTTCTCTATTCCTAAACCCATTATGATTCTTCACAGCACCTAACCTTTCGATTTCTTGCAGACAACAGAAGCAAAATGCTTCACACTGTAGCTCATTCACTTCCTGTTGCTTCTATAGTTTTAAAGTTGAAAAACAAATATTTTATCTGGTAACTTTACTTAATAGATTGAGCTTCCAAATGCTTTACTTCAGCAATTTACAAATGGTATGTATAAAAGTAGTTGTAATCTTATATGCCAGAAATGCAGTGTATTTGGCACCTACAAGACTTTCTGTGATGCAGAGTTCCTGCCACTGACTTGGTGTCCCCTAAACTGCTAACTGTTGAAGGCAAGACACAGTGCTGAGGGGCCAAGCAGATGTTCAGTCTGGTCATGCCTACTTTCCATGCCGTGAAGATGTTGGGAAGAAAGTGTTGCTGGGTAACAGTCTGAACAGTTTTTATGTTTATCACAAGATCTCAATGAAATATTTCATAAGTATCTTGGGCAGCAGTTATCCATGTGTCTGTACACTGTGTCCAGCTTGTAACACTGGGGCAGTGCAGGGACAACAAGGCTGTTTGTAGACTACTCCGGAAAGCACCAAAGCCTGAGGACCTCTCAAACAGGCCAGGGGTACATGGCAGGTATCCTGTCATGGCAACCGCTTCTCAGGCACCATTTCCAGTGCTGTTGGGATTGCTTTCTGCTGGTGCAGCTGAATTCAGTGATCTTACAGAAAGTGTAATTCAGACCGAATGTCCAATGTTCCTAGCCTTTCCTTACCTTCTTTTCCCCTAGACTTTACTGACTGTGAAAAGAGAGTGCTGTTTCTAAACAATAATTCATCAGGGTTTAAAAAAATCCAGTCCAATCTCCCTTGATGATACCTCTGACAAGAATATAAGGAGGTATCTCAGTTGAGTAGAATGTAGGCATTAGATACAGTCATGAGTGTCTTCATAAAACACTTATTAAAATTGTAAAATGTCGATTTCATGAAATACCATGTTTCTCTACATGACTAGGTAAGATTTATCAACTAAATTTATTTTTTTAAACAATATATTTCTCTTGTCCATAGAATGGAGCTTGTAGTCCAACCCTGACCCTCTAAGAACACAAAATAGGACTCAATGTGTGAGACCAAAGGTACTCAAAATCCAATGGTCTGTCTCCAGCAATGGGAGGAAGTAAATGCTAAACAGCTCACATTCCCCAAACTTCCAGTAGGTCAGGGGTTTCCTACCACAAAGGTGATAACTTTGTGATTAAAATAATGCATAGCCTTCTTGATTCAGTCAGAGGTTAGAGTGGAATCTCCCACATGAAATTTGTGTTCAGACATTCCCTTTAGTCCATTGAATATTGTATAGTGGACAGAAAGCCAGAATGCTCCTCACACACAGATTTATGTAGAACAGAGGCATGAATGCAGGTTTCAGACAACTTATCTCATATTTTTTCCCATTCTCCTAAGTCTCTTTCTTCCAATATATTTTATTATCTTAATTGTAGTCTCCACAAAAAAAATGGAAGTACAATTCTACCTCAGGCAGTCATGGAGCAGCAGCCTGGTTTATGTTCTTCTTCCGCTGAAGCGGAAAGGACAACCAGCACAATGCAACACCTCTATCTCCTCTCCAGCTCACTCAAACTTCCGTTGACAGTTGGGAGAAAATGCAATCAAATGTAACACTTTTTTCTCAACATGCTTGATTTCAGAGCCACATTTAAGATTCTGAAAGGGGTTGAGAGGGGTGAGGATCAGGACAGAGACAAGATGCTTGTGCGCTGAACATCCACAGATTTTAAACCATTCAGAGTCAGAGAAAAGTCCCACCATTCTCAGATACTCATCCTCTTCACTTCCTCAGCACAAGTGGAAAACTTTCCTTGGACCTGTGCATGCATTTTTCTCTTGATTAGGAAGTAATGTTTCAAATAACAGTTAATCCTGCTACGATGACTTCCTTCATATCACATGTGATCTGAGGTGATGCATTAAAAGACAGATTGTCTTCTTCCTCTTGACATAATGTCTCCTGCCTGCTATCATCTTTCCTTTCTCAGGCCCAGGCAGAAGGGATTTCCGCAAGCGCCAGGTATGTGGAGAGGAAGAGTTCTCATTTACCCAGCTTACATATTATTAAAAATAATTAGAAGGCAAATTAAAGCAGACTTGAAGTAAAGGATAATGCAGTGAAAATGATGAACTAAATTTAGAATCAGAGAATATCAGCACACAGATGTCAATCACATCAAGATAAACTGTAATATTTACACAAGAGAAATCAGAATCTTACCCACTGTTCTGTCTGACGATGTGTTCCTTTGGAAAGGCTCTATTTATAGTGCAGCACTTTAACCACCAATAGAAGCCCACAAATACAAGTACTTAAAATACAGAATACCTTTGCAGTCATCAATGGATTTTAAGTTTATATCCCCAAAAGTGATCTCTTCAAGCTTTGTCATTCTTTACTATATTTTTTCATTTTTGAAATTTGTAGTTATAAAATGAATTCTGTCTTGTGATTGCAGTGAATAAGTGGGAATGATAGGAAAATATATTTCTTGCTAGTTCTTTTTAAATAACTCCTTGAATCAGTGAGTGCAGTTAATATCAAGCTTAGTTTACACAAAACATTAAGCTGTGACCAGACAAAGCTTTAAAAATAATACGACAATAATGTTAAGATAGTAATTGGTTTACTGGTAATGTTATATTTTTTTTTGATAGGAAATAAGGTATTCTGATAAATATAAATCTACTTTTCGATACAATGAGCACTTAAAATTAAGTTTTGGTGAGATTTAAGGGCATATAGGATAAATTGCTTTTGAAACTGAGACATAAACTCGTAAGCAAAATATTAATCTTAATCTTTACCTGGATTATGATATAGAATCCCTCAACAAAATTTAGGAAGTTGCTACATTGTGGAAGTTAGAAGAGACACCTGAAGTGAGATGCCAGTAAGTAGACTTGTTAGGCAGAGGAAATACCATTTCTTGATTTATGCTGATACTTAGTTCCATCAACTGTAATGTTTAGCCTGTCACGTGGTATTGATTAAGTTAAAAGAGCATCGGTAGTTGTCCTGGGTTTGGCCAGGTGTCCTGGGTTTGGCCAGGATAGAATTAACTCTCCCTAGCTGCAGCTGGGGGGAGTGGCCAGGCTATTCAATCCCAGGTGACATCATGCTCGGGATATACGGGCAGCAGCTGGGCTGGGGTAGGGCTGCAACCAGTGCAGCAACTGCAATTCTGCTGTCGGGCTGAGTGGTGGGCTGAGCAGTTACATTGGGCATTGCTCCTTTTTTTCTTTGTCCTTTGGCCATCACTGTAACTGCCTACTCATTGTGGGGTTCTATTAAACTGTCCTTATCTCAACCCAGAAAGTTCTAGAATCTCTTGATTCGCCTCCCCATCCTGCTGAATTGGGGAGGAGTGAGTAACTGGATGGTTTGGTTATTGTTCAGTTAGGGCTAAACCACCACACTAGTTAAATAAAATATCTGTAAAGTGTTCTATATAATTAGTTCATTTCTAATGATCCATGTATCCTGCAGGAAAAATCCTAGGAAAGAAGGAATTTTCTCCCTCAAGACAAGAGAAAGTGAGTGCTCAACTCTCAGTGTTCAGCTGGTGTAAATCAGTGTCTTCCATAGACTTCACTGCTCAGGGATTTGCCAAATGATGTATTTTTCTGTGCTTGTGGTATACCTGATGTGAAAAGAAGACATTTCTCTCTAAGCTTCGTTTGACCAATGTGTACTGGAGTAAGTGTGTGTGGATTTGAAGTTAACACTGGAATAGTGAAACTACAATTTAACAAGAGAAAACTTAGAAAATTGAAATGGCCTCCTCCATCTCTAAAACACTAAGTGTTTTTAAAGCTCTATGATAGAAGATCAATTGAAAGATCAATTGGAAGTTTTCAGGTCCCAGTGCCCAGCAGCAGCTAACTCCGCTGTGTGCATTGCCCTTCCAGTTTCCCCATGAGCGAGCTCCAGCAGGAGCAACCGGAGCAACATGGCTTGGCTCAGCCAGCAGCCTGGAGTAACAGTAGGCTGATGTTAATATGCTTTCACTATAGGCTGAAACTCTTCTGCAGTTTCTTTGCAACCTATGTATGTCAAATTGAGGTGTTTTTTTTTTTTTTTTTCTCCCTATACAGTTTTCTCCTCATTAGTGTCCTGGAAAGAAATAGCCTTCCTGTGAAAACATAATGTTGAAACTCTACTTCCAAGTGTGTACTGTTCCACCCTTGCATTTTCAGTGGTGAGAACTGCTTGTTACATCTATGGCTGAGCCCTTCAAAATCCTGAGCTTACTGAAAGAAAAGGGATCAATTTTGAAACTGTGTTGGAAAGAAAAAAATTATACTGAAAGTATTCAATGACAAGGTATCCAGCCGTGCAAAGATGTTTGGAGGGGAGAGCTGCTGCCTTTGTTCTTGAATGTCACAATTCAGAGAGCTTTTAGAGCAATAAAATCACACCTTTGGCAATCACAGGGGATGATTTCTGCACAGAAGGGTTGCAATGTAAAGGTCTGGATGATGGACCTTCAGCTTGTTTTCCTGGTCCACTTTGAGGAATCTGAGCCTAATATTTATGGATCACGGTCCTGGCTCTCCAAACTTACCTACAAAAGCCATTAATTTCCAAAGAGCTGAGAGGTTCACCACCTGCCTAAAGGGCCAGTTATGCTCTGCTGCTGCACTGTGCAGACTCTGACACAAATCTATTTTTTGCCTTTTAGGCAGATGTTTTCCTAAATTCTCATCCAAACTTTCCCTGCATTTTTGGGTTTAATCAAAGGTAACATATAAAAGTGAAATTCATAAAAGCAATGACTTTGGTCTCATTAAAAACTGTGTGGACTGTAAGGTCCGAAGTTTGTCAAGTATTTGTCTCTCAGAGGTGAATAAACTGTAGCTCCTGTGAAGCACTGTGGAAGCTCAAGGAAAGATTAATTTTGAACTGTCCTAAGATACTTTAATTGTATTTAGCAAACTAAATTATTTCTGAATGGGTCAATCCAACCTAAACCAATCTATTTCATTTTGCACATTGTAAACTGAAACATGACAGTAAAATTTCAGTTCTCTCAAATTTGCTTTCTATTAAAACAAAGTTTTAGTCCCTCGTTATGCATAAAATTCTCAAATGACTTGTAATATTTACTTTTTCCTGCTCATGGCTGAAAGTCAACTCCCTTCAAGGTTCCTGTTTGCAAAATCCTTTCGCTGGATGGAAGACACATAAAGATCAAAGCTGATCCTGAACTAACTGTTTTCTCTGGGGAAAGATGCCTCTCCAGCTCATCAGAACATATACTCTAAATCCAGACAAACAGCTCAGAACAAATATTGTATACCAATTTCACTCAAAGAGGTAGATTTTGGGTTGTGGCTGTACTGCCATGAACAAAGATAGCTTTAGTCAGTTTGGACAGTGGGTTAATCATGCTTGCTTCTGTCTGCAGTAAAATGTGCTGTTTTGAAGCAAATTCAACAGGAAGGAGAGAGAGGGAGCATTGCAGAGTCATTTCACGAGGACTGGTAGCTGCTGCTTGCTGGTGAGAGCCATTCCAGACCTTATGCTTGCAATTGACACTTTAAGATGCTTTTGCTTTTTATGTTTCCAAGTGAGTCATTCAGCTAACATTAATTTCATTCAATGGCAATAAAGGTGAAATCTCTCTAAAAATAATTATCTTCCTTTGCATCAGGATATGATCCCTAAGTAAACAGGTTTTAATTAATGGCAGAGAGTATTCTGTCAGCTAGCGACTCTTCCTTCCTCTACAGAGCTACAATAAATTCATGGAGCTTTTAAAATGACTCCTCAGACACGGAATTACTGTTTCTTTTTCATCCAAGCTCCCAAAACCCCTCTCTGCAGAGAGATGCAATGGTTTTGAATGATGTGATACAAAAATAGCACCTAAGCAGCTGCACCAAGAGAGTCTGCTATGCTATTGGAAAGGAGAAAATATTTCATTTTCTTTTTCATACAGTGGTGGCATTTCATATTTTCTAAAAGACTATCATCTTTTTGCACACCTGTACTGAGAGGTGATAGTCTCCAGCAAACATGATGTGCATATCGTAGTCAGCTTAGTCTAGTAGTAAAGGGAATGAGATTACTGGGTGGCTTACAGGTTATGTAAAACAGTCCTGTACTTTTCATCAGCGTGGGTTGTCTCTCTGTCTCACCTTGGTGATGTGAGGAGTGAAGAGACATGGGAAGGGTCATCTTAGCCCTCAAAAGCATTTGTCAGCAACTTGCTCCTTCCACAAAGTACCCCACTTTCACCTACTTTCCCTCCTCAGTGTACCTGTGAGTTGAGTACTGTGGGCACTGGTGTTTCTGAGCATTTTCCCACTGCTTAAGGCTATTCCAAATTAGCTCTCTGTGCTATTAATATTTCTTAAGTGATGGTCAGCTGTCTGCTAGAGCACTGCTTAGCACAGGCAACTTGCTTTGCAAAGTGTTACTGGCAGGATTCTGTCAACACCAAAGTCATACAAGCTTCCCTCTGCCTTGGAGGATCAAAGTAATGCAAGGGAAAAAGTTTGGGGAAATACTGCATCCCTGAAAACTTCAAGACCTTCCCTCTGTTACCTCTGTAAGCGTACCTCATTCACAGCTTCAGAGCATTAGCTGCTAGTGAGACTGATCTTTACCCTGTGTCAGAATGATGCTTAATGCTCATTCAGATTAATTTCCAAATGTCCTTGTGATATTTCTCAGAGAGGAAAACAAACAGTGGCTTTGCTATATTTAACTAGGTTTTGTGAGAGGTTTGTTTTGTTGGTAGATAAGTCAGCGAAGGAATGTTTGCTGGCAGTTATGACCTCATCGACACTGTTGACCAAACGGAAGGACAGCTATTTCTGCTGACTTGTCTGAGCGGGTGCTGGCACTTTTTCCCCTGCACAGAGCGATAGAGACATTAGTGGTAAATGGAGCTTAAGCCTTTACACACTAAGGAATTGCTTGCTTAGAAATACAAGAATGGAGACAGCACTTCAATTATAAAGAGGATGATGAAAATCAAATAGGTGACATGCAGGGTGCTGTGGGCATGGCATGCTGAACAGCTTTTCAGTGGCCACATCAGCACAAGCAGTAGCTGTCCTTTGCTACTAGCTCTTGTGAAGTGTTTCATGACTCTTTCCTCAACCCACAGTCCCATGATGGAACAAGTTTTTTATCTCAGAAAGACAGTGAAGCAGGCTGGAAAGTAAACACTCCTGTTTGTTTTATTACAGAGGTTGTTTTTCAGATGAACCAATTTTCTCCAGCCTACCTGAACATATGGATGCAAATGCAGCAACAAGGACACAGTGACTCGCAGACAGGAGCAAGCCATCGGAAAGGACAACTGGATGGGGCTGGCCAGAGCAAAGTGCCACCAAACACCAGACCACAGTTTCAGTCCAGGCAGTATCATGGAAATGCTCTGTCTTTTGCTTTAACATGTTTTGGCTCTCCTGTATCTTTTTCCTGCAAAGGACCATCATGGATGCTGTGGATTTTCAAAGAAAAATTATAACTCCGTGGCCACTGGTTGCTTGTAAAAATGTTTTATGTTGGTTCTTGCCTTGCTTGACTATGATGAATAAGAAAGAGATGGTTCTCACCTTGCTTAACTATTATAAGCAAGGAAGAGATGTAACCATCACTCTCTGTTAATTGGAAAATTCTCTAGAGTTGCAGGCAGGTTCCTGGTTTTCTCACCTCAGTGCTGCAGGAAGGATCTCCTTATCTCAAAGCTGCATTACAGCTGCTCAGAAGAGGTCACAGGAAACTGTGGGGAAAACCTGAGATTTTCTTATTCCTAGGTCAGGCCAGAAATCATGATTGAGTTGTGACTGTCTGAAACAAAAATGAAATATTAAATGAAAGCAAACTATAAAAATATCTCTTTCCTACTTTGTACAGAAGACTACAGAAGAGTTTAAAGAGGTCATTCACAGATGGCATAATCAGAACGTGGCAACATAGAACAAAATTATGGCTTTAATATCAGAGATATAATCAAGATTTGGCCTACTTGTTGCACATTTCATTTTATAGCCAGAAGTTATGGGTTTATGTACTGGAACTCTCTTTATAACAGCTTATCAAAAGTGCTTCATATGAACATATGTTTTCCCATGGTTGTGTTTTCAGAGCATGCTGAATGATTTAGTAATACCAGCTAATGATGCAAAATGGGTTTCAATAGCAATTTTAGTGGCTAAATGAATCATACTCAGATAAGGGAAATCTGAAACATTACAATTTATGCAAAATTGCTAAATGACCTATCCAACATATCTCTGAGGACAAGTTAACACAGGGTGGTACAAGGAACTGGAAAAACACAGCGATGTTTTCTGCTTTTCAAATGAATGGGATTTTCAAAAGAATTTAAACATACAGTACCAACTATTTTCTTTATGCTCGTTATCTTTAAAAGATTTATGTAATTCTTTGGAGATGAATTATTTTCTTCTTTTTTGCAAGTAATCTGGTGAAATATTGGTTTATTGTCACTTATTTTCTTTTTCTTGTGGTTTCTGTGTCTTTTTCTCTTTCTTCTATCTCATTAGATACTACTAAACAGAGGATAACAGAAAAAGACAAGTGATGCAACTAGGCAAACAAATGTTGTAGTGCATATTTTACCCTGCTTTATTTTATACACCTATTCCTCCAAAAAAGAGCTTTTCAAATATGCTTAGAAAACATGAGAAGATTTCTCACACAATTTGGACATGCTAAAGTTGATTAAAAAAGGCAGACATATTTATGCAACTAAAAAATTACCATAACACCTAGAGAAAAGAAAAATAGAATTAACTGATTTGTATCAGAAAATTATTTAGGCTATGCATCTGTTTTGTAATATTCTTGGGTCTCTGACCAAAAGAGGTGATCTACTTGCTTCTTTGGAAAAACAAGGAAAAAGGAGGGGACAGTAAACCAATGGAAAATCTTGTTGACACAATATAAGGCAAGCTGTCCAGAAAACTGTTACTCTTGAGACACTAATCACTAAGGATATCATGGTATGTGAATTTCATTAAATCTTCTACTATTGGTAGATTGTACTTATAAAAATGGTGCCTGAAAAAGAGCTTTATTAAGGAAGCATATACTATTTACTGCAGCACTGGGTAGCATTTTATATTGCAAAAGAGTTCTTAACTTTTAAATAAATTTCATCTCTGGTGACAAGTTAATAGATATCACACTAGGCTATTTGCTATGAATTGATTTATGTTGGTAGTAGACAGAAACGGTAGCCTTATTCTGAGAGAAAATTGGGAGTGGGACGTGGAGGAGGAAGTAGAGGAAAAATGAGTTTTATAGTGATCTTAATTAGAAAAATATTACAGCACCAGGGTCACACAAAGGGAGTGAAGCATTGCTTTACTTTATGGCAGGAAGATTGATAGATTCTGCCTAGGATTTGTGGCAATACCCTATTATAAATTGCGATAAACAACAAATAAAAATTACAGCCAGAAACACTTGTTTTGTGCAACCGTTATGCAGAATCAGATTTTTTTTCTCTTTTAGGATATTTCATATATTCCATATTTTCAAAAAAAGTGTCTGTTGAGACGTGAAAAAACTATCAGTAGAATATAAGACTTAAAATGAGAAGGTAAATTATTCTCAGTGCGAATAATCAGAAAAATGGAATATTTAAAGTTAACACTGACATATTCTAATTATTTCTCTGCTTTTCAGACACTGAAACATGACGTTTGAGACCAGCAGCACGCAGAATGTCCCCCCTCAATAGGCTGGATGCATATCCACTGACTCCATTCAAGTGAAAAGGAACAGTATAGGACTGCACAATAACTAATAGAAGATCACAGGCTCTGGTTATATTACTGCAAGCCAAAAGCAGTGAAAATAGCCCAAGAAATTAATTTACAGAAAAATCAGTCTTGAAATGTTCTCAAGCAACACTAATTTGAGCTTTTCATTGCTTTGAAGAAATGGTGTTACATGAAACTCAGAACGCATTTCAAAGGCCTTCAAAACCCTATCAAGGATAAAATTATTTTCAAGTCATAGTCCTTTCTGCCTCTCTTCTCTGTTGGTACTGTTAAAGAGTATGAGGTGAAGGTGGAGATCTGTATGATGATAAGGTGTGTGCACTTATTGTGTCCGGGAAGTAAAAAAATTCTCCTGGAAATCTCTGAGCCTTAGATGTAGATCAAGTTCTGAGATAGTGGATACCCTAGATAGACTATGGATGGAATGTAACCAGTGTAAATTCAGGTGTCTACATTTAAACACCTCATTTTATACGGCTAGTCGTTACCAACTACTTTAATGGAAAGGGTAGAGGTTCCTTCTTGAGACAGGCATGGTATATTCTGCTCTAAGAAGTTCCCTGTCTGCTTCCAACAGGTGCAGCCTGACTTCTTTGCCTCCAAGATGCTTTTTATTTTTCAAGCCTTCTATAGGTTAAAGGTCCTTTGTGTGGAAAGCATTTCTGCTTGAATCTATTAAATCTGATGTTAGCACATTCCCATGCTTTCTTTCTCTCTGTTATTTTAATACCTGAGACACAGAAGCTCACAAAACAGGTTATTACAATGATTCTGTATCATACATTTCTAGAGAAAAAGGGCACCTTTAAATGTCAGAGCAGAAACTGAGAGAGTAGATTTTAACATAAATTATTAGTTCCAAAATCAGGAGTTAAATATGTTTCTTAAGAAATAGATTTACAATGTCATTAACAGCTAATTGTACAGTGTTTATATTCTTACTCCCTTAGAGCAAATGGTTTTCTTTAAACATTTTTTTAAAATCTCAAATCAGCAGCTGTTTAAAAAGACTTATATTTTGCTTGAAAATTAATCATGAGTATAGCAAATATTAGAAAAATGATAAAAAGTAAGATTGCATCCTCTTTTTTTTTTTCCACTGTGAAATTATACAAATGACATTACAACATTTCAGAGTGCTTTTTATAAACAATTTTCACTTTACATTGAATATTTGCACATTAATAACTTGGGGATTTTGTCATTTTCAGTGTACTCTTCTTTCATGAACACTGTGTGATTATTCATAATGAGCAGCCGGTGTCTTTGAAAGTACTGTAGACTGTGCAAGTAAGATAAAAAAATGATTTTTGTAGTGACTGCAAATGAAAGACCTCATTAATCAACTAGATTCCATTTAAACATTAGCATTAGAAACTTCAGTATGTCATCATTATATATTTAACCCCTTAAAGCTGCATCCCTAAAAGTCACCCCTTGGAACCTGTGAAACAGCATTGCACAGAGAATAGGTACCCTAAGTTAAAAAAATGTATGTTCCAGACCAAGAGTGGAGCTGAAATCTCCTCCTGGATGCATTCTCAGGCCTCTTGCTGCATTTATTAAAAGCACTATTTAAGCACCGATAGGACAAACAACTCACTTTCCAAACCGTTCAAGTGGGTTAAGAAACTGCAGATTGCCCAGTAAAGGCTATTTATGAAGAGAATGTTGATAGATTTATTTTTTTTAATTATAAAATTAGTCCACTAATACTGACTGAATTTTCCTTTTTTTCTGTGTGCATGTGTGTGTATTAGTATTCCATCTTGTAACTCTCAGAATATTTGAAATATTATAGAAATGTACCACTTTGAGGAAGCTGTGGGGGTGTCTGTTGTAGTCCATGGTTAAAGCTAAGATGCATTTTGCGTTTATAAGCCATTAAGCCCCTGTTAATTCCAAAATGCCTGTTTTGGGACTGTATTCTGGAAACATCATAAGCAAAAGGGAAAACAGCATGAAACTTTTTATCTTTCAACTCAGTTTAATTGGGAGACATGAGAATAACCCAACAACTTTTTACTTGCAAATTATGTGTTTATTACAGGGTGTCAGCATAGATATTTTCTTTTTGTTCTCTTTTTTGGGGGGGAGGAGAGTTTGTGTAGAAAAAGTAAGTATTAAAAAAAAAACCTAAAAATGTCTGCACTTTTCTGAGTTTGATGTGTTGCATCTGTATGTGTTCTACTCATCTGCTTTTTCATGCACATTGCTGAGCCCCACTAGATTTAAGGTTGGATTTTATCAGCCGTTGCATCTCCACAAGAGACGGTTACTCCAGAGGACCAAGGGCTCGGAGGTCATTGAGCTCATAACTTGGTTTATGCTTGCTTAAGCTCTGAGGAAAAGAACAGAGACCTGAAGCAGTGTCAGGCTAAAGAAACACTTGCTGATGGTTGCATGGCCACTGTCAACGATGTGGTACTGGATTAGATTCAGATCCAGCTAAGTGAAGCTGTGACTTCCCTAAAGATCAAGTCTTTTCTAGAACTGAAAGTGAATGTGATCCTTATTTGGTGGTATAAGAAATGCATTTTATATATGCTAACATAAAATTTTTATTCCTCTGCAATTTCAAGGTGTTGTTGTAAGCTAGAATATCTTAAAATCTTTATTTATACTAACTTCAGCTGGACTCCACAGTGGAGAAGCTGCTGGTAAGAGAAGTCTGTGGAACCTAGGCAACCCATGAACCATGCTTCTTGTGCTGGAATTGGTGGTAGCTGGGACAAACATTGTCCTCACATCCGCCCCCAAGAAGTACACTTACCTGCATCATGCACATAGTGTCATTTCCTCCTCCTCATTAGCTTCACATGCTATGAGGCAACAGAAGTGTCCGTGCAGACAGGCAACTTGTGCTTGATTTATTATCGCTGATGCTGACACAAGTAATAAATTCAAAGGACAATGAAAATTGCCTAGCAAGAATGATTCAAATAATACCTGCCTTCCTGGGCAAAGGAGCACTTATTTTCTTCTCCTCCACTGACAACATTCTCACTGACCTTTAGATGAATGGTGATAACTGAGAACATGCCAATATTTAAGAAATTAATGCCTTTTTATTTTTCATCTCTAAACAAACATAAAGGAAAGAGCAGAATCTGTATTCTGGCCCAGATAATATAACAGGAGTGTGAAGATTAACTCCCCTATCACAAAGGCAGAAATTCTTCTTGCTTAATAAAATTTAAAGATGTAGTAGAATGATGTAGAAGACATATAAATTCTGAAATGGTGATTAATATTTTGAAATTATGTGTTACATAAGAGATTTTTTTAAAGTGTCAGCAGTCTTAGAAAAATGCCAGTAAAAGTTTCTGTCCACATATTAAGTGCAACTTGCAGTTCTCCCAAGTGAATGAATTTAAGATTTGATTTTGAAGAGGAATTTGCGTCTTAAAACCACTATACCTCATTGAGCACAGTTGATAGTAGCATTCTGCCTATTTGCATACCTTCGGGGTTTCAAGATAGGAAACAATTGTTGGAAATGTTGTATGTCTCTCTCTGTCTTTATAGTTGGAGATATCCCTTTATAAAAAAAACAGACAAATACTCTTACACTCACAGGCCTGCAGAGATTATGTCTCCATGTCAGAGATTCAAAACTGAAAAGGACTTGAGCAAGTTTTCATTGGACGCCCTTTGAATGGGAGGCTGGACCAGAACTCTGGAGACCATTTCCAGCTACCTTCTCCTGTGAGTATACTGAAACACTCTGTTCTTCCTTGCCAATTAATGCACGCATTACATTAAGAATCATGTGATTTCTGAAGGAGTTAAAGGGCTAATAGATTGCAAAGGAGGAGTAAGAGGAGAAGACAAAGGCACAGATTTGTTAGGATTAGGGTTGTCTACACTTTCAGTGTCTCTCTACCCCCATTTTTAAAAGAAAAAGAAAAGTGGAACTGAACATCTCAAAGAGACTGAGGATTAGTGTTGTATAAAAGATGTAATAAGGATATTTGAAGCTCTCTTTGGGATAGTGCTGTTGGTGGGGAGTGCTTGGTGGGGAGTGCTTATCTTCTAGATTTATCTTACTGAGAACTCCATGGAGGAGTAGCAATGAAGTCTGATGACCTCTGGCATGTCATACACCAAAGAGCAATCCTTCAAGGAGTGAGATACGAAGCATATCGCATAGCTGCCTCATGGGCTGATCTCCTTCCTAACGTGTCCTAAAGCAGCGGACAAAGGAAGGCAGAAAGATCATCAAGACTTTTATTTGTTCACCCTTCTCAACTGCACTATGACTGTTACGTCTATGTGACATGCTTCAGCCATTACACTATAGTAATTTTATTTCTTCCTACAGGGATCCAGTCTCTACTAAGGGTATTATTTTAATGCACAGGTTTGATGCAGGTGTTTCTTTAAATGCACAGTACTGTTTAGCTTTCTTCTTTTTTCTTTATTTTGCCTTCCAGGATTTAGGTCAACACAACTATTTAAGCAATTAATGTCAGATGATTTAACATAAGTGGCAGTGTCTTAGTTCAAGGCAGAAACATTGATGTAGAGACATTCAGATACACGTGTGTCATGGTTTAGCAAGGAGTTGCTTTCGCTTGGTAACAGGGGAGTGGGTTGCAGTGAAGACCTGGTAAAAAGTTTTTGGACTCTCCTCCTGCTCCTGGGTTCAGACCCACCCCCTGGCCTGGCTGGGCCAATCTGGCACCTCTGCAATCACTGTTTGGGGACGGGAATTTGAAGTGCTTGGCAGGAGGTGTAAGGGTGGTACAAGATGGAGGCAACCATGCAGACCCCACAGTCGGAGAAGGAGGAAGGAAGGAGCATCAGGCCAGAGACCCCTCTGCAAGCCATGGTGAGAACGCAGACAGTACCCCTGCAACCTATGGATTGCATTGGCAGAACTGAGAGCCAGCAGCAGTAGCAGCTCCATGTGAGTGCGCCCAGACGGGCTAGAGGCTGTGTGAGGAGGAAGCCATGGCACAGGACATGCTGGTGAGCCTGTGGGACACAGAGCAGCCCTACACGAGAGGCAGAAAGGACCTGCAACTTTTGGGATAAATGTGCATTGGAGCAGCCTGTACAGGGCTGCCATGTGTGTGAGGTACCCCATGGACTTGCAGGGGGGACTGGTGTGGAGCCCACCTGCCCTGAGGTTAGATAAACGGCAGAAGCCATCAGGAACAGACTGACTGAAACCCCCACTCCCTGCTTCCCTGGGCCATTTAGGGGGCACGGAGGTAAAAACACCGGGATCAAGGCTCTGAGTCAGGGAAGAGGGGAGGAGTGGGGAGCAGGTGGTCTTAAAGGGTTGGTTGGACTCTTCATCTTTGTACCATTCTGTGTTGTTTTGTTTTGGTTCTGTTTTGGAGTTTTATGTTTTAGTTGGTATTAAATTATTTTCTGTTTTCTTCTCCAAGCCGAGTAGCCTGGTCTGTTTTATCCTGCCCCTTAAGTGGCAATTAAGCTCTCCCTGCCCTTTAGCAAACCTCAAGTCTTTGGTACTTGGGGCTAATCATGGTCTTTTGTTCCCTGGTGGGCTTAAACCACGACAAGGTGGTACTGAATGGAACTCATGATATTTTTTACAGTTTTATGCTAGGATAATGCAATTTGAGAGAAATATGTGTAGTTGGGTCCTTATCGCTTTCAGTTGTGAGAGTTCTAAGATGTCTAGAGTACCAAAATGAAAGCAAATGGTCTACTGATCTCTCCAGTCCCAATAGGACTGGAGATGAACAGCTCTTATCACAGCTACAACAGTGCACCAGGCACTTATCATTTTCTTTATTTAGCACTTGGGACTGACCAAACTTGGCATCCCATTGACTGCTTAGCAGATGAGCATAGAAGTTCTTTATTATGATTTGCGCTGCACTGTTTAGTCAACTTAGATTATGGCTGTCTTGTATGATTGATAGATAGCCCATAACACTTGGGTCACCCAGCGTTCCTTCCCAAATTTAAGTAAAGGAGGAAAAGATCTTAAAACATTTATAATGAAAGCCTGTGTATCAAGTTATAGATAATTTTAGTTCTGAGATGGAGACAGATACCATCATTTTTCTTGTGTAATTCTGGACATTTTGGTATGGGTCTGACACAGGTCATAGCCCAGGGATTTCTGAGCTGGAAGCTGATAATACTGTAAGATGTGACTGTGGGATTGAGAGACAGGAATATCGTTTAGAGTGTGAGTAATAGACAGAAATGTTTTCTACAATGACCAAATATTATTTTTCGTCAGTCCTCTAAAAAGTTTCAACTTGCCCTAATTTTCTCCATTGAATCTAAGAGAACTAGATTAAACTACAGAGGAGATGAGAACATAAATTTGATTCCTTTCATTCCATGTAATATTAGGGTTTGTATTCTTTCAAGCTGTAATAACCTCTAGACTTCAGCAAAATTGAAAACCTTTAAATAGCCTTTCACAACCTTTCAGCGTAGTAATGAAGTTTTAAGTGCTCACTGGGGATTTTTGGCTCAGAAAAATCTAAGCAGCAGTAGATATTAAAATCTAATGTTTACTTCAACTCTTATACAGCCTAATGGGTTTTTCTGACAGTGTAATTTTTAAAAGGTTGGGTTTCATTTATTAATATAGTATACTCACCCTGGAAATCTTTCTTCTTTAAGGACTCTGGTGGGAGCCTTATACTTAGACTTAGTCGAAACACCTGAAAAGCCAGCTAGAACAGAGAAAAAAGAAACTTGGTAAGACCTGATTGGAACAGCAAACAGGTTAAAAAAAAAAAAAAAGAAAAAGAAAAGAAGGAGCCTCATGATTTAAACACCACAGGAGGCAAAAAACAAATTAAGGATGTAGATTCCCTGTGTGCACATAATTACAAGTATGCGAGTCACTGAAGTCAGCACGGTTGCTCATCTACCTAAAGACCTAGAGTGGATGTCTGGCTGCACTCAACTCATAGAGCAGCTAAACGATTTCAATTATTTATTTATTTATTTATTAAGCTGTTGCTCAAGGGGGTAGCAGTGGGGAGAGAAAATTGCAGAGTGAATTTACGCTGATTAAAGACACACGGTCTGTGTACACAGGCATTTCTGAGGCACAGTGTGGGACTGGAAGGATTCTAGTTTATTGTGCTGCTAAATTAGTGGAGAAAAGAGATTCTGAATTTTATTGAGACAATAATAGTATAAGCCCCAGAGGGATATCTTACTTTGCTGTACTGCTCCATATACAATATTTTATACATATATATTTTTATCATGCATACAAACAGTTATTAGTATTTGTTGGGAACATACAATAATGTGACTGGGAGCTTTGCTTCCATTTATAATAAGGCATTCAGATGGCACTCAGATATCTTTTGTTGATAGTTATTTACCTTCTTAAATCATCACACCAGAAGGAAATACAGAGATAAAAACATCAGGAAGTTATCTAAAATTCTCTCATCTGGTAGATAAAAGTCCAGTACCTGTGATGCAACTAATTACAGTATATCTTCATTAAGAAAACAAACGTGTAGGAGAGGGAGAATTTGCTTATAAGTATCTCTAAAGTGAATAAACACAGGCAAATGAAAAGAAACAAGTCCCAAAATAGATATATATGTAATACTAAAAAAATCCCATAGCTTGTTTCTAATTTCTAGTTAATTTTGACTCATTAGTATGTGCTTAACTTTAAGTGTGTGTTTATTTCTATCAGTTAAACACAATGATCTTAGGCTTACTACTGATGCAGTGCCCCAAACAACCTATCGAAATCCCTATTATAAGTCCTTGTTTGCCCATTTAGACCAGTGGTGGCTTCTCAGGAAAGGAGGTTCCTGGCTTGTCTATGATCCTCTGATGTTGCTCTCATCCTGTGCTTCATGGAGAACTGCGAGAAGAGTGACACATCAACAGTCAAAAATACAAGCTAAAAACTATTACTGAAGAACAGGAATGCATGTGCTCAGCAACTTGCTGTTACAATTTCTGGCAGACATGCTTCAACTGTTCAGCACTCCTTGCTCAACAACAGCAAAGTGTTAACATCTCAGAACATGTCAATTGTTGAGCAGTGCAAAATGGCACAACTCTTCAATTTTCCTGAGCTGAAAAGAGACTAGAAGCTTTAGATATAGGAAAAAGTTAAGAAGCCAGAAAAATGTTTACGATATGGGGAGAAAAGCAAGAGAGGGAGAGAGACAAAACCTACACCGAAAGAGGTTTGAGAGAGACGTTGCTGGTTCAGAACTGCAGTTACACGAACATTACAGAGAAAGACACTTCATCAGAAAGTCTAAGATATAGAAATGAAGACTTTCTCATTTATGAGTCATATGATGCTCAGGATTAAATACATTTGTTGGCTGAGACATTTCTAAGGAGTCATTTGAGACCCTGTCATAGATATGATTGGGACTACTGCTTGTGTGAGGGACAAAAAGCTCTAGTCAGCTTTCCTATTTGTCTCCAGATATATGCACTTTCTAACCACATGAATGTAGTTTTATGCAACACATATGCAGTGGCAGTAGAGAAAGTTACTTGCTTTTACTTTTGCAGGCAAAAGACCTATTCCCATTAATTTCCTATGGATTTATTTATGTGAATCTTGGGCAGCTAGGAGAAGGAAGGAAACAAAACGTTAGAAGCAAGAGGGTATGTTGACAAAGGAAAGCAGGTTAGAAAAAATAATTAAGACCTAGAAGAAAAAAATGACGAAATAAATTAGCCACACCTCTGTTCTCACACAGTAACAGAAGGAAGCAGGGGAATGAGCAAAAGGGAAAATACAACACAAAGAAATTATAGTTGAGGGATACAAAAAGCTCAGAACAGCTGGTAACACATGCTGGGTTAACTCCCTCACTTGATATAACTCTACTGATTTTGTAGGTATTTGGAAGTGGCTTTTTTAACAGTAGGCCTGTGTGTCAGATTCATAATAACAGGGAGCAAACCCTGGTCTACTTCTAAAGTAATCTAGGTGATGGCCTTTCCTTAAGACACTGGTGTTCAGTCCTCCTCTTGGGAGATTTGTGTGTCTCTGCCATTCCTTACTAGTGCCCAGCTTTGTGCCCTAATGGAGCAGAGTATGAAATTCAGGCAGACCAAAATGAAAGCACCAGGAAGCACAGTGGCAAATGAAGACACCGCTGGTGAAGACAGGCTAATGAACTTCAGAGAGAATAATCTGAGGTACTAATGTGTATTGTTGCTTTGAAATTAGTTGTAACCACTAATGAAAAAGACCAGGATACCACTGTGGACAGGTTGCTGTAGACCTCTGCTTAATATGCAAACGTAGAACAGTTGATTATGTAGCAATCCAACAAAACTGGTTATCTGGCAAACTGGATGCAGAATAACACTGAGAATATCAACAGTGCCAATGATTCAAAAGATTCTTTTCTCCCTCCAGCTCCATTCTGCTCCTCAGCTCAAGCAACTCTGTCTCAGAAAGATATAACAAGAAAGAGTGTCTTCAAATTTCTGGTACAATTTAAGACAGAGTGAGATTTCAGTTTGAACTAATGATCTTTCAAAGTCCCTTCCAACTCGGGCTGGTTTACGATTCTATGATTTTGAAATGAAAATATGCTGAAAAGTATCAGAAGTGTTATTTGTGAAAGAAAAGATGGTTATCATGGGGACTCAACACAGATTCACCAAGGGGAGATCCTGCTTGATCAACCTGATAGCCTTCTATGAGGATATAACTGGCTGGCTAGATGAGCAGAGAGCAGTGCATGTCATCTGTCTTGTCTTCAGCAAGGCTTTGGACAATGTTTCCCATTACATCCTCATCCAAAAGCTCAGGCAGTGATGATTGGATGAGTAGACAGTGAGGTGAATCGAGAGCTGGCTGAATGACAGAACCCAGAGGGTGGTGATCAGTGATATGGAATCAAGTTGGAGGTCTGTGGCCAGTGGAGTTCCACAGGGATCAGCTCTGGGGCCAGTCTTGTTTAAGACCTTCATCAACAACCTGGATGAGGGGACAGAGCGTACCCTCAGCAAGTTCGCTGATGACACCAGACTAGGAGGACTGACTTATTCCCCAGAAGGCTGTGCTGCCATTCAGTGGGATCTTGACTGGCTTAAAAGTTGGACAGAGAGGGGCCTCATGAGGTTCAACAAGGACAAGTGCAGAGTCTTGCACCTGGGAGGGAACAACCCCATGCACCAGTACAGGCTGGGTGTTTACTTGCTGGAGAGCAGCTCTGCAGAGAGAGACCTGGGAGTCCTGATTTATAATAAGCTAACCATGAGCCAGCAATGTGCCCTTGTCGCCAAGAAGGCATCCTGGGATGCATCAAGAAGAGTATGGCCAGCAGGTCAAGGGAGGTTCTTCTTCCCCTCTACGCTGCCCTGGTGAGGCCTCATCTAGAGGAAAGGCTGTGGGACATGGAACTGTTCAGCCTGGAGAAGAGGAGACTGAGAGGTCCTCATTAATACTTACAAATATTTAAAAGGTATATGTCAGGAGGATGGGGTAATACTTTTTTCTGTAGTGTCCAGTAAGAGGACTAGGGATAATGGTCAAAGCTGGAACACAAAAAGTTCGACTTAAACTGAAGGAAAAACTTCTTTCTTGTGAGAGTGAGGAAGCCCTGGCACAGGCTGTGCAGGGAGATTGTGGAGTCTATGTCTCTGGAGGTTTCTAAAACCCATGTGGACACGTTCCTGAGTGACCTGATCTAGGTGGACCTTCTAGAGGTCTAGATGTTCTTTATAGGTCCCTTCCAATCCCTATCATTTGTGATTCTGTGAAATCTCCCCCAGAATTGCACTCTGTCACTCCAAGGACTTGCAATTACTATGTTTATAGACAGTTTGAGTATGTGTCCATGGCATTGCACCATGCCTGCTGCCTTTAAACTGGCAAAGCAACATATAACTTCTCGTCAGAGATTAGCTCATGCACCTTCCACTTTTCCCCACTTTTGGAATGATGTTAATAGACTGAGAAAAGTGTTCAAGATTGTCCAATTTTTCCTGTCTTCATCAGAGCTGGACCAACAAAGCCAATGTGTTCACACGTACATTTGTCTATTTTTGAGTCCAAAGCATGGACACTCCACGGGCTGCTCATCCACCACTGTCACAAATAATAGATTATTCTCTTTGCTTTTAAAGAAGACTTTTTTCGTACTTGTAATTGCCCCTCTAATTCTTATGAAATGACTCATTGTGGAACATTCCCATTTATCTTTCTAGACATTCTCCAATGGTGTATAGCCTTGTTCAGTTTCTTGAAAACTCAGCGCCGCATTTTAGCTGGAGATTCCTCAGTGTCAGCTGATTATTTTGTGAGAATTTCTCCATGCTTCTTGACCCCCCATGACAACATTTTTAAAACAACAGAACTTTGGTTATTCAAATTAGTAAGCTGGTATATTTTTTAATTTTTGCACTCTGTTATGTCATACAGGTAGCTGATGAAAATATCAGAGGACAGCAAATGCAGGTGTAATACACTGCAGATCTCTGCATCATATAGTCCTCTGTTTGATAATCAGAAATTGATAACTATATTTAAACTATATTTTTCTAGCAGTTATGCACAGCCTGAAATAAATCCCCCCAGAAATTCCCTAGCTTTCTCCTAAGAAAATATCAAAAGCCTTACTGAAGAGGTGTGACATCTAGTATAGCTTCCATAACAAATAGTCATTCTCCTGTCACAGGAAGAAATTAGATTGTTTTGATGTGATAGTTCCTGAGAAGTCAACTCAACCTGTTGCTTATCTTCTTTTCTTTCCAGGGCTTATGAAAAATCCTTTGCTTAATTGTTTGTCCCAGTGTCTTTTAAGGGTTTTGACATTGGATTGGTAGTTCTCTGACTCATCCTGTATAAATGTCAGCTTTCTGTTGGTCCTTCCCAGTTTCCTATTATCTCACTAGTCACCCATGAATCCACAGAGATAATGGGTAATTATTCTGATGTTGCTTCAGCTAGATCTTTAAATATAATAATTGAGTTAATTACATTTCAAGCCTTTATTTGTCTGCATTAATCTGAAGTATTACCCTGCTATCATTGCTATTATTGAATACCATATTGTGTCTGGCCTTTTAGGTAAAAACATGCAAAAAGAGCAGTAAGCTTCAGCCTTCTGGCCAATACCTATTGATAATTTTTCCTTTGCATTTCCATTTCAATGTATTTTTTCATCTCCTACTAATACTAATGTTCTTGAGTGATTTCTAGTTATGTATCATGTTACCGCATAGTCATTCACGCTTTTGTAAGTCTATCTTTACCATCTTTTGCTATTTCTGTAAACCTGTCTGTAAGCTGACATAATTTCTACTTCTTCTATATCTTCAAGTATACCTCATAAGTGAAGAGATTGTTTACCGAAATGTCTCTGTTAGTTTCTCCTTATTATAGCTTGCACTTGTGTCCTTAGGACAGTTATGCTGAAAAATTGCCGTTTCTCCTTGACTATTTTTCTCTCTCAGCTTAGTTCCTGTACAGCTGACCAGATTTTTTTTTTTTAGTTAGGTTATCAGTGTCTTCAAATCTATTGGTTTATGTTTTCCTGTTCTTCCTCCATAATGGTGCTCACTTGAACTCTTTTCTATAGTCATGTTTTCAAATTACTCATGCCATTAATTAGAATCAAATACAGAAATACTTGTTTCTGGAGGTTTCTCTGCCACCTGTATGATATAGTTCTTGCCAAAACACCTGAAGGAGAACAGGATTCTGTGTCCCAATATATCCAGTTTCAATTAGCTGTCTGTGTAGCCGACATGCTTGAGTGCTGCCAAGTCTTTTCATTTAAATGATTCTGCTTATTGCTCATAAAAAACTCTTCCATTGGATCATCCTGTTTTGGTGAACTTTAATAGATTCCCCACTGCATGTACTTTCCTTTAATCATTACTTAGGAACTCTTCAGTGCTCAAAAGCCCTCTGTATTCTGGGATTTCAAAGCAAATAACTATGTCAAATAAATATTTGAAATATCAGGTCCTTCATTTTTCCTCTACCTATACTTCTTTCTCTACCTGTACCTCATATGCTAATTTGGAGAATGTGATTGGATTGAGCCTCTCAGGCTCAGACCAAGTAAGCAATAATTTTGATCATGTATGAAGACTTTAATCTTCTCTTATTTATACCACAGTCTTGTGTATTAGTATGCAGACATCTAAGACAATCACCAAATTTGACCCATCATTCTCTTCCTTGTCTCATCTCTGATCCTGTTTCAAATAAGTATGTCTTCCTCAAAATTTATGGCCTGAGCAAATACCTTCTGCTAATGCCTATATATGGTGGCTTGCTTCCTTTGTCATCTGCCCGTTTTGGTCCCATGAATGACTCAAGTACTGGCTCAGGGACCAAGATTGGACTTTCATGAATGCTCTCATGTATGCTACTGACGCAACCCATTTGGGCTATTACTCCATGTCCTCTACATCCATGTACTTTGAAGCTGAGGTTCCTGAGAGTGGTAGGTGAGACTCTACTTGGTGCTTTCTGTCTCTATATGAGTTTGGGCCTGATGGCTCCACAAGTGATTTATGTGTTAAAGTCTCTCTGCTTCATTTGAAGTATAAACCTGAGAGTTTTAGATGTGTTATAAGCACAGTCCAGGGAGGGAAGCGCAGCTAGAGGCCAGGAGGAAATAACTTCTCTGCAAATGCACTGGATGTTTATCTATGTTACCTGTTCACTAAATCAAAATTGGTGGTTACTTGTGGAAGAGCTCGTAAGCGGCTATCTGGAAATGATAGTATGGCCTTGAGCTTGCAATGTAGACTCAGAAATTTACTTTTCTTGTAACGTCTCTTTTCTGTGGATATATTTGAGATTTTTTTTTTTTTCTGGACAATATATGCAGCCTAAGCAAGCACTGTGCTTTTTTCTAAACTACACAGTGTGTTGTCAAATTAGCTCTGACACCAGTGGTACAGTGTTCACCTTTTCACCCTCTGCACTTTTCAACCCTGCTACAGCAGCACAACTGTGCGTCCAGCACAGTGTAAATCAGCGTGTTTATTTTCAGATTTTTTTCATGTCTTATGTCTTTGGTTTTGCAGACATTTTAATTTCTACAAAACCACACCTGTGGGCAGTGATTTATTTTTCTTAGTCTTCAAGACATGTTGCAAATTCATTTCCCGGATGATGTAAAGAACATAGAGCAAAACTAACGACTTGAAAAAAATCAGGAAACACCTGTTTTGCCATCCTGGTGGTGTGTCCCCAGAGACTGCTAAGTAAAAATTCCAAACCCATGGTATGTCCAAAGAGGTACCTGCACCTGGGCTACACAGCTGGAATTGGGCTCCTCCCAGGATGCTTGGTCCTTCTCATTTACCAGCTCAGTGGGAGAGGAAGACATGAGGTTGTGGGAGAATGTTAGCTGTCGCCCAGGTAGTTTGGGGTGAGAGAGGTCACCTCACCCTGGTGAGGTCTCCTTGTGTCAGCAGAGAGAGGAGAGGGATCCAGGGACCTCTTGTCTCCCATTGATGTTTTCAACCAAGCAGCATTCCTCCCTCACCTGCTTGATGGTTTTGGAGGGGGATTGTGATTTATTTCCTTTATTCATTTGGGTTTTTTTACCTGACATGCCTTCTGTACATGCCTTCTGTAAAACAAGTGATTTCTTAATTGAGAAATTCTGAGGAGTGTATTCAAGTGCAGGAGTTGGGTGGACATGAAACTGCTGCTATTCTTCTTTTAACTGTATCTTCCTGCTGTTAGTGATTTATTCTTAAAATTGTGTATAAATGCATTCCACATGCTACTGTGAAAGATTGAGTCAGTTAAGAACCGCATGAGCTGCTTTTATATTGCAGAGTCAGATTGGACAAATAAGGGGAAATTCCAGGGCTGAGGAGAGACGGTAGGGAAGGCCGAATTACAGGCACTAAAAGTAAATGTTGCCAAATCCTACACATTTTAAATAACAAAAAAAAAATAATCTTTTAAAGCTCTTTTCTTATGGGAGTGCATTGTGTTGAACAGTTCTGATGGACGAGACTACAAAGCCACGGGGAAATTCTTCAAAGGTCTGGCACAATCGAGAGCCTTGGTGTGCTTTGATGAATCTAATCGTATAGGGCTGAAGGTAATTGTAAAACCAGTTTCTTAGCAAAGTTCGTATTCAACAAAAGTGACAAGCTTGACAACTTCATTAACAGCACTGACATTAAACAACACTGACTGAAGCTTACTGTTAAATGAAAAAAAAAAAAAGAATACAATTTTAGTACATTTTAATCAAACTTTACCAGTTGTGCATGCCAGATCTGTCTTTGTGATATCTTTATGGTTTCTGCATTCTCTACTGTAAATATAGCCTCAGATATCACTGTTGCAACCTTCTGAGCACAGTAACAGAGGGAGGTTTGTGGGGAGACTTTGTATTTTGTTCGTGATAGATTAGTGAAGAGATTTCTCTTCTGCACTGGTATGCAGTCTGCCACTCAGTGTTTTGAAAGACAGGAGTTAGCTTTCATCTACAAAAAGCTCACAGCCAGGAGAGAGACTGCTTTAATGCCTCATTTATTACCTTGTTGAGGAGGGAGGGACACAGACAACAAAACCCAAAAAGCAACCCTGCAAAGAGGGATCTATAAGAAATGAGAGCTTTGGGTTTTAAGAAGGTAATTTATTAAACTTGAATAAAGCATAATTAAATGTCCGTATAAGGAAATACTGCATAACTTATTTTCTTGTATAAACTGAGGTGACCTGGTTGATCTTTTCTAGCTCTTACATTTTTCTCTTTTTTTTCTCTTTCTTTTTAAATCAAGGCTACTCGCAACCCTTAGAAGAAGGTATTGACATTAAATTAGATTATAACCACTCATTTCAATTTCTGCTTCTGATGTAGCACTGAAACATGCTTTAAAAATACAATATGCTTGCTATATTTTCCATTATCTGATATTAGACCATTAGAGATACGTAGGTATTTCTGGAAGATGCTATGGATTTAGTATTTTCATTCATTTAGCAGGTTATCATTTGATGCATAGCAAATTTTTCAGTGCATTGAGCAATTTATTAGCTTAAAGATGTGATGGATATTTGTTTTTATGACATTTAGTAATACACTGGAACATCATTTTAAAGTTTAAAACCAAATTTACTGATATTTTCAAATCAAAAGTGTGTCAAAGCTTGCTTTGTACTTCCCTTCAATGCTTTTTGTAGCTGTTCAGCAAATGTTGACCCTTCAGACACCAGGTCTGAGCAGGTGCAGGTGTAAGAAGATATGGTCTCATTCCCCATCATGTTTATTATCAGCAAATTGGGTGGGTTGGCAGAGTGGAACTCTCAAACAATCCAGAAGAGATAACAGTAAAACAAATTTATTAGGGTGGGCAAAATTATGGGCTCATTTCTTCCTTATTGCTCTTTGCTCCTCTTCTAGACTTAAAAAAATTTGTTCCCTGGATTATAGTACCATGAAGAGTAACTGTGCCTGCATTGATTCTTTTTCAGTAAAAAGACAGCATGTACTCCTTTTTTTTTTTTTTTTTTTGTCATAGTGCAGCACATACCAAGTAAATGAATGCATGAATGAAAGCTCTTTTTGCACCTTTTTCTTTTGCCCACTGACAGCAGATCCCTCAAGACCGGCACTAAGCTCCTCTTCATTAGAACCCAGTTTTCAATTTAAATTTTAATTAGAATGGATAACTAGGATACTTACCATTTGCTGTAATTTCTGCATGCCACTAATCAACAACCAGAAGAATACTTCTTATTTTTATTTCAAGAAACTACGTTCCTCTTCTGCAAAAGGTTTATTACTGGCATTTAAAATTATTTTAGCTCATGTAATACATTTTCATTTTTTAATGCAATTCATGCTTCCAAAAGGACAAGGTTTTTTCATTCTTTTAATATAAGGTCATCTAGATTCTTACATTATTTTAGGGATAGGATGTAAGATTAGAGTTAAATATGTGCAGTTACATATGTATTTTTTAGCACTTTTTTGATACATTATGATATGTTCTATTATGATATATTCTAATATATTATATTACACATTATCATACACTGGATATAATGACACATATTCTTGCTGAGTTTGGAGAATCTTTGCATTTTTTTTTTTTTTTTTTAATTATTGTTTTATTTCTCAGACCTATCTTGGATTCTAGATGTCTTCAAAATGGAAAAGAAACCAATAGGAAATATAAATATTACCCATGTGGAATTTCTGATCCTAAAACTGCTGAACAAATTTACTTACAAAGATGGGCCATAGAAATGGCAAAGGATTTCATCAAACCAAAAGGTAATATACCCGATAAAGGAGTTTCTCAGCCTCTGGCACCCAGAGGCTGCTCTCTATAAAGTCAACTGGTATAGGATAACTTTGGTAAAGGCCATCTAGGCTATGAATGGTCTGGTATAATTTGAAGACTTTTAAAGCATATTTAAATCACTGCCTGGAAATCCATTGGAGGCCAGTTGATATCTTCCTCTTGTTCAGGTTGCTGGTCAATTCCCACAGTCATTCCTAGCCACTGCTCATTATCACTATAATTGCATGGCAGTAAGACAGTTGGGTCTGTGTCAGAGTGCTAACATCAGAGCTCTGAGTTAGGAAACACCTCGGGGTTTCTGAGGCTTTTTCATGTCCTTTAGAGAGATCAGATCTAATGCAGCTCCTAGTCTGTAGACTTCAATTGAAAAAAAAAATATCATCTTTACAACATGTCTGTTTTTTTCCCTCAGTCCAGTATAATAACATTGGTTTCATCTATAAAAGCTCAGCTAAGCCGCTATCATCCACTCTTGAATCTAGAAATTTACAGTTATTAATTCCTTTGTAATTGTGGAAATAGATGAGATAAAAATAGAGACTCTAAATCTCCTGTAAGGAGAAACGTCGGGAATTCCACTGGGAAATTTGTCATTAAAGTGAATAGATCCAAAATATTACCTCATCATCTTTAATTGTTCTTCCAAATTTCTAAAACTGGCACCCTTAATTTTGTATACTTGCACAATAACACTCATGATTTACAGTGGATTTTCTGAAATATTGAAATATTTCTGAAGTTACACACTTGAAAATTTTCTTAATGTCACGCTTTAGGAAAAAGTATATGGTAGAAATAGGAAAGAAGATATTCTCTTAAAATTTTGAGGACTAAATGATTATTAGTTCACCACTAATGTGAATAAGGGCCTGAACCTGTGTTACAAGGGTAAGTATTTACAAGAATTTCAGACTATAAGGGAAGCTAGATAATATGCCACTGCGTCAGGCCAGATATTATAATATCATGGACCACACGATTCAAATAACTTCAAAATTTCTCTCATTTCATAGAACGATATGCTGCTTTTGTGTGCTTGAAGAAAGTACACTTTGACACAGCTATAATCACAAGAAAACTAATACTCTAGCAAGAGAACAAAATAGGACATTATCATGCTGGTAGATAGCAAAAGAAGTGAACTCATCTTTTCTGCAAGTGTATTCCCCAAACTATAGATAAAAACACTGATTTAATTTCTGTAATAAATATTCTAAGAGAGAGAACTCTAATATTTTGCTTTCTGACCCTAGCAATATTTGTTATTCATAATAAAGTGTTTGGATTACCAGGCTCGGCTATTTTTCCTTTTTTTTTTCTTTAATCTGCTCTTTTGTGTTCTAGTTGTTTTGCTTGTGGTTTTTTTCAGTGCCTGCTCTCATTTCAAGAGTGGACACGATAGCTATGAGAGAACTGTGCAGAAATAGTAATGCAGTCTCACAGTATACATAAAGAGTATTTCATTGTCATCTTCCTGAATCCTCTATAGCGTGCCATGCATTCTGACATGAGAGGGTAGGAGGCATTGCATCATGCCATGCTATCACCATCAAGACAACACATCTGGATGAAACTGGTTTTCTCCAGATACACAGCAGAAATAGAGGACGTGTGTGAAAGACATTTAGCACACACTTTGGTTAAGCTAGTGCAAAGATGATCATATTGTGAAGTATTCCTGAAGAAGGAGATATCAATCTATGCAAAAAAATTCTTCTGCCCATCATGATTGGTCTCAAGGTATATAATATCTGCTTTGCTACTGGCATTTATAAATAGGATAAATTAGTGGAATTATCTTAAAGGAAGGCATTACTCTCAATTCACATCAGATCCACATCCAGGGCCTGGATCTAAGAAGTTTTCAAAATGTATAGAATATATGTGCTTTTAAATTCGTTTTTCCTTGTGACTACAATCTATAAAACATTGAATACTAATTGGATGGTTTTGTTTAGGTCTCATCTTTAAGCAAACAATTCACACGTCAGAGTGGTATTTTATTCATGGACATATTACCAAAATTATATTGAAATCCACTTTAAAATCTATTCTATATATTTGCATGTTTATTTGCAGGGAGTAGATATTCTAAGTGGCCCAAAGACAATATTGTAGCAGAATTGTTCATTGCTCTGGTTGTTTTAGATCTAATCACACACCAATTTTTCAAAGCTTTTATTTATTTGTCACTATTGTATGTGAAAGTTGCACTCAGGTAATGGGACTAATATGTTTATAGCCTGTAAAAGACTCACTTGCATTTCAGTAATGTATTTGACTATGCTGGTATTTGTTTCAAACACATAAATCTCCCAAGTTGATGACCACACACCTATGTATGTATTTCATCTTGATGAAATGTTCCAATGTTTTCCCCAAAGAAAAAATATCCCCCCCCCCAAAATATCCCATAGTTTGCTTTCTCATGAAGCTGATGTTGACAGAAGTGTGTTTGTTTTTTTTCTAATTGAGAATTTTTTTCAAACTAAAAGCTCAAGACAATGTTGGGTTTTTCTTTTTTCTTATTTGTTGATTTGCTTAAAAAAAATTACGTTGCGATGCTTAAGTGTACTACTATGTTTCATTGGAAGTGAATGAAAAAAACAAGCTTATAGTTAACTTGAATGTTTGAAACGATTTCTTCTAAAAAGACTGATTCTTCGGTTGGAATTTTATATTTCCTTATCTTCAGCAGGGCAAAACTTTAAAGACCTGAAAGCAGCTCCCATTGATTTGTCGGAAAGTCCACGTATCCAAGAAAGAAATTTGACCCTAAATAGGGATTTCTGGTGCAAGCAGGATTTGTGTGGGCAGTCTGCTTCTGAAGGAAGAAAGCTATATTCTTTCTTCTCTTGAAAGGCTCAGTAAAAAGAAAACAAAAAGGTTCTAAACTGCAGGTAGAAACAATATATCTTTTGATAAAGCTAATGTTGCTTTGTGTTAAAAGCAGAGTTCAGATTGCCGGGAGTTACACTCTTAGTGTGATGATTTCCTGCCTCACACCATCAAAGACTTGCAAACATCGCGCTGAATAAACTATCAGTCAAAAAGAAAACCAGGAGAAAAAAGAAATCTGAAGGTAAGAGACAATGAGCAGGTGTTTGCACTGTCTTTTATAGAGGGCAGGATGGAGATGTGGAAGAGAGAGGTGATTGGGGCAGGTAGGTGATTGGTAGGGTGAAGTTTTTCAGCCACTGCAGTGCCATGCCTCCAAGCAGAAACACAGAACACCTTTGAAACACTGGGCTGAAGTACACAAAACATTATCCTGTAGAGAAAAGAGTTTGGACTTGGATACTTGGATTTTCCTGCAGAACAAGGATGGACTGTAATCAGCTGCAGCCTCTGGGGTGGCCACCCTGCCCCAGGGGATTGCACCTCCAAACCAAGCAGAAGTCAGAGCCCTCCCCTGTCTCCAGGCAGCACAGCTTTGGGGATGACACCCTGCTCTGAGTGCCTTCCTGGTGTCATGGAGACAGCCACTGCCAGTAGCTCTGGGGAGCAGGAGGACATCCTGAAGGCAGCAGGAGGAAGGTGTCATACTGCATTGGAGGCTGCAGTGGTACACCTACAGAGATACTCCAATCCCAAATAAGTAGTTTTCCATTTCTCTCTCTCTCTTTTTTTTTTTTTTTTTAAGATCTGCTTCCTATTTATTTCTTTTAATTCTTCTTTAAAAAACAAACAAACAAACAAAAAAACCTAAAACATATTCCTAACCAATACAGTCTGTGATGTAAAAATCAACAAAACTAAGTCTCAGACTTCTAAGTAAATTTTCTATCTGCTGTTTCTTTTGATAAGCTAATAGCTACATTGTCAATAAGCAATTTATTTTTTGCCTATTATGGTTTTAAGGAAGAGGTTATATTTAGCATGCTCATGTTAAAGAGAGGCTGTTTATGCCTTTTTAATACAATATGGGGAAAGTGATTAAAAGTTAAAATAAAATGGAATATTTATTATTTTGCACCATCTGTTAGTTACATTTGGGTTTTTTACATCCCTGGACAGAGTGGAAAGTAAAGTTAAATTAATTCATTCAAGCAATTCTCTGTTGTACTACCAAAATATGATATCTAATATTTGCAGCCTGATTCAGCTCTCAAAATGGTTGAAGGGAAAAGATAGAGATATATTTGGACAGATGTATTGTGAACTTACAGGGGATCTTTCAGGGATGAGGGGGTTATGGTATGTGTTTGGGCTTTTTTGTTTGGTTTTGGTGTGGGGCTTTATTTATTTATTTATTTGTTTGTTTGTTTCCTGGTGTAATTGCCTTTGTATACACCCAAAAAAAAAAAAAAAAAAAAAACAGAAAACAAAAAACCAAAAACCCTAACCCCCTAAAAACCAAAACCTTGTAAAAATAATCCTTGAACTTCCTCCTTGCTATCTGCAGTTAAGTTGGAAACATTGTGTTCTCTTTACATTTTGCCCCTGCCCTGTATGACAGCACTATATCTTTGATGTTAGATTTCCAGTAGGTAACCTTGTTACTTTGATGAAAAGTCTTTGAGAGGTGGGTTCACAGGAGAGAGTTCACTAGTCTTACTGTCATAAAATGGGAATTTTAAAAGAAAGAAAAAAACCCAAGGATGTAAGCTGCTTGCTCTTTTGGCTTAGGAGAAGCTTTGTTTCACTCCAAAGCTTGGGGATTTAATGCATAACTCAAACAAAAAATTGTTTTCCCATTAACTAGGTCTCTTTTCCTATTTTATTTAATTTTATTTCTTTTAATTATTATTATTTTATATTTTCTTTCTCGTTGGCTCATTTCAGAGCTGTGTGTAGCAGCCTAGTACAGAGAGCAGGGCACATCATCAGTTCTCCTCATATGACACAGGCACTCTAGACTGGAGGAAGACCACCTCCCAGTATGGCTCCTACTGAGATCCTAACAAACCATGGTAGGTTGTCAGGATGGTGTACCGGTGAGGGCTGAAAATGTGAGAGTCAGCAGAGTTCTAGGATCCATTGTAAATAAAGACATTATTTCATTGTGTGGCTTGTGGCAACTCACCAGCTTTTCTTTTTAGCAGTCAACCTTGCTGTTAAATTGTGGAAAAGCAAATATTTCATCTAAGCTGAATTGTCTCTGGTAAATAAATTTTTAAAGGTAATTTTCTTGAAGTTTGCTATTATATTCAGGAGAGATTTATCAAACCTTTTCCTGGCTTCTTTGTGTAATTTTAGAATCTCCAACTAGTGAAACATTTGTACAGCTAAATAAGTAGATCAGCTTCACTGGGGAGTAGGCTAGAGACACTGCAAGCATTGACAGTTTTGCTGAGGTAGTTTTATGACCTTCCAGCACAAACTGATGAGCAAAGAAAACACCAACTCTTGATTAAAAAAATCCACTTATTTAACATTTTAGCTTTTAATATCAACTTAGCATTCTATTAAGCACTATGAAATCAGATGCAACATTGTGTGTATTGCTGGTATGCATTAACATCTTAAATGCTTTCATTTTAATTTGGAGATGAAGTTTGACCTAATTTAAAGTTTTCTAAGTTTCCCAGTCTTATAGTTATAAATTGAGTATTTTCCAATGGATAGTGTTATATCAGACATACTTTTTAAATTAGTTCCAGATTTTCAGTTCTTGTCATGATTTCTGTCTTTAGAACCTATAAGTGACAAGAAGAAAATCTGTCCTGGTCCTCACTTGAAATCTGAAAGTTAATTTCCAGATATAGGAAATGTTGGTTCCCAGCAAAACAATCAGAGATGTCAGCTTGCCAAAATTAACTCATCGTGCTGGTGGCTGAGGGTATTTTACTTGGAGACATGTACTTTATGCTCACATAGCGTATTGTCTCCTTGTTCTCAGGAGGAACTGATAAAGTGACAGAGATTACTTCCTCCCATTCTGCTGCCAAAATTCTGACCATTAAGGAAAAAATAGCTTGGTGAAACTATTTCAGTTTCAAGTACGTTAACACATTCAGTCATAACATAACAACTGCTTCTTTACAATAAAAAATTTCCTTTAACACTTATGCTGTGTTTTTCCATTGCAAACTAGCTTCCTTTTTACATGTGAATATACAGATTTAGCCTCCAAAACTCCTCTGTGCAGACGGCTGCAAGTCTCTGAGATGTTGGACTGGGAGGAAGGGAGTGAGCTCTTTTGTGATGGAGCACTGACCACCTCCTCACCTCCTGCTCCAGGGCAAGAAGCAACTCCTGGACCTTTCAGTCTCTGACACAAGCACGGAATACATATGTTTAAAACCAGAACCAAACCAAAGACTCTGACAAAACTGAGCATTCCACTATACTCCCTTCTACCCACCTCTAGAGAGGAGCAGAGAGGGAATAAAACATAACTGGAAGATATCAAATGCGGTGCCAAACACATGGCTGGAGAGTATGATTATGAGAGCTGTAATATATACTTAGAAAGAATATACATACCTAATATTTAATAAAATGATGTGTAAAAATATATGCTAACAATATATTCTATTTCCAATTTATTATATGCAGTATTATTATTGTTAAAAAACTAGTATGATCTGTTGTTTAAAAGTGAAAAGCAGGAATATTTTGTCAGGATGATTTAAGACTATATACAGTAAGAATAATTTATCATAGAGAAGAATTAATCTTCAGCTGGAGACAAGACTAACATGTGATCATCAGAGGTTAAGTACTGGCAGCATAATGTGTTACACCTGTCAAAGGAGCTGCCCTAATTGCCCCTGTGTGCAGGATGAGCCTGGCTGAACTGGGAGGTAAAGTGAGTTAGTCCAAACCTCAGTAACATAGACCAAGGCTAATGCAGTCAGCAAGAAGTTTTGGGCACTGCATTTTGGCTCATCACTGGGGACAGCTTTATCAAATCAAAGTTGTCGTTTGCTTTCTCAGCTGAGAAGCAGTAAGTTATGAAGCTATTGTAATTTTCTCATTCACTTAAGACCTTATGTCTGTTGATGTCACTATGGGTGGATGTAAACCAACTCATCTGTCCTGCGGATGCAATACTGTGGTTTCTTACCTCCTACCCATTTGTGGGTACCCTTCATGGGTTTTTGTTTTACCACTGTTTTTGCCTCATTTATTTTCAGACAATCAATAATGTGTTTCTTGAAGTTTTTCTTCTAAGGAAATCTACACAAAGTTTTCTCGGAGGAGAACTGTTCTAGCAGGTTGCAGAAAAAAGCCCAAAACAAAACATTTCAAACCCCTGAACTATTTTCCACTATGTTTAAACAAATGATGATCTACGCATATCAGAAATGACATCTCAATGGAGACTTTATCAGACATACTCAGTATTGCCCATTATGATTGGCAATGTGATCCTTTAAATCAAAATTATTTTAGGAGACTATACGTTGCTGGAAATGAAAAGTTATACATTCTAAATGAGCTTATAAACTAAGGGAATAAAGGACTGGATGCTTCATTACTGGATCTGGAAACTCTCCAAGGAAGATTTTTAAAGTTTAGATCTTATTTTTGGTGAATTCTCACTCAGATATCAGATAAAATATATTTTCTTACCGTAACAGTTACTGATGTGAAAAGATTAACAAACAGCACGTGAATTTACAAAAAATAATGTCCAGGAGGATATAGAAAACAGTTGTATCCAAGATGAATAGTGTAGCTCATCAAAGTAGAAGTGTTTCATTTTATTTTTTTACCATTAGTTTGGATGTAAATTCATGAAACTCACACCAAGTTTGAATTTGGTTCATTTTGTCTTATCTTTTTTTAAGACAAGAAAATAAGAACAAAGCCACTAATATCTCTGCTTCATGTTTTCCCCAGTTTATAATGACATACCAGGAGACTCATAAAGACCAGAAATAAATGTCTACAAAAAATTTCTGCATTCTTTTTTTTCTTAGAGGCAATTGTACAATCAAAGTTGACTTTTTACTTCAATTGGTGTATGAAAAAACCTTTATAAAACGTTGAAGATTCTATTTTAAAATCAATCAAGCATCTTCCCAACATAAAACCTCCAGTTAAGAACTACCTTATGTTGTAAATGATAAAGCAGAAGCATTTTCACTTTCTTGTTATAGCTTTGAAAAAAAAAATGTGAGCTCTGTGCAATAAGATTTTAGCACCTCTGTTCTGAAGGTATAATCCTACAAGAGTAGCAATTTGCCTAACTTGAGTAATTTTAATTTTTTTTAATAGAGCTGCTGGTTTTGGTTTGTTTTGTGGTCTGAAAGTGAGAGATTAAAATCATGACGGAAAGTTGTCCCTTATAGTTGTTGCTGTACCATATTTATGAAACCTTCACGCTGGTTTTGTATGTACAGAGTGATCTTTTTAGCAACTATTAGAAAGTTGCTGGTGAGTGGCCAGCAACTACCGCATAGCCCTGCAAACTAAAAAGTTGACAGAGGTTGCTCTGTCCAGGCTGTGAAAAGCAGTCTAATACAGGGTTCTTAGGAGAGTCAAGACATTATCCAAAAGATTTTTGTTACTTACAGTTCTCCCTTACCCTGAGTGCCTGTATAAGTAACTGTGACTGGTTAAGGAATCTCTTTGCTGAATTTTATTCCTAGTTTGTAACATTAGAAGTATATGACTTGTGAGTTAAATTTAACAGCCTTCTTTTTTGTATCTAATGTCAGTTCAATTTGGTAGCTGGTTGGCTTTAGTTGGGCCAGCTTGGAAAGATATATCTTCTGGGCCAGGGACATCAGGCATAGCATTCTCAATTAGAATAGTTAGAGGATATTTTTGACATGATGTGTCTCTAAATTCTTACAGATTTTTAATGTGAGACTTTTCAAGGAGGTTATATTTAATAAACAGATTATAAAAGATTAAGGGTTTTTTTTTACCTAGTGGTTAACCAAATGTTACAGCATAGCTCGTGACAGGTTACTTAGGTTGATTCTGTTTATGTCCTTGCTATCATTTGTACTTTGTAGTTGCCTTTTTCTTCATCTCACAAACACGTGGGACGCTGTGCTCATGCATCATGTACACTGGCTTATTAACCCTCTGGTAATCTCTTTCAATGTGTATATAAAAATGAGATTCACTGAACACTACCTGAGATTCACCTCAAATAATTCTAAGGCAGTAATAAAATTATGAACACTCACCCATATATATTCAATGATAAAATTTGATCTAATTTTGAAAGATGGTGTAAATTCTCTACTTGAAGTCACTCCTCCCAAACACTATGTATATCAGCTGTCTTTTTCTGTGAAATGTTCTGTAAGTTTTCTGTATGTTGGCATCATTGCCTAGTTATCCAGTCAACAATGTCGGAGCATTAAAAAATCTGAGTTGTTTAAGTAGTACCTAAAACAGTGGCTGTTACTCCATTTTGAACTGGGAAAGAGAAATAATAGCTAGGCTTGAAAGACAATATCTTTTTCCCAGTATTGCACTTTAGGTAAATAACTTTGGCTGGGCTACATTTCATCTGACTGATCTAATATTAAGATGTCTGAGTTTGAACTGGTGACTTTGCAGGAGAGGTAGACAGGGATGTTTCCAGAGGGTTATTCAGTGGATAAGCCTGGGGTGACATCTAACTTTAGCTAACTCAAATTAGGGCAGACAAACACTGTGCTTTGTTTCTCTGACTCATAGGATAATGGCACAGAGAAGCTTGGTGGTAAATGTATTTAATACAGAGAGGTACTCAGGAAGCCTGCTGCTTGAGACAATATCAGTAGCTCAAATGGATACACAGATTTTTCCAGGACATTCCCAGACAGGAGAGTACTTCAAGGGGTTCTGGGATTTGTTTTGGTTAATTTTTAGGGTCTATTTGTTCAAAGTACAAATGAGGATTTATTTGAATAGGAACTTGGGAGAATAAAGCTCCTTTGGTAAAATAATTAACATTACTTTAATCAACATTGAGTAATTAATGTTACTGTAATGCTAAGTGAGAGAAAAGAAATATACTGCTCATGCCCTGATTATGAATTAGCACTTTTGTGGGGACCTTAAAGAAATGTTCACAATTTCTCAATAAGAATGCGAGTCTGAAGCTGCTGAGCTTCTGTGAACTAACTAACCTGGAAGTGTGGGAAATGAATTGATAGATTTGCACTGGTCTGTCTCTTCTTTATCAGTCACATACCTGATCAGTTTGCAAAATTCCCATCTCACAGCTGAAGACAGTTCCTCTTAGAGTAGGTATTACCAGATTTATAATAACTGAAGGCAGATTGTAATAGTCACAGAAAGCTTGGACTTTTATTTTAGTTAAATATTAAATAGAAAGCATAGCATTTAATATTCCAATTTTTCCACATTTATTTATTTTCTACATCATTATTTTATTTTTTATCCCTGTGTAGTTGTTCCAAGAAAACTCTTGATTTGTTATAATTCTTTTTTCTTCTTATCTTACAGAGTAAGAGGCATAGTTACTTATATTCAATGCAAGTATTCAAAGCAACAGATTTCAATTTTGCAAGGAAATTTCTAGTATCTATAAAGAACCTTAATATGAAATAGTTGAAATTCTGAAGAGGGCACTATCTAGTCTGTAGCACAGTTTAGTAATTCTGGAATATAAATGGTAAAAATAAATTAAAAGTTAACTGACTTTTATTTAATTATCATGTTGCTAAACTTTTAAATGGCAGATGTCACTTGGAATAGATCCTGTTCTCCAGATCCACAGTCAAAATAATGAATAAAACATATTTGCTTCAGTGCTTTTGCTGCTTGTCGAAAATAGAAATTCTGTGTCTTGTCTGCAACGTGCAGCTCCTGATTCTTATGTGTTAAGATGCTGTTTTCCATGGTGAAAATTAAGAAGAAAATATTTTCTGTATCCTCAGCTATTTGAGTCCACTCCAAAGAGCCAGCTGGATCCAGCATTTTCACACAGATGCAGGCAGTGATAGTCAGATGGCTCTGTAAAAGCTGCTGCTCAGCTTTGGGTGCAGCTCTGACCATACTCAGACTGTGATTTCTCTGTACAACAGCACTGTCCTTTATCAGTAATCCTTGAAGGAATAATAGGGGATAAGTGGAAGAAGGTGATGAACACCTGTCTTAAAATGGAGACCAATCAGGGTTTGGTCATAATTTTCTGCTTGAGATCCTGCAAATTAATTGCCAAATGTCTCAGCTATCCCAGGAGAGGCAATGGAAGGTGTATTGATAGTACCTGCAGGTAGCCAGGAGAGATGAGCAGTTAATGGGATTCACCAAGTCACCTCCCTGACAGGGGAATGAGCTTCTGGTCTTAACTTAAAAATCAAATTCACCCATCTGGGAAGCTCTCTGGCTTTGCAGGCTAACAATTTCTTTCCATACTTAGGATTTCTAGGCTTAACTGTATGTTTTCTACACAAAGTGGAGGGATTTGGTCTTGGTCAAGCCTTATTCCTGTCACCACAGTGCAAAGGCAAGCAAGAGCTCTCAGTGGGATAGCCAGTGAAGACTACTACAGTAAGTCTGATCCCCAGCCTAGTCCTTCGGATGTGGCTTGGGAAAGTGTGGGAAAAACCCTGTGGTGATGATAGATGCTGTAAAAGATGGACTTAATGGAGCATACATTTCAGGGCTACCTAAGCAACGTACAATGGTGCTTCCAGCTGCACTGAAGGAACCTCTGTACTCCCCACTTTGTGCTGCCACAGTGGGTTGAAGCACTGCTTCTATTCCTCATCAGTCCCAAGAATGTAGCAATTAAATGTTGGGAAACTACTGTCTCACGGGACTTTACTGGCAAGGCTTGTAAAGTCAGTGAAGAAGCGTCTCCCATTTTAGCACACTGATGTCTGTGAAATTTGCCACTCCTTAAGAATCAGAGTAATTTTGTATAGCCTCTGCCCCACTAGATTGTGGAAGTAGCTCTTAACACATATAAACCCAGTGGCACTGCAGATTCCAACAGATTTCAATGGCAGGGTCACACAATTTGGGAAGATTTAAACAACAGTAGAAGCATCTGCATGCACAGGGCTGACATGTGACAAGATAAGCTGCTAACATTTTCAGGTTGTGTTTAGCCGGATGATTCAGTAGAAAGCAACCTGGGGGAATTCAGCAGGTTGACATAAAGAGGTGTCAAAGTATGGGGATAAGGTACGTGCAGATGGGCAGATAAGCCCGTGTAGAAGTGATTTGTGTGAAAACAGAAGTGTGTTACAGATTGCTTGTTCACAAATTTTACTCAGTAAAATACGTATGAAAGCAAAGTCACTGTCAATAGCTAATTCAAGCAGAGTGAAAGCCTTCAGAATTAAGAAATCAGGATTGATTTTAGATGATAAATAGGAGACTATTCTCATCTTAATATTTTTACTAATGCCCATGAGATTGGGCGTGTGGGGCTGAGAGGAGAGCAGTGAATGCTAGATCTATCTAGATCAGCTGAATATAGATAGAGAAATGCTGCAAATCAATTTTCCTTAATACACAGACATGTGTACCAAGTGCTACAATATTGCCACCTGAAATGAGTGCATGTAAGGCTTAGTAAATACTGCACCTATCTGTGTGTGTGTAGATGCCCAATTTATCTGATGAAATAAGAAATATTACAAGCTCTCTTCTGAAAGTGAAAATGAAGTAAAGGCTTTCTCAGATTTGAAAAGCTCAATTCTAAGACTCTCAGGTCATCATTGTGTTTTCAAACCATTCTACACCTTCTGGGAAAGGAGAGTAGAAGTTGACCATCTCACAGCTTGATTATATGGGATTTAAGGCTGGTCTTGGAGGCCCAAGGGTCTTTGCTAATCACCTGGACCATGTAGTGAAGCAACATCCAAACTGTCAGAAGTTCACTCATTGCTACTTCACAGCAAATCTAACAGGTACAATTATGTCTCTGCAGCTGTGGGAGTGGTGGAATACAGTTGCACTTGGCTCTGCACTGTGTTTTGTACCATGCCAGGCACATGCCAGATTCTCTGAATCCCCTGCTGAGCCTTTCTCTCTGCTTCCAACCTCTTTCCTTGCTTGCGCTTCTCAGCTTCTGCATTCAGCTCCAGGGCTGTTGTTAGTCCCAGCTGGAGGACTCCAGATCTCACGGGCCCCAGCCAGCATGTTTCAATTACTAAAGCTAAAAGCTGATTTAACACATTTCCCAATTATGATGTGAAAGACATCACGAAAAACAACCTTTGAACTGCAAAAGTTTTACTGTTACAGAAATAGCAAAGGAAGGGGTAAAACTTTCCAACAGGTAGGAAAGGAGGTGTGGGAAGGAGGCTGACAAGAGATGGGAGAGGATGAAGCAGAACTGGCCATGTGGTCTGAATTGCCTTGCACGATGGCTGGGCTGTGCAAGGCATCTAAATGTCACCTTTAATCAGCCACTCCAGCAACTGTCTTTGGAATATGTGCATGGGAAAGAGGAGATTTTAGATGTCTTAGTCTATTCCCTGCATGAAAAAATAAATAAACCTTGGAAATTTAAGATTGGCTTTCTGAAGAACCTTGCTGGCTTCTTCCCTAATCCCCATATCTTCCAGAGGCCCTTTTGTTTTTCAGTCTTCCCTGCTGATGGGCTAAAGGTGAAGTTATACACGTATTTGGTAAATATAGGCATGATTGCCATTGGCTCACAGAGCACAGGCAACTGCGTTTCATAGTTACCTGTTTGATAAAAAATGTTAGTGGGGAAACAGTGGGAAGGAGCCATTACAGTTGGGCTTAGCCACCTCTTCTGTCAAACAAAGCAAGCATATGTAAGTATAACTAATTAGACAAAGAGAACCCTTATATATGCCTAATTTGGAGATTAAGTTCCTGTCATGGTTTGACATGACAGCCTTTTCTGGTAAGGGGGATGGGGCTGTAAAGATGGTACCTGTAAGAAGTTGTTTGCAACTCTCCCCAGCTCTGAGCCAGACCCACGTCTGGGCTGAACCAATTAGATGCCTCCACGATCACTTTTTAAGAAGAAGCCGGAAGAGGAGGTTGTTTTCCTCCATCTTCTTCTTGTTTCTTCCTTCTTCTGTCCTTTCTTCTTCTTCTGGTTGGTGGTGGTGCAAGGAGTAGGAACAGTGAGAGAAACAACCATGCGGACTCCAAGGTCAGTGATGAAAGAGAGGAGGANGGGAGGAACCTCGTGTTGGAGCAGGGGAAGAATGCCAGGAGTCACCCTCAGCTGAGAAGACAGAAGTGGCAGAGCCCATCTGTGAGAGACTGACCACATCCCTCATTCCTTGCCCCCCTGAGCCGTTGTGGGGGGAGGAGGTAGAGATATGGGGGCAGTGAGCTGGGCCCGGAAAGAAAGGAGGGATGGGGGAGGAAGATCTTAAAGTGCTAGTTGTAATTTTCTCATCATCCTACTCCTTTTTGCTTTTATTCCATTCTGTTTCTTAAAGAATAAACTTTCCTACTTTCCTCTCTTAGTCGAGTACTGGAGTTTGTTTTGCCCGGAACCGTAATTGGCAGTGAGCCCTCCCTGTCCTTGTCTTAATCCACAACAACTTTGCTTATCTTTTTATTCCCATTTCGCTGGGGCCTCTGCCATCCTAATGAGGGTGGGGGTGAATGGGGGCACCGAGCGAGAGACGGTCGTGGTGCTGCTGTGCTAGCTGGGCCAAACCACAACAATTCCTTGGAAGAAAAGGGAAACCAAGATGAATCTAGCCAAGGAAAACAGATCTGTGTTAGCACATCATTAATAGACTTATCCAACAGATGAATAAAAGAACCTGCTTTCTTACTCAGATATATATACTATCTATGTGTATGTATATATAATATAATCAAAGCTTTATATCCTATCATGCCATTTTTAACTACTACAACCGCCTACTACTGTTCTGAATTCCTGCCTCCAGCTCCTGTACTCTTCTGCCTGAGAAATATGGATTTGCAATGTCTGACAGGTCCATGTTGACTTTAATAGAATTGCTTCCAATCTATGCTGGCATCGATGAGAGGGATATCTTGTCCTTTTCTGTTCATATTGTCAGTAAAAAAAATCACTCTTTCATAGCTGCTACAATACGGGGAGGGTCTGAGATACTGTGGCACATATTGGAAATTTGAAAGCTAAAAGGTTTTACCTATGTGAATCTAGCCAGTCTAATCTATAAGAGAAATAGAACATAAAATTTCTTTGCTGATCAAACTTAATTTCATTAGCTAATGAGTCATGTAATTAAAAGCAATATGTCCATTTTTCTGTCTGGCCAAACAGCTCCTGGTAGGTGTTGCTGACACCACCAAATGAAGGGGACCACTGGGAGCATGAAACTAGTTAGAGACAAATTGAATACTGATGGCCTCATTGCAAGTCTATGTCCTGGCATGGTAGACCTCTATAGCTTCTGTTTATGAAGTACGATCTCTGTGCTATACGATCTTCCAAGATAACCCTTAATTTAAGAAGCATGGTGTTGCAAGAGAGTGAATAGGAAATTGCTATGGATATTTCCTCTTCCTAAAACAAGCAGTATTTCACTCTGAGAGAGATGTAAATCACAGCAGGGAAATTGGCCAACTAAACTACCAGGGGGCTAGATTTAGGGAAGAGTGGTCTCTTTATTACGTACCTTATGAAGTCGCAACATTTGAGGTGCAGCTATGAGGATGGCAACCTCAGGTTTCTTGTACCAACAACTGCAATGAGCTGCTCCTCATTTCCCTTTTGGAGTGACGGCTGCCCGGCAGGCTATCTGCATCAGGATGTGATAGCCTTCTTGGAGGTCTCTTGCCTGTTTGGACAGCAAGTCAGGTCCCAAGGGCAGCTTTGAGGCAACTTTTGGAAGATAGTCCAATTTCCCATCGATCTCACAGCTCGCAGTGCCTCTAACCTTCTTCTGCCAGGGCTATGGAGCAAAAAGTGAAAAGTTTTCTATACCTTTAGCCAACAGAGTCCTAAAGGCATATTTTTTACCTTTTTGTGATCTGTCACAGAAGGAGATGACTTGCAAATATGTCCCTCTATGCTACATTCGATTTCTTTATTTCCATGGTGCTCTGCATTGTGCATTTGCCAAGTAATTCCAGGTTGTAATTCAGTCAAAACAAAGGGGTTTGTGTGGTGTTTATTCTTTAATGATTGGACAGTGGATTAAAGCAGACTTTTGGCAGATATCCTTCAAACTTGTTTACATTTCCATCTGTCTCTGCATCTTCTTGAGGTTTTTCAGGTTATTGTGCATGCACCTGATTTCATATTCCTAAGGGGAACAGGCATTTCAAAAATAGAAGTAAATTAGATATTTCAGGTTTTGAAATTTCACACTTAGGTATTCCTCAGTGTCTAACAGGCAGTTTTTTATTTGCCTTAGAATTCTGAACACTTGTTTCTTCCACAGCTAATTTATTATGTCCTCCTTGAGAAAACCAGATTGCTTGTTTTTTAGCCTTTAAATGCTTTAGTATGGCTTTTAGTCGTTGTCTTGCATTAATGCGGTGGATCTATAGTTAGGGAGACTAAGAAATATTTCACTTTCATGTATTGGCTTCAACACTTTGAAAAATAGATCTTAGACTTGGTGTTTCATATTCATCTCCATTTTCCTTTTGAACACGCATGGAAAAGTAGCATGGTAATTTAAGTTGTTTTGGCAGGGAGTTTGCTAGTAGCCTTTACTCCTTGAAATGCATTTGGAAATGCTTTCTTATTGTTTGTAAAATCTCAAAGTGTCATTGCAGACATATAGAGTTGTTAAATATATATATTTTAATGGAAGCTATGAACTGTTATTTTCCCTTGGATGCACATCTTTCTTATGAGGAAAGGCTGTGGGATCTGTGACAGTTCAGTCTGCAGAAGGGGAGACTCAGGGGAGACCTCATTAATACAAGTACTTGAAAGCTGTATGACAGGAGGTTGGGGATAGGACAACACCGTTTTCTTTAGTATCCAGTGATAGGGTTAATGGACAAAAGCTGGAACACAACCAGTTCTACTTCAGGAAAAGCTTCTTTACAGAAAGGTCGAGGGAGCACTGGCACAGACTGCGCAGGGAGCGTGTGGAGTTTCATTCTCTGGAGGTTTTCAAAACCTACCTGGATGTGTTCCTGTGTCACCTGATCTAAGTGGACTTGTTTTAGCAGGGGAATTTGACTAGGTGATGTTTATAGTTTCCTTCCAACCCCTACCATTCTGTGATTCTGTGATCTGTATATGTGAGAGGGGAGGACTGACAGACTTTCTTCTGGAAGTTACCATTCTCCTTGTTGATCTGAACTACCTTTATTGTGTAAGAAATTTCTCTTTTTTTTATGGTATGAAACCTCCCTTCAGTGTGTTTATACTGCCCTGCAGCAACCTGAGTGTTTTAAATGTCACAGTGAGCAGCTTAGTTCAAAGTATCTATGAGATTTGAACACAGAGGAGTTTTCAACTGTTTCTTTTGGGCATGATTGCAATCTCTGATAAGACTAAAGACACACTAACAAACAAGTTTTGCCATTTAAAATTTGGATTTTAGATATTTTAGTGTGTTGAAATAATATGGTATTTGTGATCTTAGAAATGTAAATAATGTCTTTTTAAATTACTTTATCTGAAATAATTACATTTTTTCCAACTTCTTGTTTGTGAAGCCCAGTCTGCCTCTGTTAGGTCAAGAGGGAAGACCGAATTAGGACATCACAGAAAGCTAACTCTTCAAACCAGGTTTATTTAAATGCCACTAAACTGCACAACCAGAAACAATTCACTGTTTAGATCTTTGATATGTACAACATACAATATGCACATAGTCTGTGTTCTGATCTTTAAACTCCTGGCCTAACACACAGCATATACTTTGGTATTGCAGTGAGATAAACAAGATAGATGCTTGTTCATGAATCCCACCAAAAAACAACAGTTTGCTGGTGCCAGCCATCTTCCATAGCTGCAATATCATCACTAAAGTACCCTTAGGTTCTTTAATGGTCTCAGGGACACTCCTACCAGGATCTCTCTCCAAGTAAGTGATTGTCAGCAGGAGTCTCCCTCCACATTTCCCACCTCTACGTCATTCTGATACTGTACTTTGAGTGGATGAGGCTGGAAACTGAGGAGCAGAGACAGGCACCAGAGAGGTTGTCTGTTTGGATCTGAGTAGAATGTCATCTGCTTTCAAAGCTACAAGAGAAAACCTTTGCCAAGAGTAGAAACATCCTGGTTCCATTTCAAGCACACTGTTGAAGTGAGATGGAAAAGAATTTGACTGAGTGGACTGATCCAGAGCAGATGAACTTATTTTCCTGGGTGCATACAGATATATATATATATATACAATAAAAACAATAGAAATGATGAAGAGTAATGATGTCTTGTCTCATGTTGAAACAATGATTAGGTTAACCTGTTCTGGCAAGGGAATTGGTCTTGATGATCTCTAGAGGACCCTTCCAACCTGTGATTCTGTGAAACAATGTCATGTCCCTAAGTCTCTCGAGGCAGCCTCATTTCTCAGTTCGTAGGTCATTCTGATAGCAACAGGCTTAGAAGAAATATACTTTATGAGAGGAGTGTAAAAGGACAAATTTTAAGTAAACAGGTTCTTTCTTGTTCTGAAACATAATTCGGAATTTTTTTTGACATCTAATGTTCTTGTTAAGCTGTTTGGGCTTGATTTTTTTATGTATGTGTTTGCACTCCCTCCTTACAACACAAGACATTCAGAGGTGGAAGAAATAGTCCTGGCTACACAACATATGAAAACACAATCAGATAAAAAGGAAATATCTAGAGAAAAATGAATCTTTTTTCCAAAGGCAGTGTAGATCTGGAGCTCACCTATAGTACCTGCAGCACATTAGTGTCTTCTCATCAGTGTCTGTCTTTGGGACCACATTCTAGTCCTTTTGGCTCTTCCCTGCTCTGCTCTCTAATATTAGTCTCTCAGGCAGGCTGCTGAGCAAAGTGGGCTTTGTATACCCCATGGATGGCTGTGCCTACATGCTCTTTACTCACCCCACTGACGCCTTCCCATTCCCAGACAGAGTGTCACCAGGTCCTTGGCCAGATGTCTTTTGCACCAAGGAATATCTAAGCAGGCCTTGTCCCATGGTGCATCACCCCACCTGGCAGCCAGGCTGGATGAAAATGAGAAGACACAATGGTTTTCTGCTGTGACTGGCTGCAATCCCTTAGCTTCCAGTGAGCAGGCTGAGATCATCACAGGAGTGTCTTATGCTAATAAAGGGAAGACACACAGGCTCCTCCTTACATACCAAAGCTTATCTCTATGTATTAAAAGGACTTTGTTTAGCAATACAGGACTATGAAAACAAGGGATTTTGTGTGATCTGCATGTGGAAATATCTCATTTGGGTTTAAAAGAACACAACATATGTATATGCACAGTTTCTTTTGTATAGTGTTATTGTCATTACTGCTTCAAGAGTCTATATTTAACATTAGTTTGGCGTACTTTCTTAATGGATTACTTTTTATTTTAAATTTTTAAAAAATATTTTTCAAAATAGATTGAACACTCACTCTTTGATGCCAGGTCAGTATACCACTGAATATCATCTTGGCTTATATCATCACTGCTCTCTGTGTGGGATTTTGACAATAAACTGTTCATTTTTGGCAGTTTTTTAACTTATCACCCTCATAGATGTTTGAAAGAGACTTTTGATTCACAAAGTTTTATATATATTTTAGATGATGAAAGGCCAGAATTTTACTTTTATGTTTCAGCAATAAATGTGGAACTCTCTGAACTTTTTTAAATAGCAAATCTTATTAATTGTAGATGAAGGATTAAAGGAGATTTAAATAAGAGAAGCTAAAATGATTATGTTAGTGGCAGCCCTGGCCGCACATTCCTTATCTGTTGGTTTTGGTTTTTTTTTAATTTTCTATGCCTATCTCATAGCATTCTGTTCTCTGATAGCATCGTTTCTGAACTCTTCCCAGGGGTTGTTTTGCCAGCTCCTGACCATGGCATCCTAAATGTATCCATCAGGGAAATCATACAGAAAATGAATCTGCAGCTGGTTCCCTGGTTCATTTGTTAGATAATAAAAACGAGGACATCTTTCTATTGAATACTTTGAAATGTGAATGCAGAATTATTTGCTTTAAGAAAATAATGTGAAAACACTTCAGTGGAATCATATACAGCCTTTCATGTCTTGAAACAGTTACTGTTTTGAACTACGCATACACGCTGTTTAAGCAAGTTGATAAACGGACCTCTGGGGCAAAATCTTTAGAAAAGAAAAAAGGTATTCCAGGAGAAAATAAATCTTTCCTTTAAATCCACTCTCTTCTCCTTCTGTCCCCAATATCCCACTCTCTTTACTTAGGAGAGCTGTGATATATTCCTTAGTGGATCTGTTACCTATGTATATTTTTTAAAATATATTGAATCTATTTGTTGAATCAAGTTCTTACTTTTTATAACTTTAGGGGTGTACTACCTGTCTTTCAGCCATACTCCACGAGACAATAAACAAGCAGATTTTTTTAGGGTATATTATAAATCTTGTCTTTTTTTAGGGGGGAAATTTAGACTATGCATAGCAACTGCTGCCAGGGAAAACTGAAAGATCTCTTGGTTAAGCATTTCATCTCTGTAAACCAATGTAATTTTTTTTTGTCTTTGAAAGGTCTGTGAATGAGTGCTGGTTTGGTATAGGTTTATGTTGATGGGAAGCCCTCTAGGGTGTAAAAATCTCTGCTTTGAAAGTACTTGCTGGATTCTTGAACAGCAGGAAGGAAAAGGTCTGATGGATGAACAGAGAGTAGAGCTTGTTTTCATGCACCCAAGAACAGTCACTGTGGAGCAGTTGTATGGCAGATTTGATGCAATATCACATGAATGGAGGGAAGGCTGGTGTTTCAGATAGCAGAACAAGGCTCCTGTCGTGAAAACTACTAACCACTTTAATTATATTTTCATGCGTGGCCTATTTTATAGTGTAATTTTCCTGAAAGGCTTACAATTTGATTTCTTAAACCTAGGAGATTAGTTTAGTTAGAGTTTTCTTTGAAAACCAATAGACACCTAGCAAGGGATTTTTTTAGGGTTTTTTTTTGCTTTGTGTGTGAACATATGTTACAAATAAGCCCTACAAATAAACCCTTGAAACTATTTTTCAATGTGATAATAAGTAAAAGGCCAGTCTTAACTAACAGTGTTCAATGTGAATAAGTGAAATGCAAAAGACTGAAGAGGTGGTTGAGATGAAGTGTGTGGCTACTGTTACTTTGGATCAGAAATTTTCTTTGCAGTGCAAGACTGAAGTGAATAAGATGACTGTAAGTGTATATGTGCATATCTACTTGTTTGTAAAGCAATGGTCTGTCGTTTCTGAGTGGTTCCTGTTCTGTCTTACAGGTTAGCTTGTCCCTGAGTAACTCTGCAGTTAAGGGACTTGAAGATCTGAATAGGATTTGCCTATGGGGTGGAGAATAAATTCTAAGCCTGTGCTTCTATCATTCTTCTAATATTGGAGGAAAAACTGCTATGGACTCATTTTATTTAGAGAATAGATCTTCCTTTCAGTACAGTCTCTTTTAGCATTTGTTATGAATTGGATAATATAAAGAGATTATTTTGCAGTATAGTTTCATCTGTTTCTGAAACAAACTGTTGTAAGAGAGCACAACACAGAAGCTGTCCAGAGATATTAAAGAGAAAGACATTTAGCCAATATGATTTTCCAAAAGGAAAACAAAATTGTGTCTTGAATCAGCAGTACACAATCATGACCAGACTCGTTTTCATAATGACCTTGAAAAAAATCTGCCATATGAGACAAAAACATAATGTGTAAAGAGAATGTAGCAAACGCAATGCAGCAAGCTACTTTTTGGTAAAACCTGGATTCAAGCACTTGAAAAAACACATATAATGTTGCTGAGAGAAAAGAAATTAGGGAGTGCAAGGGAGAGAATATGTTGCCAGTAGTGAATTGAAGTGGGATACAAAATGGGTGAGACAGATGATAAAGGAAGAAGTTTCTCACAGATGGTGGTAGTGTGTAGAGGGAGAGTGAATGCCCCTGAGAGTTGCAGACATTTCAGAAAAGGGGCGATGGCAGTGTCAGCTTAGTGGAGGGAAGGAGAGCATAACAGCAGAAAATAATTCCACATTCTATTATATGCATGTTAAAAAGCTGGCTCTGGTATAATTTTGTGGCATGTCTGTGTGTTCATCAATGAAGACCTCAGTTTCAGTTTTGTAGGGGCAGCTGCTCAGGCTCTCAGTAGTTCTCCCACATGAGGATTGGACACTCATAAAGAACTGCAAAGAACGGATTTTTTTTTTCTCACATTTGCAGGAAGATAAAAATCCGTGGAGAACACATTTGTTTTAACAAGGTCACAGGTTTCCCAATAGGACTACTCTGAGACTTATTTGGCAAGAAACAATTTGTTTGATGATGGTCTTTTTTCTACTCCAAAGATCTCACCTGATATCTATTCTTGAGCCAGCTGGCATTTCATTACCCACTTCCATACTTCTGGGTGAAGTTGCTTACTTTTTCTCATGGCATGATTTAGGACACTCAACATGGTTCTTCATCTCTAGTTTAGTGAGGCAGACAATGTGTTTTATACAGTCAGTCTAAGTAGAGCAGGACAGAATTATCTGACTTAGGTGCAGGAGCAGTCTTCTCACTGCCTGCTCCAGTTTCCTCTAGGCCAATTTAGCCTGACAACATGGCTGCCTCTCCCCACTAGCCAAATGGACATATCCTAGACCTCTAGCCTTTTTATGACCTGATTAAAGTTTTCTCAAGAGTCTGTACATGAAAAAAAAAGTGCTTTTTGGATGACTGATTCTGCTTTCAAGACCAAAAAAATGAAATAATGTTTCTTACTTTGAAGAATCTGTTCTGTACTTTTCTCAAGGATCATTGAGCTATAAGATCTTGATGACTGTACAAAACAGATGCAGTAAGAGGAGTTATCAGAAGAGTTGTCTGTCTTTTACAAGAAGGTTTCCAGGAATCATAGCATGGATACAGTGAAGTAGACAGGTACAATGAGAGGAGACATGACACCATGAGACAAAGAAAAGACGAATCAGAGACAGCAAGACAGAGAAAAAAAATATTCAAAGGAAGAGATGATCCCAAAGATGAAGAGAAGGCTATACAATCAATTTTCTTCATGAAAAAAAATCTCACTAAAGAGACCGCAAATCTGTAAATACTTCTGTAATGTGGCTATTCTGCACACACAGTTACTGAGAGTGCTCCAGGGATGTTGTGTAATCATGACTGGGAGGCTGGGAGGGATGGTGATCACTCTATTAGAATGTGGCCCACACTGTGAGAAAATAATAATAAATGGATTGCTGCATCTTCAACCCTAATTTAATTTAACTTAATTGCATTTAATTAATATGATTTTTTAATCAAGAAGCAAAATCTAATGTATTATAATAACTCTGCTCTTCAGGCAAGCCTGTGAAAATCATGTATCTTGTTTGTAGATGATATCAAAAGCTGTTTAGCCTGGGGGATAGATGCCTTGTATTTCAAGGATATTGAGTTCAAATCCTATGTAGTTTGTACATTCATTAAGTTCTCTATTAACTTTTTCCATTGGTATAGGACTTATGATTTAATTATTTCTGCTTTTTAAAAAACAGAAATTGATTTATAAGCTAACATTTCTCATGTAAGAAAGAGAAATTGCGAGGCAACATAACTGTTCATCAACTAGTGGCTGTCTTTACATCATTTAGGTAATTTGTTTATATCCATTATTCGAGTTTCTTTTAATATGTAAACCATTCCTTTAAAGACTCAGAAAAGCTAAGATTTGATTCAGATATTGCTCTGATTTTATCTTCTCGTGTTATAAAGTTCCCAGCTCTATTTGTAAAAATAAACAGATAACAAGTTTTTGTGGTGTCCAATAACTAAACTAAAATGTCATAATGCTGAACAAATAGCTTCACTTCATACTCTGGAAAAGGATGGACTGTCAGCGAAAATCCTCTGCCATACTTGTGTCTTTTTTCTTTGAACACAGCAAAGCAATAAACCTTCAGAATGTTAATAAAGTCTGTAGGTTGTTCTGCACTTTCTGCATTTGCTCACAACAAACTGAATTTTCATTACCATAGGTCAAATGTCAAGTCCATATTTGTGAAGCTCATTTCTGGCTATGTAGGTGAACATCCTGATGGGGACAATTTGGCCTACAGCACCCACAGCAGGCTTTAGACTCCTGTTCCATATAGCCTAGTTGCCTGAAGGTAAAACATCAACATAGAGATATAGGATGGCTTGTCCAGATGACAAGGTTGTTATGAACATCTTAGAATAATACTTATAATAATTAAGTATCCAGTGCTGAGATAGTTCTTTTCATATACTATACTTAAATTTTGTTATTGTTGATATTTAAAAATGCACCTTTCAGGCTTGGTTATGATTCCATTTGTCACATTGCTGTTTTTCAAGGTCTTTTTCTTATGTTGATATGTTCTTCTCCAGTCTGAAAAGTGATTATAAATCCTAGAGGCTCATAAAGGATTTGAATCTTTTGCTGACTAAGGATGTGATTTAAATAAGTGCTCACCATTAAGCAGGCATGTAGAAGCTGTGTTACACCAGAACCTTGATGTGCTCTAAGTGGTATTTCATAGTATAAAATACAAAGATATTTTTTCACAAAAGGACCCTTCTTGGAAAGGTCTCCCATGAAGAAGAAATGAATAAGAACAAGACACTGAACTTTCTGAACTGATCTTTCATAATCCTCCCTCTGTCCTTTTACATGTCTCATCTTGAAAAAAAAGTGACACAGTTAACATTTTGTTGCGATGTGAACAAAAAATGGCTAAACTCATCTGGGTTTCTCCGGATGTGGCAGACCATTGATGTATGTACCCTCAGAACATAGGTATGTCCGAGGATCTGCACAAGGTGACCCTTGGCTGCTCATTTACACCTTCAAGTTACAGTTCCCTTGTCTGGGTAAATGTAGAAATATTTTGTGTTTTGCACTGCCTGTTCATATTAAACATAAATAAGGATGATGGATATTATAATCATTATTATTACTACTATTATTATTGTTGTTGTTGTTGTTATGCTTTCCATCCCAAACTTGTTTTCAGAATTTTCAGCAGTCATTTTGGCTGGTCTGTGAGGAGAGCACCACTCCATGTCTGGCATCAAGTGGAACAAAATGCAAGAAAAGGCTTTCTTCAACAGCTTTGCTGAAAAATGCCCCTCATTGTTCTAAACACAAGAAAGGGTGATTGCGATGCAAATCCCAGAAGTCAGCCACATACTCAGCACTGTTTCTCTCCCTCACATTTGTTCGCTGGCATTGCTCCTTTCTCTTCTGTCTACAGGCTTATAAAGCCAGAGAAAAGACAAGGAAGTTCCTCAGTTGCAGATTCTCCAGTTCATTTCTTCTTTGTCTCTACAGTATCAGCTTCTCAAAGAACTGGGTCTCAGTGACCATGGCAAAGCATGTGTTCATCCCTCCACAGCATAGCAGTGTAGGGTAAGACTCAGCTACTCCTTCCTTTCTGCCTCTGTTATGTTGCATTGTCTCTGCAGAAGCTGTTTTCATATTCTTCTCATTCCACTGCTAAAACTGTGGTTATCCCCACAGCACTGAACCTCAACTTTAGTTTTGGTTGGAAAGACATTAACGTACCCCTAGTATTTGTCAAACACAACAAGTTTTGCTGAAACTCTATAGCAGTCACTGCTATTTGCAGTGAGTTCAGCAGAGTAAAGGGAAAGACTCTAGTGAGGAAGTACTCCTTGGTATCAGGCTGTGAGAAGTCTAGAGGTCTAGAACCATAATTTCCCATGTCAAAACAGTTTTGACCTTACCAACTTGTAGCTTCTATCATCTCACTGTAACTTTTTTTTCTTTCAGACACTCAACCCTAAGATATTTAAATCACCCAAATGTCTTGTCATACTCTACTGCTGCAGTATCAGCCACCATAGCTGTCAGGCCCTGGACCATTGAGTGGAGACATGAGGCAGTTCACTGTGTCAGGTGAGGTTTCTGCATTTGGGCACTAAACTGGCAATGGTTTGGGGGTTAACTGGTGAGCATGTTTCAGTTTACATTTCACTTCAAGTAGCCTTGGTGATGGAAAATTGTGGGACAGGCATTGACTACATGTTTGTGCGATTAAACCATCTCCTTCCCAGCACTTTAGATACATCCCAGAGATTCTCTTGGCTAATGGTATTTTGACCTTGGTTTCCTCTAGAAACAAGATTTCTGTGATGTTGTCTTCGTGTTTCTGTGTCTAATGACTTGTGAACCAGTTGGTCAATGTAAATCAGATCTGTTATAGAAGTACAGGGATCAGAGCAAACATTCACAGACAGATTCACACTTTCCTGTCCATGCATGGTGCAGCCCGACCTGTGATTATTTTACAAGAACAGAAATTCACCTTTTCTCCCTCCATGCAAATTTCATTTCCAAGCCCAAGTATTGCCTGGTGCATGGAACACTTGCACCAGAGATCTTGAAGAGCTCCTGTGTTCCATACTCCAGACAGGAGAAAGAAAAAAATCCTTTAAGTTTTACACAAATAGAAGGAGTAGGAAAGGACCAATATTTCTGGAGTGTCTTACAATGGAGAGAAGTCTGTGGCATGCGCTCATACCGTGCTAGTCTTCAGCAAATCTGTGTAAATGAAACATCCTCACAGTACACAGTGCACAGGAAACCTTCTCAGAGGCAGGAATAGCATTGTTTACAGCTTGCACTTTGTTAACTAATGAGAAGACCAAGTAGAAGAAACAAACAGATTGGAAACTCATATTTGTTAGTTCTGCTGTTTACAAAGAGTCATGTGAGGTAAAAAAAAAAAAAAGAAAAGAAAAAGCACAACACTCCTTCCTTCTTCCTTCCAACTCGTATGCTTTTACCTTTGTAATGTGATAGCCCTAAGCCCCAGCATGCATGGTATTTTGCTAGAGACTATAACTGTTTTAAAGGCTGAGAGTCAAAAGCTCTTGAGAATTAACCTCAAGCAATGTTTTCTTAGGAGAGAGGAGACTTTCAAAGGTTCTGAATGAACACCAGAATTAGATAGTATAAGGTACATGTATTGAAATATCATAGACAAAAAAAAATTCATTCTGGTAGCTTCTCTAAGTTTTTTCTTCCCTCAAGGCTTATAAAATAGCATTTAGAGTATTAAAACATCTCTTTCTTTATAAGAAAGTAGGTGGGGAAACATTCTTCTTAAAAATCAATGATTTAAAAGATTTCTGAAACAAGAAATCTATAAAGTATGTGGTGTATATAAAAAATACAGTACAAAAGAGTGATGTGTCAGTATAGAAACTGAAACTGGGAACCAGAGGTTTTTTATCTGAGGCTAGAGCTGAGAAAAGTGGGGTCAGAAGAAAGCCCAAGGTGGGATGGGGACAGTTCAAGATAGATTAGACTTTGTCCAGTGCCAGAAAGTTGCTAGGCAGCTATTTCCTCTGAGCAAGTTACAAACAACAAATTTCTCCTCTTGAAACACACAGTTCCCAGTTTCATATAGTTGACAAAAAAAACCCACAAAAACCAAACAAACAAAAAGCAAAAACCAAAAAAACAAATCACAAAACAAAATAATGGACAAAAGCTGGAACAAAAGAAGTTCAACTTCAGAAAAAAAAATCTTTACACAGAAAGAGGAATATTTTTTGTGTTTCAAGTTCAGAAAACTTTATGGAGTCATTTATGTTACTGTTATGACATATTCAGTTTATGTATGTGTAAAAGCTATGTGTGCATATGCATACATGCATGCATATTTTAATAGAAACATATTTCTACTGAAATCTTAAATCATTTTCTTGCTGCTAGATATGCATAGGTATAGATAAACTATCAATAAATCAAGGGGGAAGACTGATGATGATTATAAGCAAGATCACCCAAAGGTAGAAAATTAGAAAAGGTGCTGCATTAGCAGCAGACAGAGTATAAATATGGAAATTTAAAAGTTTTTGAGAGTAGTCAAGTGTGAACATGACTAAAAGAAAGAAAGGATGAGAAAGAGAAGTCTGGTATGAGTAGGATATAGTCAAAGAAGATAGAGTTTATTCAAGAAAAGATTTGCTAGATAAAGTTTGTAATGAAATAAAAACAGATTGCTAGTGAGGTAGGACAAGCTATGTACCAAGATCTAACCCTAACATGCATCAGTGATTGTCATGTATACGTCACAGTCTGATGATTTTGATCCCTGGCCTTCAGACTTTCTTTACCTTCCTTAAATATTTTCAGCCTTACCCCTCTTCTCCTTTCAGCTCTGCTGTGGGCTCTTCAGATGCATGCAGTGGCTTTAGTTTCAGTCCATTGTCTTGAAGTCGTTCTTATCCATGTTTTTGATCTGTGGCCAGAAAGATTGTGTTCTGGTATTTCCTATCACGTCTCCACCTCCTAAAATACAGAAAACAGGAGATATAAATGTATAAATATGTCAAAAGGAATATAAAAGTTTAAAAGTCCAGCATTGAAAAGTTAGGTAATGTCAGATTGAATTTCTCAGGGCATCCTTAATTTTGCCTCCTGGTGAATATGCATTATGATACAGTTTTAATTACAAGGTTGCATACTATTACTTTTCCCCAGGACACCTGCTTCAGCAGGGCACAGGATGGATGGTGCTCACTTAATGAGCAGCTATTCAGTATGTTCTTTTATCCTCATTGCTTGGCGTTTGGCCCCAGGCCTTATTTACTGCACACTGCTCAGGCATGGCTCTAAAGACAGAATTATTCATTTCCTACTTGACTGGTTCTTCTCACTGTATCTGAACATGTTACAAACCTTAATGAATCCTTACAATACCCTATGAAGAGCAGGGTTAGCTGAAGCCCTTTTATACATAAGGACCTGCAACATTTCCACTTATGCTTGATTTTAACATTCATTTGAACTGCCTTCCCCTCCCTCCTTTCAAGAGAAACGCTCTTTTTCTGCAAGACACAAGAATGACATGTGTCACTCTCATCCACAGAAGTTGTAACTAGCCTTTCCTGTAGTATTCATCTAGTGGGGAATTTACGTACATGTGCAAGAGATATATGTGACATGCAGACCTCTATGTATGTACATATAAAAAGTCCTAGAGACAGAGAAACAAAGAGAACATACACAGAAGCAAGGATAAACCTTCTCTAGGCAACATTTACCTCACCTTCAGCATAGCTTTGGTAACTTCCTCCTACTGAGGAGCTGATTGATGACTTCATGCTTCCTTAATGACATAATGGACAAAATTATTGACAAAATCTAAACCTCCTGAATTATTTCTTTTTTTAACTCTGTGCTCTACCTGTGTACTACACTCTAAAGCCTTTTGTAGCATGCTTGTGTCTAGCAACATATGTAGTTTTAAATCACCTTTGTCTAAAAAGAAAAGGAAAATGGTCACAAAAAATTGGATATTCCCTTTCCTTGCTTAACCTCTTCTGCTTACCACATGAAGGCAGTGACTTAAAATAAAGACCTGGTGATATTCTCCCCTGGGCCAGTGAAATTCAATATCCAATATCCTCTAGTGGATTTTTTGGCTTAAGAAAGTAGCAGTTTGCGGGTGCTTTGGAGAGATTAGCCTCTGTTTAGGAATCACTGAGAGGAAATGGTAGAAATGATAGAAAGAATCTTTAGTGTGCAGATGGAAAAAGCATAAAATATTCACAAATTACTTAAATATTGATAAATTTGTTTTTATTTTCACTTATAGAAATAAGTCCAGAACAGCTGGGTAAGTTACACAATATTTTTAACTGAATATGTTTGATGAAGTTCAGCAGGAAACTCAGCCAATTTGACATCAACTGGTGTTCAAGATGAGAACTCCTGAAGATCCAGAACCAGGTGAGCAGCTTTTTTAATAAGCATGTAGACAAGTAAGAAGTTCAAAGCCAGCTGCATTTTGCCATTTCAACTTTTTTTTTCCTTTTTGCTGGTCAGAGCCCTTGAGTACTTTCAATACTCTGATCTATCTTCTCTGTATTCACCATGCCAGTCTATGAATCTATGCCTTTAAATAGACCATTCTCACTGATGGTTTTCTGAACTTCATTTTCTGTATAAGAATGTATTCATTTTCTAGACTCTATGAATTTACCTAGTAGGAGACAAAGATCCCACAACGTTATAGAATAGTGCCTGTAGCTAAACTTTTTCACTGCTTATGAACGCCCATATCTGATGCTGCAGTTTTGAGACGGTGTTCAGACGTGAATTCAGATGTTTCCAGGTTTTTGGTTAGGGCATGTGAGTTTTGAAAATCAAGATATTTTTTAAAGTATTAAAAGCATTCCTGGAGACTGAATGCCAAAACAACCCTATCTTCCGTGGTGTGTAAGCAAGTATTTTGTAGTCACTTCAGTGATATGGAAGATATCACCTCTTCTCTTTTGACACTGAGAACAACTTTTTTAGCTATGGCAAGTAATGAACATTGTCGTCTGAAATGCCATGAGATCAAAGAAAGAACTTTGGGTGAACAAATTAATCAGGACTCTGTTGTTTTCCCTTTTCCAGTTCATAGCATATTCTCATTTAGTTCACAGTTTACAGTGCAAGATAAATGGGTGAAATACAATCACAGCAGACTGAATTCTCTTTCTTCTCGGGCCTGATATTTGTTGTGTATACATTCTCATTCTATCTTTCTATCTTTCCTTCTCTTAGCCTTATGAGAAATTGAATCTTTCCCAAGGGACTGATGACAGAAGGAAAATATTTTCTCCTTAAATGTCAATTCAAAGACTTTATTTAAAAAGTCTTAGACTGTAATTACAGTTAAAAATAAATTATATAACAGGTATAATTTGATTTTTTGGGGTGATTTGGACTTCCAGTTAGAACACGAATTTCAAATGTGCTCCGACTTCTTCTGCTGTGTCCCTTTCCATACAAAACTTTCTTTGACCATCTGCTGAACGACTTTTCAGAATGGCAGCCTAGATAATGTTTGCTTTTTTTTTCTCCTGTTTTACTTTTTTCCACATTGGAAATATACAGACTGTTATGAGGTGTGTAACATGGTTAGAAAATAGTCTCCATTTAGATAGTAATATAATTTGCACTGATACTGCATCATAAATATAGAGTATCGCCATTGTAGAGAAAAGGGGTTTTGTTCCCTAAGACTTACTGGACTTAATGGCTTAATGGTACTTCACCATCAAAGATGTTCACACCAGCTAGTTCAGCTACCAAGGAAATGGCAAAAGAGAGGAGCAGTGATTGACAGGAATCTGGAAATTAAAAGACAACTTTACTGATCAAGTACTCTGATCTGCTCTTCCTGTGAAAAAAAAAAGTGTCTCCAATAGCAGTAACAACAATTCTTAACATTGATCATTTCCCTCTACTTCTATTGCTATTTAAATCTTTAATATCCTTATGCCAGACTTTGCCATGAGAGTTTTGTCAGACTCAATTTGAAGAACTCAATACGTTTTTTATAATTAATATAATCCGGATATGAGGTAAGTCTGGTTTTTTATTTGAAAGGCAAATACATTATTCTGTCATAATAGTTCTTTTTCACCTAAGGAGGGAAAAAAGGCAGAATCTGAGCAGGAAGGAGAAAAATTTCTGTCCTTGTGCATCCCTTCTGGGGATGCTCCAAGCAACAAGATTCAAAAGATACTCTGAAAAATCCAGCAAGTTAAACATCAATTATTTTCCTGTGGTGTTTTCCCCATCCTGGTGACCAGTGGCGCATGATATGGTGCCAGCAAGTCACCAGTCTGGCAGCTGGGGTGTTTTTGTTTTGCTTTTCTTTTCTAACACTGATCCAGTAAATATTTGCTGGGCCATTTGCACCATCTGCCATGCAAATGTTAGTCCAAGGAAGAATGGCAGACATAGGGGAATATCTATGCTAAAGCACTATTTAAAGTAGGAATGCAGGAAACAAAGAAGCTGAGCAAGAAATACAGCAGAGAAAAGGACACAGACTTTTCAGCTTTTTAAAGAATCATCTGCTTCCCAACACCTCTGACCAAAAGTTGGGACCACATGCTTAACATGCTCCCCTTTCTCCAAGACAAGGAAAACCAAGGGCCTACATGTGAGTGGATTGGCCCTAGGAGAGCACAAACTAGTCTGTCTAAGAAAACAAACCTAGCCTTTGTCCAATATCTACAACTAAAAATACACTTTGGTTTCTGTCTGTTGCTCTTCTGTTCTCAGAGGCTGCTCTCTGAGATATGGTAGTGTTGTTACAAACAAAATGACATGAGATGCACTGATGTAATGAAATGCTCATGTTGCTTCAGGCCAGAGAGGAGAAGTTGCAGTATTCTTATAATAAGTATCTGGGATTTGGTTCCCTCCTCAGTCGCATGAGTCAGCTCTGCATTTAATAGAGGAAAAACTCATCATGTTTCTGAATGCTTTTCCTCTTAATGGAACCGTCTTCCTTTTGAGTTACTTTGATACCCACTGAATCAGTTCAGATGAAGTCTAAAAAAAAAAAGACGAAAGTACACCTTCCTTTTGTTTGACCTACCTTATAGAGAAAGAAGAAAAGATCATGATATCGATTTTCAGATGGCACCTACCTCACTACAGGTCAAGTCAGTTTATAGTAAAACGCAAGGATCTGTGTAACACAAAAGGAAATAACAAAAGGTGATTTCCTGGGCATCAGCCACTCACTGTTATTGTTGCTGCAGTCATACAAAACCCTTTATAGTCCTAGTGCTTGACTTTCAATCACTGTAACAATGATGGGTGGTTATGAAAGCACCGAATTTCACTTCGATTGTAGCATTCTCCACTGGCATTTGTGACAGAAATGATTGCTGTCAGAGAAAATGAGGTGTCAAGATGCTTGGACAAAGCCTCACAGACACCCGTAGTGTTAGGAAATCACTTAAACAAACCAACGATGTCATGACCAGTGTACATTAATGAAAGAGTGATTGTTTCAATGCGGGAAATAAAAACAACCTTCAAAACAGAAAATGTCTTTCTCCTTTGGCAAAGTGATTGTCAGTGTTGTTCTTCTTATTAGTTGACTTATGCTAATATATTTCCAGCTAACATTAGATGAATTTTGCAGCCTGGTGGTATTTCTGGTAATTTTTGTTCACTGTGGTGAAACCAAAAGGATACCTCTGTGTAACAAAATGCAAAGTACCAACCTTCTAGTTCAGGTCAAGTCATAGTGAGAGTTCACAGACAAAGGGACACCAATCAGCTACATCTTTTGATGTTTCGATGGAAAGTAAAACCAAAACCAAATTGTACTTTCTACTGGAAGAAAGCAAAACAATCGAGATTTTGGAAAGCCAAACTCTCACAACAGTGAGAGTTTTAATTTTTACTTTCCCATCCTTTTTCTCAGTGAATTCACTGACTCTTTCAAATCTGAAAAATACAAACTATATTGTCAGAAGAGAAACTGGGATGATATTTCTTGCTTCCAGACTTCCTTTGTTGCTATGTAGGTTATGCTTGCCTGTGCTGGAATGGGTAGTGTTATGCACTGTATCAGTGATTGAGTTTCTGTTGTGAATTTGCAAAAAGACAGTGATGTGAGTGAATCTGCAACTGTCATCTTTTTATTGTTTGGTGAAACAAAAGGTAATTTTTTACTCAGTCCTAGATGTCATTCACATGTATTCAGCATTCTCTGCAGCACCTTCCATCTGCCACTTTCACCCAACCTGAGGACTGGAAAGCCCACCTCTAGTGAATGGAAAGCATACATTAAAAATAATGAGCACTGGTTTTGAGTATTCCAGAAAAATTTCTTTCACTGAGGTATATATGTAGTCATATTTATATCCATTTAATTTTGTTTCTGTTGTTTGACTTTCATAATAGATATCCCAGCTATCAACTGTTAATTGATTCATCATAGATGCATTGATTAATCTCAGATGTTGAAGAAGGTCAGTGCTCAGTTCTTTCCAATTTTAATTCCAGATGATGTTTTTTACCATCTTGATTTAGCGGGCTCCCACTATATTCAGTTCTTTGTGTCTTGCTATAAGAGGGATGCATCTTCCTTTCAAGCTGATTGAAAGTCACTTCCAGGCAGGAGATAGCAACTGCAGAAAACTCACATTCTTGTCTGCCTTGTTTGCCCCAAGTGAGATGAAACTATATAAAGGGAATTTATTCTCTGATATCACTAACACTGCGACTTGGGGCACTGTTCTCCCCTGTGCCACAGAACTGCCGCAGATAAGCCACACAGTTTTCAGAGACAAAATTTCACATAATTTTCTGAAAGGGATTTAAAGTTTTGGAAGGATTAAATATATTTCTGAAAGTATCTATGTAATGACCAGATCTAGGAAGATGTCTTTCATAAAGGGTATATTGTTACATTACAATTTGCATGTCACTGGTACTGGGACACTACAGATGTATGCAGTGCTCTAAAGGACATGCACAAGTTAGTGGCTCACATACATTGTATTTCTCAGAGCAATGGTCTATTGCCTGGGGAAAAGGAGAGATTTACTATATTGAGCAATAAATATAATATGTAATTGTGTTTAAATGCAAACTCAAATCTTTATGTTATCTTTCTTTTTTAAAGGCACATCCTGAAGGTAATAATTCTAAAGATCGGCTGGACATCAAGAGTGACTTTATGAAATTCTAAGGCATCCTTTGACACACAAAAGCTGTTGGTTTGTGGTGCCCACATATGCTTGGATTTTATTTCCTCATTTTTTCTGGATATTTAAGTTGGGCTTGAGCTGAAAAGCACATGATATCCATTGCAGACGCTCACAAAGTGCCAGAGCATCAGAGCATTTAACCTTGTCAAAGTGAGATCTATGGCAGGACAGATGGCACTGTGAGGATCAGGTAGGCTGTTTGGCATTTGTGCTGTGCCTTTGCCACTTCTGCATGCTTGTTTTGCCTTTCAGACTGATGGACCTTTCTAACTTTTGCAGATGGATCTCAACACAGTTTTGTTTAGGCCAGACTCCAACATTTGTATTCTCCAGGTAGGTTCTCACTCTTTGCAGTCTTCATCTTGTGGTTTGAGAAAGGTCAGTCATACTACTATTATTAAAAATGGGAGTAGCTGTGGATGGGACAAGGTTTCCCACGTTCCAAGAATACACAGAGTTTCTAGAGGTGTGCATGCTTGTCCTCTCCAGTCGGGTGATGTGACCAAGCAGTCTCTTTCCAATAGTGTAGACCTTTGGTTCAGTGCCAATCTTGAACTTTTACAAGAGCTATGCTGTCAATTTTGAAGGCAGAAAGTGAGAATAGTTGGAGTTCTGGACCCATTCCCTGGAAGGAAAGTTCTGTATACAAATGTTGTGCTTACGTAGGAAGATGAAGATACATGAATTGCACCTAGCTGAAACCTTTCCTCTGAAATATTTCTTGAAAAGTAAGTCCTTCTCTAGTGGGTTGTCTTGGTTTTCTTGTTTTAAAATCAATATTCATTGAAGTTGGGAAAAAGTGACTTAAAATAATTTGGAGTACTTTTTCTTTTATTTAGTATTTTGTCTTGATTGAATCTAGTCAGTAAGCAAGACACAAGTAACTCAGAGGCTAACTGTATGGAAATGGATGCTGTTGCTGGGAGGAAGTGTTTCTGAAACAGGGGAAGAGTCTCATGTAAGTACAACTGCTTTCATCCTGCTGTCTTTTTAGCTCTGGGCTTCAGTCCGTTATGTATTGCAACCTACAAGACAGATCATTTAGCAACTGAAGGAATTCATTAAAGTAGGACAGTGATGACATTTGTATTGGCAGCTGTCTAGCAGCAAATATTTTAGTATCATGCTAAGCATGATCAAGCCAAATGGGAATTTATTATAAACACAAGTAAATATTTTGCTGGCAAAAGTAAAATATTCAGTGAGAAAAAAAAAAGTGGCCACTTTTCAGAGAAACTTATTGTAATGTATTATTAATGCAAAGATGATCAGATAAAAACTGGAACTTGGCAAACTGTCAAAACTCTGAGTGAATCAAAAATTTATAAAACACTATTGAGTTATAACAATCCTATTATGGATCCCAGCAATCATTTTTGCTGAAGCACGCTCCTTAGATTATTTTGCTGTTGAGACATTAGGATACAAAGATTTAAAGCTTTGAAGCCTCTGTCTCTCTTTCTCTCATCCACCTTCTTTTATTTTGGAATAGCATAAAATTAAAAATGGAATTTACACAGTAAATTATTTAGCTTCAGTTCACATTTGGATTGAATAAGAACAATAGAGTTTAAAATAATGGCAGTATTTTTCCTTTATGGATTGTATTTTGCTGACTTATATGAAAAATTACTGCTATTACATTCAAGCAGAATGAATTGCTTTATGAAATCTGTAAACTTAATTTGTGCACGCACTCAACCACTAGCTGCAGACATGATGCTTTCAGGAAAAAAAAATAACTCTGGTGAAATGCTTCTCCATCTATAGATTTTCTCTGCTTGCGAATGTTTTAAATTTTTATTAGCAGTGTCATTCTTATATATGAGTTCCATTCTTCCCAGATGCTGGGCAGTGACATTAGGTGGATACATGCCGAAATGGGCACCTATAACCGTCCATATCTCTTAGTGTCTGTCCCTTTTTGTACAGGGATTTCTAAAGTGCCTATATCACTCTTGTACTTTAGCTTCATTTTTCTTGCAGATAGCTTAAAGCAAGGAATGTCTTGAAAAATCAGTTCTTCTGCTAGTTTTCAGCTTTCTCTGTCTCACTTAGGACTAAGCAATTTTTGTTCCCTAAAAGTAAGGCCAATCCTGAAGGTTTTCTGTCTTAAAGCAATGTAGTTCTTAAAGAAGGGTAGAACTTTACTTTCTTTCTTAACATCGATATCTCAGAGCATAACAGGTCCTATCAGTCCTAGACACTGCAATACAGCTGCCAAAAATGCATAGAATGGGGAAAAATTTACTTATACTTTCCTCTGATAGATCTGACAGATTGTCAGCTCTTTCAATTTGTACTCATATCTTATTTTTTCTAAGTATAACTGCTTTGTAATTTCTTTGCAGCATAAGGAGCAAGGTGTTTAGAAGTGATCTGGAAGATCTCTTTTAAGCAGCAGTTCTCGGACAGCTAAGGTATGTTATCACTGGACTGTGCAGGCAGACATGGGCAAGGTTTACCTGTGATGCAACACAGCTCACATAAAAAATGCAGAAAGCCATGTTGGCACAATACTGAGAGTAAGCCAATGTCTCAGTTTCCCCAGCTGTCTTGCTAGCCACCCTCAGCACTACACTAACCACCAGTTCCCAGTATCTCATTCTATGTTAATGCAGACCCTCCAGTCTGAGACTGCAAGCAGATCCCAACAGCATTTACCTGCCCCCCATTGTAGAGACCAACTTGTGTTCTCCTTTTGGGAACATAGGGAAAATTATGACTCTATGTACATATTTGAATAATTGATAATCTTAAAATGTAATAGATTAAGCTTTTCTTCATTTAACAGCTCACCTAATGTCTCCTTGCCAGAGCAGCTTTTCCCTGCTCACAGACATAATGTAATGAAGTCACAGTTGGTCTCATGACCCATGAATTGTTATTTTTAACTTAACATTTCTTTCACATTGTTGCAGATATTTTGAAGAATGGGAAATAAATGAAATTACTGGGTTCTTTTGAACTAACAGTCTATTGTCAGGTTTATCATGTTACAGTGGTAACAGCAATTGCCTTAAGTGATTTTTAATGGATAACGGTACATATCAAGTTATGATCTTGTCAGATGTAAAAACTAACCAGGGTTAAGTTTCATCATTTGAATAGAAAGCTAAAGAAAATCCTGAGAGCTAAAGAAAGCTGTAGGAACAAGAGACTACTAGGAAGAGAAAATAACAATAGGAAAACCTATTAATTAATTAAAATTAATTGACCATACTGTTTAAAAAAAAATAAAATCAATGTGATTGCAACTGTTTATGCAAAATATGGATAATTACTTGGTAATAAAGAAGAACAGAAATTTGATAAACACAGTCACAGCTCCTTCATTTACATATGTGTGTGTTTATACATTTATATATATATATATGATTGGCTTAATAGTTTCCATTCTGACCTGCGCCAAGTGAAGATGTCACACTGCAATTCTGAGTATATACATCACGAAGAGCCAAGTTCTGCCCTTCCGACATCATATAGCACCTAATATGTAACCAATAGTTTAAGACCAGCAATGTAAAGTTATGTCATGATATATCATGATATGATAGTCCAAAGAGACAGCTCCTAAATCCCATTAAGCTAGAATGTGGAAGGCATAAAAAAGAAGCTATCCCTAAGGTTTTCCAGTCAGACAAAGGCAAAGAAACTGGATATGTACTGTGCAAACAAAAAACCAAGAAATGTTAACTTCTGCTAACTTATGTGAAATACAATTTTGCTCATTTTTAGCAGGGTGAATTAGAGCAAGAAGATAAAGAAGGGCACAAAGGAGAAATGGTCATAATGCAAGACATTCAAACACTTAAATTTATGGCTCCATGTGTATCTTCATTTGGCTTGCATGTCTAAGCTCTCACCTGTGTTCAGTGGATATTTTGCTGAGACAGAGGAATCAAAAGAGCCATTCAGCTGACATAACTAGTGCTTTGTCAGTCAGATTGCTCTTGGAGACAGTGCTACCAGAACAGACAGGAACCTACTCCTGCACTGGAAGTGACTTATTCTTCCACTAAATCATTATATTGAGTATGGTAATCACTTTCCTACTTGAATTCATTGCTTCATAACATTCAAAATGCCCTTAATTTATCTTAATTCTTAGTTGAGGCCATGTCTGTGTATGAGAACATCTATGACATGGCTGCAGTATCACAGAGGCTTTCCTCTCAGCAGATAAGATGAAGGAGACCCAGCTCAGCCACACAAATCTTCCTCAACCCTTTCATAGTAGAGTGGGAATTTCTGGTTTGGATGTAACTGTTCTTTTTTATGTATTTGGCCTTTATTTTGTCTTACATGAACTGGTCACTTGAATGATGAACTACACATATGTATATTTAGACAAGCATTTTTATTTGGGCTTTTCAAAAACAGCCTTTGCTCTCAGCATCAGAACTCAGTGCCCAGGCATACAGAGTGAGCAGAAAACAATCTCCTGGAGTTGTTTTAAGAACCTTTCTGTAAATGATGTTGCACCAGTTACTTGAGAATCTGCGAAAGCAACAGAAATCTGGAGATGCTCTTACCAATGTTCTTATGTAATCAGAGCATTACGATGTCAGATGAACTTTTTGAGTGGCATAGTTCAAGTACTACTTGTTGCTTAGGCTTGAGTCATCTCCTTTCTCCACAGAAAATGTCATTAAAGTCATGGTGAGATTGTAGTTTGTGGTTTTCTCAGGTGCTGTTTCAGCAATGTGAATCAGATTTTTATCAAGGAGGAAGAGTTGTTCCCTGGCTAAAGTTATCTTGCAACAGCTGAGGTCAAACTTCATTCTCTCCATTTTCTACCTATATTGTAGGTAAGTGAAGGTACTGTTTCCACACAAGGATGCCTCTAGCCATGTCATTATCTCTGAGTTACCTAGAACTGTATTGTAATCTTCTTGAATGACCATGCTGGGCTTGCTGCCTTCTTTCCCCTGCTGCTCCCTTGTTTTTTGAACTTTTATTTGCAGCTCTGAGCTGCAGAGGGCGCATGCCATGGGATTTATGAGTAGAATTTTCAGCTTATTGACATCTCAGCCAGTAAAGCATCCCATTCTACAACGCCTTGTCAGTAAACCTTAAGGGGGACCTTGTCTGCATTAGTATCTGTTTCACTACCTGTAAGTGTTGGCTAGTCCATTAGACTGTAAGTAATAAGAACTATTGGCTGCATTTGAAGCCCCAGCACTTTACAAATCTTCAAAATTCCTCCAAAGTGTATGGTAGCCCATTATCTCAAATGAGCTCATCTCAAGTACAGTGTTTGGTGATTATTACCTCAGTGTGATTCACTAGAGTGCTGGCTAATGTGTTGCTTACTTCTGTTAGTTTCAAAAGAACAACTGTAATAATCAATTATCAGCGGGCGGTGGTTTCCTCCATGTTCAAATACATCAATTGCCAGTTGCTGCCAAGCTCTGCTGGGTGCATCACAAATTTTCATAGCCTCCTGGTGCTTCTGTCTCTGGTACTTTGCACAGTAGCAATGATTTCTGACCATTTTTACTGTCTGTGCATTCATGTTGGCCCAATAAAGTCTGTTTGTTGCCCAGTCTTTTGCATAACGCCATCTGAGGTGTCCTCATGAATCTTTTTCAGGCTCTCTTGATGCATTTTAATTGGAGTCTCTGTTTTCTCCTTATTCTGCACTTGCTCATTCTCTCAGTCACCTCTGGGTTTTTTCCATTCCAAAAGTCTCCGGTAGTCAAGGGAACTAGTTTCTGTGCAGCCCACTCTGAGCTTATTATTTCTTTTGAAGAACTCATTGCATTGTCACTCTCAGTTTTTCTCTGTTTTTCAACTTGCATGTTTTGCAGATCTGGTAACCACTGTGGCAGTGTGTGTACTTTTCTTCCAAATACTTTTCTTTGGGTTTTACTTTCATTTTGTTCTGTTCTGCATTTTGTCATTGTTTGAAATTACTCAGTTCTCTATTTCACGTTTGAGATGTACTTTTATAACTGTAGTACTTGAGTGAGCATGAAAATCACTGTTGCACAAAAGACAAAAGTTTTCAAGGATGCCCCTCTATTCACATTAAATAAGGCAGCCAGATTGGGTTGTGCAAAGGTCTCTCCAGCCTGATTCCTTAACCCTGGCAATGGATGATAGTAAATGCCAAAGGCTGAGTCAAAAAGTTGTTGAGCATCTATGATCATAATGAAACATTCTCTAAGCATCCTACGTGTTGCAGGTCAGTGATTTCCTAAACCAATATATTAGGGGGTTTGAGGTGTTTTGGGTTTTTTTTTTCTTTAATTACCCTGAAACAATTTTTCTTCTCTTAATTAGACTGGTTGCTTTTTTAACCTATGTAAGCTTCTATATAAATCCCCAAAAATCTGAAGCAAGTAATTCTGCAGCTGAAGTCTGAGCTATGTGAAGAACTTCCTTCCTTCCTTCCTTCCTTCCTTCCTTCCTTCCTTCCTTCCTTCCTTCCTTCCTTCCTTCCTTCCTTCCTTCCTTCCTTCCTTCCTTCCTTCCTTCCTTTTCCTGTCTTTCTCTCACTATTTCTTTTTCGTGAACTTACCAACTCCTTGATGCTTGCTTACTCTTGCACAGGAATAGAAGGCAGATATTTCTTTCCTGGACAGTCTTTCCCCGCCTTTCACAGTCTTTATCACATGCCTCCCTCTGTCATTGCTTTTTCAAAGTATAATGTTGTTTTCTGTTTGTTCTGTGTTCTTTTCCCAAAAAGTCTTTCATATTGGCTTTTTTTTTTTAATAAATATAACTTCACATCTTGCTAACATTTTCAAGGAATTTTCAACCTATACATTAGAAGCCTCAGATCTTCATCCTGAATGGCAATATCAGATAAAATTACATGATTATACATCAGAAATCTTTCTTCATTTTCCTCATTGTACATTTCTCTACACTGAGTTCTGACATCCAGTCATTCAGCCTTAAGAGGTCTTTATACAATTTTTCCATTGTTGATCTTCAACTTGCCTACCCCGAATAACTCAGTATTCTCAGTAAACTTTGTCACTTCACTGCCCACCCTCTGTTTCACAGCATTTAAGAATATGTTAACCAGCATGAGTCCCAGCGCAGTCCCTGTGGGACTCCACTGGTGACCTCCCTCTGCTGTGAAAATTGGCCGTTTACTCTTACCCTTTCTTCCAATTGTTTAATCAATTATTTATTCATGCAACGACCTTCCTTTTTATCCCATGCCTGTTTAGTTACTTTTGGAGCCTTTGTAGAAGGACCTTGCTGAATGTCTTTTGCAAATCCATGTAGACTGTATCAGCCAGATCTCTTTTATCCACATGAATGAAATAAGCAGTTTTTAAAGTGTGAATAATCTGACCTATTTACTGTCACCTACACTAGAATAAAAAGTTACCTTTGGAGTGCTTTTTCACTCCATTGACTTGAGAAGAAATGTGGACATACAGCTGTTGGCTTCAGTGAGCTTTCCACTAGACAACACAGGTATCTCTGTCCCTCTGTATAAAATGTATAACAAAACATACCTATAAATTCCTGGCCCACATGTTATTTAGCCATTGCTGACCCGTATAAGTCATCTCTCCAAGTTTAGTTTTCTGAAATAGCTCTTGATCCAGAGTCCTTCCATTTGTTCTTCTGTTATGCTTGGTGCCCAAATTTTGTCATTTTTCTGAAGTTATGCCTCACTTTGCATTGAATGATTACCAAAATGGAGCAAGCAGGACAGAGAAAATCAATCAGAAAATTTTAACAGGGCTTTCAAAGATTGACTTCAGTCAGATCAGATCCATGCACCTGGACACAGAAGAAGCAGCAGAATCCAAAGACACTTCTTTTTTACCCTCAAGGGTTCCCATGTGGCAACTTGTCACTGTCTGAACATATACACTTTCCATTATTTAATATGTTTACTTCCAAAACTGTGGGGTTTAAACTGCTTTTTGGTTTCTCTAGCTTTTTTTCATACAGATTGTCTAAATTTCTTTCCGAATGACCCTTTTCTATGAATGAAAATATACAGATTAACGTGCTCAATGTCTAACTTGAATATTTAATCTGGTCATATAAATTGAAAGCAGTATTGATATATCTGTCATAGTCTTATTGTAACAGAGAAATAATCATTCATTTAATTCACAATATTACTGTAACAACTACTATTGGACCTTGTAAATATGTTTCTGTAGATGCTTGTCATTTGAGAGTTTCTTTGTTTAAAGTTTTCAGATGGTTGTTAGAATTAACTCCAGCAATTTTCCTTTATGTTAATGATAATAATTAGAAGAACTCAGATAGCTATGCTTCTCTGTATCATCTTAACATACCAAATCAGATTTATGTTAACACTTTGGTTGGATGCATTTCCACTCATAAACTATTTGTGTGGAACATCTCCTTGGTCCTTCCTGTCCAGTCTTTTGTGTTTTCAACTTCTCAACAGCATCTGCATATTTACATTTTGTTTTCCTTAATCTGCTGATGTTATTATTTAATACAATTAATTCTGAAGTATTTTCATTCATATCTCTGATCACATAGTTGTATATATTTCAAAAACTTGCAGGCAGTTCGTGATTAGGCAACTTTAGTCTGAATGAGCTTAAAGTCTTACGTTATTCTTAGGCAACAACTACAGCTGCCTTTCTAGATTTAGACTAAATGGCTATAATTCTATAGCTAATTAAATTAAATCTTTGAATGCCCTATCTCTAGACTTAAATAGCAGACTTCTTTAGAAATATTAATATTTTAGGGGGTTAAAATAAGATGATTTATAGTAATGTATCTGGGGATTTTATTATGCCTCCTTTGAAATACATAACATTATTTAATTCCTGATTAATATGTCTAGCAGCAAGTCTCTCAGTATTTTTGACATTCTCCACAAGCCCTTATTCTAATATCTTGCTACTGGTGTTCTTGCCCATACTCCCAAATCAAACCCAGCAAATGTCACTTATTTTTCACCTTGGCTTTGCAGTCTTTTGTGGAGATATTTCTTCTTCACTTGTTTGCATTACAGTGCTGAGGTATCATTTCTGCTTTTGAGCCTCAGTAATGGCTCTGGAACTCAGGTCTTGTACCAAGACATGCCTTACATCGGTCAGGAAGAGGCATCAGTGCAGAGCTCCTGTCTCCCTCAGCGCTTTCTTTGTCAGGGTCACCTCTCCAAGCAGCCTCTGGGCTACTTGTCACTTTCTACTGTGTGCTTTCCCACATGCACAGGACTGGTGCTCAGTCACACCACATTGCTCTGGCCTCAGAAGGTGGTTTCCCAGATCAGGAACAGCCCTTATCAAAGGAAGGGCCACACTGGGATGGATGTGTACAAATACACTATGTCACGTCCCATTTTCTACTTGTTTGGCTGGAGGAAAAAGAGGTTGGTTGCTGCCTTCTGTGTCAGGGAGAGATGGACTTACTTCCTGACCATTGCAGGGGAAGCATATGACAGAGTGGGGAGTAAAACTCAGACCTTCCGACTACCAAACAGTGTCTTAGACATAAGATTAAATGTCTCCTCTGTGATGATAAACTGTTTTTCAGATGAGTTGCAAAGCGCTTAGTTTGCCCCTCTGCAGTCATTAAAGATCCCAAGATTGCTTTTCATTAGTTTCCAGAAGCATTACTTAGCTGAGTGTCCTGGCTGCAGTCCAGCCTGGCTTACTGCAGACTTCATTTCCAGACTTCCTTCATTTCAACTGTGTAACATAAACCATCCTAACACATCACTCAGCACTGCTGATGCTGCTAGAAACTTACACAGGCGTGCTCCATAGCCACTGCAAAGCCATGAAGTGAAGTAACACTTTTATGCAAATGCTGTACACAGTCTGTCTGCCAGTCTCCATTTCCAGTGCATGGAGTTCTTTGTTGTTTTCACTATTGTTATTGTTATAATGTATATTCATATAAAATTGCGTTAACTAAGGATCTCTGTGAAATGGCAATCTGTTGCCCTGAACTTAGAACTGACTATATACCTAGAAGTCAAGGTCATCTTTCAATAACAGATCTTTTTGGAAACTCTGGATACAGACAGAAAGGGATGAATAATTGTGTTTGCTCTTTGGGCTCTTAGGCAGAGTCCTAAGAAATTTCTGAGAGCCTCTTGAGAATTTTCTCTTCATTTTCATATTAAAACACCTATAGGGTCTGAATTAATCTTCTTGCTTTTCTGCTGTATGCTCCCCTCCGTATGAGGAATGCCAACGTTAATGAAATTCTGTACATGTGATCCCAGGGCATCCACATCCAGTAGTTCTGTTGTGTAATTTCCTAGATTTGACTGGCCTGTCTAACCACAAGACAAAATCCCATATGGTCAATGACCTTCATTTTTCCATTCTTTGCAACTAAGGCAAGTGTTTTCAACAGTTCTTCTTAGGAAAACAGTAGAAGAAACAAGTCCCAACACAGGTTACAGATTCCTTGGCTCTAACCCACCCACACCATCCATATCTTAGGCCACCATTTACCACTTGCTTGCAACATGTATGCTAACCCCAGAACATGTTATAATCTGTATATTTCTTTGTAGTTTTATTAGTTTTTAAAATACATCTGTCACAATCCTCCATCACGATAATTGTATGAAAGTATTGCATTAACTCTAATTGTTTTACAGAGTCTGCTTTTAAACACTAAACACCAGAAAGATATTCATCAGTCTTCTTAAGAATATTCACTCATATTCTGTGCAGAGAAATTTGCCTCCTTCTGCTTAAAATACTATTCAGGTTCAGCTTGAGTTTCTTCTATGGATTTTTACACCATTCTATTTCTATGTACTCATTTCAAAGCCAGTATAGCTCTTTTTCAGATATGTAGAGGGTAAAAAACTATCCAAGCACACGACCATCAGTAGACTTCAGAGGCTTGCCTGCTTTCCAACTAAGTCTGCACAGTGTATCAACACTCGCTTTGGATGTAAAAACCCTCTATATGGTGAGCTGGTTTACATTATCTGTTTTATTGACTTCATTCTTTCAGAGTCTAATCCATTATACCACTGCTGTATGCTATGACTGGAATAGTGTGTAAGACTTGATTAGAATATTAATTGTCTCTGAGAGTTATTTCTTTTCTGGGAAAAAGATTTTGAAACTTTTCTGCATAGGAAGTGGTTAGTTATTTTTCTTATTATTCTATTCCAGAATAGAATAGTTGCACTTCTTATTTTACTTAGAAATGTGAATTAATATTTGAGACCTCTCAATAGGTCTTTTTACTTTCTAGAACTCCTACAAAGGTGGCATAGCATTGTCATCCTGCCTTTTTGTCATACATTCTCAAAAAATTTGCTAAAAATATCCATTCCTGTTAAATGAAATCCAGCATTTGTTATATGCACTCACGGAATTGTGCTCTAGAAATTACAAATATAACCAACTTGAGAAAATGAAATCAATCAGTATCTCATCCACTACATTATCTGAGCTCGATTTTTTAAAAAAGAAAGGCCCAGAAATCCGAAATGTATATTCCCCTTGTCGCGTTCCTGTGTTACTGGCAGATGCCCCAGGCAACTCTGCTTTCTCTGTCTCAGGAATTGGAAACTATTACTCTACAATATGGTGTCTGAAAAGCTCTTGGAGCTCAGATAAACTCCAGGGTAGCAGAATAGGTTAATGGGGATGAGGGATGACAAGGGCAAGGATTTCCAACTCTCACCACCTGCAGTTCTCCTTTACTGGAAACCTGAATGCTTGGGTGCATGTTTCAATTTCAACATTTTCTCACTGTGGCTGAAGCAGGTCATGAGCTGTTCCGTGCTGCTGACACAAACAGCTCTGTCTGTCCTGCTGTGTTGTTTGTCCTCTCAACACAATGAGATACACTGAAAGCTAGGGATGAACATGGGCATTTGTGCCAAGAAATGGCAACAATTTGCTCTCAACACTGCATTTCTTCCATCCTCTCTTTATGCTTTGTCCTTCCAGAGAATACAGGTCTGCCTTCTTCAATCCATCTGCAGTAATTTGTGATGACACCAGATACCGTGAGGGGGGAGCAAGCGTGACCCCACCGCATGACTCTGGCTCCTGCCTAGCAACAGCATCCACCATTGTGCTGGTTGTGTGCTCTTCCTCCCATCACTAGAAGAACAAATACTAATATTCTTCACATGTGACTCTGGAAACTGAATAATAGGAGCTGACCTGACCAGAAATGCCAGGATCACAAAGTCTCAGGAGTTTAGCCGCTAGCATAATGCATCATTACGCTGCTGAACCAAACTCCTCGCTTGCTGTTTGCAGTCACATTAAATATATATAAGAGAACTAAACAAACCACTGAAAAATAGTCTAATTAAATTGTGCAGTGAGATAGGCTCATGGCTTTTACTGCTTTTAATTCCCCATTAAAAATAATAAAAAAAAAGTAAGAAAGAAAGAAAGAAAAAGAGTATTCTCTTTCTTTTCATGACATTTGTTCCAACATAGAAAGGCTAAAAGCAGCTGTTGTGGGCTTGTTTTTAAAGGACTTTCTCCTGCAGACTTGCCTATGAATGACTTCGCAGGGTTAAGCAAAACATCTGGAGGACCTAAACAAGACTTAACAGTGAATATGAACAATTCCATTTATGTGCCCACTGACGTCCTCTGCACAATAACCCCAGTGGTCTGAAGGGTTCCTCCTTCGTTCTCTGCCCTGAAAAAGGAGAAGAGTCAGGGGCACAGCAAACAGGGCATGGTAAAGCATGGCATAGCATGGCATGGCATGGCATGGAATACTGCCACTGTACCAGATCTTCTTTTCTGTCCAGGCCTAAGACCATGCTCAGCTCTAAGCACATCTTTTGGGATTTAGCATTACTACTCAAAGGCTGAAAGATAAACAGATGTGAAAAGTGCCGTGTGAGAAAATTTCTAATTAGGAGTGCTTATATCTCCTCATTATGAAGTGTTTCCTTTAGAAGTTTTACAAAAGTTAAAAGTGACAGACTCCATAAGTAGTACTTACTCCCCTGAAGGATTCCTGAAACAACTGTCTTCAGCTCTAGCTGTCTGTACTTCTCCCTGAAGAAGTATCTATTAAACTTTTTATGATATGTAAACAAGTACATTTCCTTTAAAAAAGACAATTATCCCAAACAATGCCCCAGTCCCTAGGTTTAGCTCCGGAGAGGTATTTAATAGAAAATACCTTCCAGTCACTCTGCTTCTGATTATAATAGCAGATCTAAAGAATGGCCACTTGCCACGTAGTCCTCCGAGCACTCATAATATCCCCATTCTCCCAAACCAAATGCATTTGAATTTCTTTGCATCATAGAATACAGCAGATTTTTTGTTGTTGTTGAGGAAAAACACATATTCTGGAAAAATAAGAAGCTGAATATTTCCCTCTGGATTCAGGTTGATAAATATTAAAGAATGACAACAGTTCTGATTCGCAAAGAAAAAAGACACCACTCCAATCTCCTGAGCCATATTCAAAAGCTTATTTTATTTAGCAGAGTGATGAAAATTGCACTGGAGATGTCAACACTTTACTAGCCCTGAAGCATTTTGGCACTGTCCGATCACAGGAACTGAGTCAAGAGAGACTGCCCCATTGCTGTGTTTGCCTGTCTTAACAGGTGTATCAGGGAATGTTTGCCAAAAAGGCGGAGAATGGTGCGTTTCTGATGAGCCAGTGGATGCCACTTGCCCAGAGAAGCAGATAATGATGATAATATGTAAAAACACAAGCAAAACATAAAATTTTGTGAATCTCTGAGTACCTTTTTTCTCTGCAGTCTGTAGCCTCTTGAAAATATTAGGATTAGGCTATATATTCTAACTCATACCAACAGACAATTTTAGAAAAGAACACATTGTATGTGGTCTACAACTCACCAATCTCACAAAATGAAATAGGCTACAAACACCCAAACCTAACCCCTCTTTTGATCCTTAATCAAAGTGCATAACATTTCAAAATTCTCTAGCAACAGCGTTTCCAAAAATAGACATTTAGGTTATCAGTGCAGAGAATTCTTCTAACCTTTTTAAGTGTTTGCAAATGACAAAGTTGTTCCTATTGTAATTAATGGCTTTATGTTGAGGAATATTGGGGAAACGTACCTAAAGGCTCTGACAATAATTTTGTTACTAATATATTCCCCGGTCTGCCTTTGAACTCTGTCATTCCTTGCCTTGCAGCTGTGTTTAATGAGTGGTGAGATTATTCAAATGAGCCCACAGTAGAACATTATTTTTCTTAGTTCCTAGATCATGAGAAGACATCTCCTGCCACAGTCAGTAGGTAAAACCTGAATTGCGACCTTAGCATCGAATTCAATTTTATGCTTAAGGGTTTGTAAGTACCTTTGTAACCTATAAATATAATTGTGCTCAGTTGTGATGGAGCTGATCTCTACTTACAGCAGCTGCCAATGAGCCGGCAATAAAACAAAGGGAGAAACAGCTCAGCTTGTCACCGATGAGTGAGAAGCCAAATGTGACTGTGCTGATGCTGTGGCATAAATGCTTCTGTGAGAAGATTGCAAAGAGAGCTTACAGGATGCTCAGACACAGCAGATTTGTATATGGGAGCTTGTTGCCATCTGTTATTTCCCATTCTTAACCACTGGGTTTAGTTCCTAGGAGAGAAAAAGGAGACAGAAAGAAATTTAATTCTGTACAAAGATATATTGTGCAAGATACATTTTCCAGCATGGAAAAAAAATTAATAAGGTCTAATTTAAAACTGATAAATAGTCAATTCAGAATGCTAGGATTAAGGAATTTTTCCTAAGGAATTTACAGAGAGATAAGCATCTCATGAATAAATAAATTCAGCTGCAGCACACTAACGTATTTATTGATTCACAAGCCATTTGTTTGAGAGTTTGCCCCTGAGGAGAAGAAGGTACCCTATTATTATCGATAATATAAGAGTTACAGTTATATCCAGAAATGACAAACTACATTTAAATGATGTCTTGGGGTTAGAACAAGAACCCACCAAAGCCAGGAAATTCAAAGTCTGACACTATGTCAGACTGCATGGTGTCAGGAAAAATGACAGTTGTGTCTTTGCATATCTTGGCTTTTGTGGTTTATATCTCAATTTTAATGGTATAGAAGTGATATCATTTCCCTCTAAATTCACCTTTTGTTTACTTTATCATAAATAAAATAGAACTGTGCAGGACTGTGAATATCAAAAGAGACCACAAACAGCTCTCCTGAGGTAATACCTGTCCATGATAGAAATTACTCTTTACTATTTGTCGAAAGACCTACTTTCCAAATTTCTTATTATTTATAAGTTGCATATATTCCCAGTTAAACAATTTACTGACATCATTTGCAGGCAAGTATAAGGACAAAATACTTGGCCAAGAAACTTAGAGAGAAAATAGGCAACAGTAAAAGCGGAGATTGTACAGAGGCAAACAAATATGGCTCTGAGCCGTGCTGTGACTTAGAACTTTTTCAAAGACAGAAGTATTTTTTTCCAGTTATCCTTGTTGCTAACACCTGCTGGTGGAACACATCTTGAAAACAACATCCCCCAAACTGGAGACTTAAATGTCACATCCATGCTTCACCTTGAACATCAGCTGTTGATGCTCCTACAGTTAGCTCCAGTTAGCTGCTGTATAAAGTCAGGGCAGCTAGAGCCTAGTCATACCAACAATCTTGACCGAGGAGCACATGCTCTCCCTTGCAGGGCAGTGGTTGTCTCAGGGAAGATCTTGCAAGAAACCTTTGATCTTTTCAGAATCCATATCCTTGAAGGAACAGAACTATTTCCTGCTTGTGTACCAGTTAGCTGTTCTGTATGTGAAATTTCCTTGCGAGTGGAAAAGGTTTAGCTAAAACTATGATTTTATAGGTATGGGAAAACCCACATTTGCCTTTATTATGTCCTGGGAGGCAATTAATAAAGCCTAAATTATAAATGGTAGGAATAAAGTATGCTCCTAATCCTATTTATTTGTATAGCTGACAGAGATCTCTCAGGTTACACAAACTTTTACCGTTCTGTATTTCAGCTTTTGATCCAAACAGGAAACCTGGTGCTGTTTATAGAGTGAATTTGTTGCACATTACAGAGGACATTGCATCTGTTCATAAATTATAGGATTATACTTGTAGACCAATGTATTCACAGGTATTACAAAGGGTATGCTGTGAATTAACTTTTAGACAGCAAGTGGTGAATCCATGTACTTTTGGACTGGCTCTTTAAGAATGCTGCACTACTTAAAGGGCTGACATAAGAAGTATTTGATAGGCTGAAAAACTGACAACTTAGACTCTTTCTTTACATATCTCAGTGTAGTAAAAGATGTAAGGTAGATGCCTAGGTGATGTTCCTCTATTTAAATGTATAGGGCTTGATAATTATATTGGCCTCAAAGGTATCCCAGGAGAAGATTGCCTTCAAAAACAAACATCATATATCTATCTATGTATTTTGCCTGTAGTAGGAAAATGTACAGGTAGAAACTCTTCTGAGATGTTTGTGTTGAAAAAAATCCATCATAGTAGAATTTTTTTCATATAATTAGATTTTTTTGAACGTTTGAAGAAATAAAGCCACAGATGTGATGAATTTCAGTTTTAATTTGGCTGAGTTACAAAACTGCCAAAAATTCTCAGAAAAACTTATGAAAAGCTGATGCAGTTGAGATCTGTTTGATTTGTTTATTGGAAGTGGGGTGAGAGATAATGTTCTTTGAAGGCAATTTTACAAATAATTCCTACTCTTGTACACTTGGTCAGCATTTCAGCATGTGACTAATAACTAGGCTCATGGACAGGGTCTTTTATTTTTTTTAATCCCTGATACCCTTGCAGCAGAAATCATGCATCTTGTCAGTTGTTATAAAGACAAATGTTCTCCATTGCTGTACTGTCAGAGCATTTCAGTAGAAGCAGAAGGGTAGCATAGCACACCTGTTAGATGCATGGAATATACTATTTGTCTTGTCATAGCGGCAGAATCAGGTGTACCCTGAGAAGACAGGATATTCAGCACAGGAAAAATGGAGATCTGCTCTTCATGTTGCTGTTGACCGTTCTGCTGCCATCTGGGCACCTCCTCAAGGCTCTTCAAAAAGTTAGATGGAAATTGAGATTTTTCTCCAAAACTGCTATTTTTACATGTGGAAAATCTTACTTTTAATTTTGAACAGATCATATAGAAAACCAGTAAGCTATATATTCATCAATAAATACATGCAGTGTGACTTGGAGGCAGAAGTTCATGATCATGACCTTTCTTCTTTTATTACATTCAGCTTTTGAAGAAACAGATGGGGTTTAGCTTAACTGTTAACATAAATTGCCATATGGAACAAAACACAGCTGATTATTATATTAACACCGATTTTAATATGTTTCATCATGTTATTGCAGCTCCAGTTGTCATGCTATTCTGTTCAGTATATTCATTCAAGAAATGTAATGTTGTATCTTACAAATTGAGATCCTATTACAAACATATGGTGTATGAATAGATTTTGCCACCTGGTGACTGTTAAAAATCTGTAAGGAAGAGATTGCCATAGTGTTAACTCCTCCCTGCTGGAAGTCAATTTTCCAATCCCAGGCATTTTAAAGAAACACTAAGAGGTGGAAACTCTTGACTTGCTGCTGTGACAAAGGGTTAATTGTGCTAATTGCATTGTAATACCTGCTCAGTTTAAAGTCTTTCCCTGTTGTGATTGTCTTGGGAGTCAAATTGTTTTTAAATTGGTTTGTCACTTGAATGCATTTGGAACTTTGTGATTAGGGTTGTGGAAACCAAGATAATGTCTAAGTTACATAACAGTTCCTTCCATAATCAATCACTGTCTCATTTTAGATCTACCTAAGAAGATTCCTGCACACGCGGGAATATGCCGATTGAGGTAATGGATGAGGTAAGCTAGCTGTTTGCTGGCTGTGAATGTTTGCACTTATTTCCACCAGCGAGTGCTCTATGGAATATTTGTGGGTTTTCTACTTTCTGGAGTTGGGCCCATGACCTCCGTGAGTTATGGTGCACTGTGAAATGAGCAGTTAAAAAATATGCCTCTTCTAAATCTTCAGAACGTTTGCTTAATTGTGTTGTTCTTATCTCCTCTAACAAACAAAGAAACAAGGCTGCAGACCTTGCTCACTGACCGCTGAAGTCAACATATGGATTTTTACGGGCAGTGCACCAGACCAAGAGATCTGGCTATCTGCAAAGCATGTGGGAAGCCTGTCTACTCATGGCAGCCTGTTCAGCTGTGCCTGGCAGAAAGCACATAGAAGTCCTGTGAGCTTGTTCCTTTATTCATAGTTTGGTAAAGGTATTGAAATGTATATAAGATAGGGAGAAAAGGATGAAGCTACTAGTGAGAATATCTAATTAACAGGCTGAGTTTTAAGGAAGTGGCTCCAATGGTAATTGGTGATTTTGTGAAAGGTAGTGGTACCTATGCTCTGTAATGATCTGAGCACCATAAATGCTGAAGATAGATGGGTAGACTTGATAGGAATACAGTTACTTCAACAGTGTTACAGAGGCCAAGTAAAGGGCAAGTAATTCCTTAGGGGGGAAACTGATAAAAGACATCAGGGTAGATTGATGGAAGAAACGAGAAATGGGTTAGCTGAAATTTATTGAAGACCTGTGCACTGCTTGCTGTGGATAGAGTGGAAATGCGAAAAAGAATTGAGTGTCAGTAATAGCCAGATAGACAAAGTAAAAGTGGCTAATGGGGAAAGTATACTGAAGAGGTGATTCAGATATTGGATGGAGAAATGCATATAGGTGGAAGATGGGTGTACAAAAGGCAGACATGGGAGGCTGGGGCATGGTGGATCAGCAGCTGAGAGCTTGAGAATTCAGGGGCATGTGACGATGAGCAGCGAAGAAGGCAGAAATGATGAACGAGAACAGTGAGCATTGCAAGCAGGCAGTGAGCTGTGATAGGGACGGAGGGATGAATTGAAAGCTGTGTGGTGATGAGGCCTTTGTCTGTTGATATGGTGTGTCTAATAAAAAAGTAATTACCTTGGCTATAGAGTGCTGAAAATATGGGGATTTTTTGGCAGCAAAAGATAATGCAATAGCAACACAAAGAAGTGAATTTTTTCCTGAGCACAAACTCAAATCACTGCACAGTCAGCCTCTTTAAACCAACTGTGCCAGGCAACCAACAGGAAGACTATGGAAAAAATAGGGAAGCCTTCTGTATCTAAAGCAAGCATCAGAAGAGTTATCAGAGCTGGAAACAAAATAAATAAGACATCAATGACATGTCAGGCCATTCATGTGTCCCGCTCCAATGCATTTGTGTCCAGTTGCTGCATCACAGAAGCTTCTGGATATCCAACATTCCTTGTTACATAGTGACACGTATTCATTGGGATTCCTTGGCTGTTAAGGGAATTGAAGGGAAAGTCTAAAGATTTTGTCATCACCAGCATCTCCCTCTTGACTTTGGTACAATTATACCTCTCTCTGTTTTGATCTTTCTAAGAGCAAACTATTTTGATTTTTATTTTGCAAGCAAGAGTTTTTATTCATTCATTTTCTAACCTGCTCTGGACTTGCTATTTTCCTTTGGCTAAAATTTTGTTGAAAATAAGTGCGGATTTGTCCTATAGCCTTCTATTGTATACCTGACTCATGCTATTTCTTTTCCCCGTATAAATGCTTAAATCACTGGAGTAGTTGTTAATGATGAAAATACTATATAGCATATGGTATCATGATGACCATATAGAATTTTACAGTCAAGATAAACTATTGTCAGTATGTTTTCTAGTACATTTTGTCAGATATAAACTGCATTTAACACAACTTGTTAGTGAGACAGAAATGTACTATATCAAGCTATTTTTCTGTGGCTTCTAAATGACTTTAAATCAAATTGTATCCGATAATTACTAATGCTCCATTAAAGATCGGAAAGGCAATTTATTAGGAACTCCCAAAAGTATTCTTTAAGCAGTGCAATCTGTGTTTGGTTAAAAGTTTACATATAATCAATACAAAATTATAGCAGCATAAATAGTTAAACAGTTCTCAGTTAATGTTACACTTGAATCTGTTCTGCTTTTTACAACTTGAAAAATGTAAGTTACAAACAAAGGATAGCTGAGGTCTTGAGGAAGGAGGATGTGCTGTTCTGAATGCCACGTGGAATAGAAGAGCATCAATCTATTACTAGTCAGTGATGTCTTTGTACTCTTTTTTTCATCTCCTGGAGGAATCTTAAAAGTGTTATCAAAACAAGAGCAACAGAAAGTTTTTACAGCATGCTAGTTTTTGTGCGAGAAATGTTTAATATCATTCCATGGTAAGAAGTGATTCCAGTTTTAATTAAGGTCCAAATCATTTCCTCTCTAAACAAAAATAAGAGCAGTAAAGCGGTGGGTGCTGAGGCTAGAAAATAAGTATTTCATCCCCTAAAATAAAATTGAGAACAAAAAACCCTCCAAACAAACCACAAGTGAAAAATAAACTAAGGAAAATTACTTTCACCTCCACCTACTCTGCCAATTTATTCATTATGACATCATTTACTTCTGTCTAAAAGGCTTGTAACCTTTAAAAAAAAAAAAAGGTGCAAGGCTAAATCACTCATCAATTTTACAGCTTTGCAGGTTAATTTTAGCTGTTTGATTATGAATTGAACGTATGTTCTACTTAGTAAACTAATACGATGGATTAGTCATAGCTAGGTTCAAAAGTTGGTTTTGTTTACAAAGTGGTGTTTTTGGGTATCTCTAAAGAAAGACTTCCAAAAGTCACATTTGTATCACAAGTAAATAGTACAAATGTCAAGCTGGAAACATACATATTAATTCTCTTTCTTGGCAAATAATGTAAAAGAAATCAAAAGTCAGTTCAGAACACTGTCCTTAAGAGAGAAGTAATGATTGTGCAAGTCAGAGGAAGGACAGAGGAGGGTGGTCTGTTGATTTCCATTGTATTAGTCCAGAATAAAGAATAGATGTTTTGTATTTCATTTGGAAGAACGTAAGCAGCAAAGTATTTGCAAGAGATCTAACCAGCATCCCATATCACATGTACCCCATTTGTTTCTCTAGCTGGCTCTTCGAAAGCCCCAACTGTCTGGGCTTTGAGAAACCCAGGCAAAAGAATTTCTCTTCTTTAGGGCTTTTTCTCCCACCTAAAAGCAAAGTGACCTATGAATTTTCTCCACAGTAAGTTTCCATGTCTATCTTCATGTGAAGAATTTCTTCTGCCCGTAAGTACTTCATGCAGACAGATGTGCAATTTTTTGGCAAGTGAAGGATATACTGTTTGGCAAAAACGTTGCTTTTCTGGTAAAGCCAATTGAAAGCTGTGGTGCAATGAACTTGCTTGCCTAATCACAGATCAACCTCAGGAAGAAAGACCTGTATTTAAGATCTACAAAAAAATAAGCCATCCTTCCCTACCTGAACATCCTATTTGCTTTAGACATAAAATCTAATTTCTTAATGAGGGTATATGAGGATCTTATCAACCTGCAGTTAATGATAAAAGCAAATCTTATAAACAGACTTTAAATAACACATTAAGTCTTATCACTGATGATATCTTTAATTATAGTAAAGCAAATTGTAAGACAGTCTAATGGGAAATACAAATTACTTGTTAAAATTATTAACAGAGTTAATGTGCTTACATTTGTTTATGTGTACAGGAATCATTTCAAATATTTGACTGCAATGACAATATGTGTAAAGATCAATTAAAAGTCAGGAAGATGAGATATTGGATTTTCAGACCTTAATAGGATTTCATCTGCACTTGTTATATTATGTTATCCACTTATAATTGAGCTTCCATCATATCATAAAATCTGTCACTTCACCAATTTAGATTTCTAACCTCTAATGAAACTTCTATTTGCTAAGGAGAATCTTTGAAAACCACAATCCTGGTGGAGCTGTCTAGTACAAGCATTAATCTGCCCCACTTGGAGGTTGGGGTTTCAGGCTAGCAACACAAAAAGCAAACGTAGGAGTGGCAATGCCTAGGTAATTGCCTACTTGCCTACTTGCCTCCTTGCATCACTATCCACGGAAGGGACTAATAAATAACTTAGATGAAATAAAAGCCAGTTTTATGTACAACAAGGAAGGTAAAATGGCAGGAGGAAAACAGCCAGAAGTCTGTCTAATATTAGTTCATTAAATTCAGCAGAATTAAAATAAGCACTATAAATGTAACAAAATTACTTTTGTTTTCTTGTTTGCTGAGTCAATCCTGTGCCAGCTAAGGATTTCTCCCTGGAATAGGTCTGTGATAACCCTTAATCACCATTTTCAAGGATCCACTTGGAGTTCTTCAGAGTTGCTAGTGGTTTCCATCTGTGCAACACTGATGGAGATCTCCTGTAAGCCATGGCCATGGCCCCACGTCATCCAGCCTTGTCTATCGTTTGCATTGGCTGATGAGATGTAGTCCCCCCCATGGAGCGATCTATTGGCACTTTGGCTGGGAAAGTGTGAATTTTAGGATGACATCCCTGTTACATGAATACAGACTCAAAAATAGTATAAAGACAGTGTCTTCCAGTTATCTCAGATGGAAGTTACTATAAAGAAAAGTGATTGCTCTAAACAAATATCCTTGTAATTTAGCTTATCTTTTTCTTATTTCCATGCAGTATTCCAAGACAACAATTTGTGCATAAAGTGTACCTTGGCCAAGGTATTTCTATAGACAGCTAACATTTTAGCAATCCTTTATTATAACATAAGCTTAACCTTGAAACTAACAGATGTTGCTTAGAAATGATCTGATGTAAGGTAGTCTATAAAGCCAAGCTTAGATGATAATGAAAAGCAAAACACCTGACATAAAGGATATACTAATGCTGTGTTTGAAAGCACCTATTCATATCCAGTTTTCTAGCAAAACAATGTATTATTTTTAAAAAACATTTTGGAAAGTAGATTTTTTTTTTTCCTGACATGAATCTGACCCTTATTTAAATTATCCACTGCAAGAGATTGTCTCACTTGATTACACCAGGGACATTAAGTAATATGCTACAAAGATACTGCATTGCACTCTGTCTTCTCTGGTACTCTGTACAATTGCTTAAAATAAAATTTAAAAAAAATATATTTTTAAAAGAAAAGCGGGAGAGGGAAAACAAAAAAGGAGACAGAATATGAAAGAATATGTTCCAGGTTCTCTGGTGGTATAAACTCATATCACTTCTAGCCAATCTCAGATTTATTTACAGAGCCAAAAACAACTGAGCAGATTTTTAATGACATGACAAAAAGCTCATTAGGAACAAACTTACAAAATAAGCCAAAGCACATATGACTAAAACTACAACAATTTTTGGGAAACAAATCTCACACCGTGGTTTGTCCATACTGACTGGCAAGTGTTCTCTGTGTTACCCTGGTCACCAGTTGTATTGCTCTTCTCCAGTTGAACAATAACTCCATTTTAAACTCTAGAGCAGCAAATGTATTTGTATGAATGTAGACACCCATGGCTGCAAGGAGAGGCTGTGGGCATTGTCGTTCCCTACCAAATGAGGTCAGGGAAGGCTCTAAAGGCCAGTAGGAACATCCAAGACTACTAGATATCATAGAATGATAGGGGTTGGAAGGGACCTATACATTTCATATAGTCCAATCCCCCCGCTAAAGCAGGTTCACCTCAATCAGACCACACAGTAATGCTTTCAGGCAGGTTTTGAAAACCTCCAGAGAAGGACATTGCACAACCTCCCTGGGAAGACTGTGCCCTCACCTGAACAGGAAGGAAGTTTTTCCTTAAGTTTCAGTGGAACTTTTTGTGTTCCAGCCTTTGTCCATCACCCCTAGTCCTGTCACTGGACACTACAGAAAATTGTTGCCACATCCTCTTGACATTCACCTTTTAAATACTTGTAATGAGATTCCCCCCTCAGTCTCCTCTTCTTCAGGCTGAACAGCCCCAGATCCCACAGCCTTTCCTCATAAGGAACATGCTTCAGTGCCCTAATCATCTTGGTGGCCCTGTGCTGGATTCTCCAGCAATCCCCTGTCCCTCTTGAGCTGGGGAGCCCAGAATTGGACACAGTACTCCAGATGAGGCTTCACCAGGGCAGAGTAGACGGGGAGAATAATCTCCCTCGACCTGCTGGCCACGGTCTTCTTGATGCATCCCAGAATTGGCCTTCTTGGTCACGGGGACACATTGCTATCTCATGTTTAGTATGCTGTCCACCAGAATTCCCAGGTACCTCTCCAGAGAGCTGCTCTCCAGCAAGTAAATCTGTACTGGTGCATGGGGTTCTTCCTTCCCAGGTGCAGAACTCCACACTTGCCCTTGTTGAGGCAAGGAACTTCATGAGGTTCCTCTCTGTCCAACTCTATCCCCTCGTCCAGGTCATTGATGAAGATGTTGAATAATACTTGCCTCAGAACCAACCCCTGTGGAACTCCACAGGCCACAGACCTCCAACTCGATTCTGTGCCATTGATCACCATCCCGCTGGGCTTTGTCATTCAGCCAGTTCTCAGTCCACCTCGCCATCCACTCATTCAACCCACACTGTCTGAGCTTTTCAATGTGGATGTAATGGGAGACAGTGTCAAAAGCCTTGCTAAAGTCAAGGTAGATGACATCCGCTGCTCTATGTTCATCTAGCAAGCCAGTTACACTCTCATAGAAGGCTATCAGGTTGGTCAAACAGGATTACCTACCAATGCTCTCATTTAGGCCTGTCTTCTCTGAAATATTGAGTTCCCTATTCCCAGTTGAGCATTGTGAGCACTGCAGTTGCTCTTGGGAGTTAACAGCTCAGTTCCTGGTAATTTGTGTCCTCAGCCTGGGTTAGCATCCCACAACAGACAAGGTCAAACATTTCCTCACCACACAGTTCTCCCTGTCTGAGCATCTGGGCCAGAGACTCTCGTCCTAGTGATGATCTTTTCAGCATCTTGCTGTCCCCCATGCTGGTAGGCTTGGGATGCTGCCTTCTTGTCCACTACCTTTTTACAGACAACTCAGTCTCACTGTGCCAGCTATGACAGTTTTAGGTGTTGAGTTTGAAAAGGTATCAAATGAGAGTTCATATTTCAAGCATAGGACTGATATTCACTAGGCAGTGAAAAACCTCTATTCCTTTTACTGACTTCACTGTAATTTATTTAATTGTTTTGGAAATACCAAGCTATGTATCTACATCCATATCCACAAGAATGTTATTTGAAAACCTTCTCATTACTGCTTTTTTTTTCACTAAAATGTCCTGATTTGATATGCTCTGCTTTTCATTCTTAGTTTTAATAAAGTGTTTTGAATGGACCTATCTAGAATTTTAGAAAAAGAAAATTAAAAAGCTATCTCTACTCTTTGTAGAACTAGGTTCTGGGTGATGCTTTAATACCCATCTCATGCAGTGTGGGGCTTTACTTGAGGCAATTGTTCCCACACTCCTATGAATGCTAAAAGTGATCATATCAGGGGAATTAGGATTATGCAGATCTGATAAATTGCAAGTGTAGGCATAAGTTAGGGTTGCCTCAAGAGTGTACGAAGCGTTGAACTTTCAGACCCAATAGGCTAAAATTTGTAGTTTCCCCCTTAAAGACAAGGAGCTGCTTTCATTATTTTATTTGCTGGCTTGTTACTACGGCAACATTTATATGAATAATTCATTCCTTCTTCAACTTTATCTTAACAAAGTCAAAGACTGCATTCTAAATACCAGAGCAGACCAAACTCTTTTTTTTCTTCCACTTTTTACAGCTAAAATGGCGTTGCTATCCTTTAGTAGTATTATGCCTTGTCTTCAAATATTATTGGTTATGGTCTGAAATTATTAAACATTCAGTCCTTTCCATGATGCCTGCACTTAAGAATTTATTTTATTCTTTTCATTAATTGATCTTCGTAAGCAAAAATATTTTCTAAAAAATATTTTATATGTGATATGTGTAATATACAGTCTTTAAAATCCCTGTAATTTCTCAGAGTGATTTCACTCTTGCTGAGATTTTCTAATTTAATGAGAAAGATTAACCAGATATGGTCATTGAAAGCCCTAAATTTCACTTTGATTGTGAAGTTCTTCCCTGCATCTACAGTGAAACTACTGAAAGTATCAGATGGCAGCTGCCTTTGATCACATCAATTCAGTCAGGAAAGATGCACTACAAAGCTCCAGGTACTACAGACAATGACGCAGGCCTGGCCATCACCTGAAGAGAAAACAGTTGTGCAGAGGGAGTGAATATTCTGGCACAGGACTTGGCAGCACAGCTAGCATCAGAGGGACAAAAGGTCTAATGAAAAATAGGAGAGATTCCTACCCAAGGTCAGCCCATGGGCAACAAACATTGTGGGACGGCAGCACAAAGATAGAAGGTGGGTGGCATCACACAGTGGTTGCAGAAACTCAGTATTCTGGTTACCCACTTGGGTTGAATTTTGACAACATTCAAAATTTTTTGTTGTTGTTTTCATTTACTGTTTTCACCAGAAAACTCACAGGATTACTAGGAGGCTCTTTTGCCTCCTGTTAAAATATTTCAATGCCCCTTGCACCTGCAGTCTGCAGAGAATAATGAACCTTTAGTTTTCATGTTACAAAATATTTTTACTATTGAAGGAATATGGAGCCGTTTCAAAGAATTTTTGAGTGATTTCCAGTGTTTCAAAAATTTTGTTGAAATTTAGTAGATGTTTGAAAATAAGCAAATCACTTGATGACTCTTCAGCTGTTTCACTTTTCATCCCATTTCCTCTGCATGTAGCCTGATAATTATTGACTTTAAATCATTAAAAAAAAATTACAGAACTTTCCTAGAGTTGCAAATGAGAAAGCCTATCAATACTTTTCATAATCTAGAGAAAAGCCACTTAGGGTTAGCTGACATTTTACAAAATCAAAGCAACTGTTCTGTTATATTTTTAAAGATGTGGACAACTCCTAAAAAGAAAAATGGGAAAAAATGCTCCCAGTTCTGAGTGAATAAAGATTTTTTTTAACGACATTCTCAGTCAATTTCCTATGTAATATGAATGATCAGCAAGCAGAGTTGTCTCATTTTTGTCATATTTATCAATGATGTACAATGCTAGCATGATACCCTGTGAAAATTATAAGTTGATTAGTTTTCAGCCATGTCATCTAGTACTTTGATCATATCTGAAGTTATATGCTAAGCTAGGAGAAAATAAATCTTTGCTTAGGTGGGATGCCTATACCAACACCACATGCTTGTTAGCAAGGTGGGAGAGTAACAACATATAGTTCATTTAGACTGTTTCTAGTGCTCAAGCCAGCCCAGACAGAGCTCGTTTGTGTACACAGAGCACTATTAGCTTAAGCTGCATAAGCTCATAGAAAAAAATATCTCCACCTGGATGAGTTCCTGCATGACCTACTCTAGGTGGTCCTGCTCTGGCAGGGATAATGGACTAGATGATCTTTCCAGGTCCCTTCCAGCCCTTTGTGATTCTGTGACTCTGTGCTGCAGAAAATGGTGATGCGCTTTTGATAGGTCATGGTTGAATCAGTACCAAGGCCAAATGGTAGTGGACATTGTGCTGCTGGAAATGCTCTGGTTTAACTGGTACGTGAAGCTCAGGATCTCCCCACCTTTGTGCACTGCAGACAGGTTTGCCTTTAAGCCTCAGACTACTAATCCTGATGACTTTGCCAGATCTCTATTTGTGACTGGTTTGCTCCTTGCAGCTCACGCTGTAGCCAAGACTCCAACTTCTTAAAATTAATGTACATGACTGCGTGACATTAAATAGTTGCAAGATTTCGCCCTCAAAGGGTCATGTTTTATCAGTAGACAGGGCATTTCTGTTGACAGCATGAGGTAGGCAACATGTGTATGCACATCTGGGTGTGCATATGTGTATGACGGAGTGCTGTGAGCAAGATATAATCGTCATGTTGGGCAAAGGTTCAAGGAACCAGTCTCTCTCCATTAGGTCAAAGCAACATTGTCCTTTAATGTACCATTGTAAAAGTGTGACAGAGATAACTAGATTAAGAATAAGAACTTGAAACTAACTACTATAATTCAATAGTTATTTGAATTATAATACTATGAAGATACACACCACGTCTTGTGACAGAAAAGAGAAAGGCTTTAATAGTTTATATTTAACCACTGCAACACATCCTGCAATTTAACTCTTCTCATTATGCCATTCCTTTCAATGCAGATGTACGATTTTTTTTTTCTGAGAGAGATCTGTATATCTGTGTGTGTGAAATAAGGTAATGGCTTTACAAATATCTCATTCTGGCTGCGTCCTGCAAATCATCATGCAGGGAGGGGGGAAAGAAGGAGCAGACAAGATGCATGGGAAATGACGGTAGAGGATAATCTTTTACAGCACCTTGTCACAGAAGCACTGTTAGGACCATATTGATTGCAAAACTGACTACCTTGTGGGAGTGACGCATGTTATGTTAAGGCATTGCAAACAGTGGGAAATTAAACTTTCCGTTATTAGACAAATGGTTTTATCACTCTTTAATGCTTTGTGGAAAATAGACTTCTTGGTTTGAGTTGGAAAGGAAGGCAACAGAAAACACATTTCATTCTCATTATCAGACAATACAATCGAGTTGATTTCTTTTATTTTATATGCTACAGCTTCAGTCCGCTGTTACTTCTTCTGCTCAAAGGACAGACCCAGAATGAATCTGATCATGCCTGACACCAAGTATGAAAGCCCTTGATATATTACTTTGCACTTTTGCATGCTCATAGTGAACAGCATTTTATGTTTTAATCATCCATGTTATACACAAGACTCCAATCTGGTGTTTTCTTACTCAGAAAGCCATATAGACATTGACTTTGATCATCAGGATTTAAAGTAGGCTTTAAAATAAGTCTTTAATAGTGCAGTCCTAGAGAGCAATGTAAATGGACTTAGGTATATGCTTAAACGCATTTCTGAGCTAAAAATATAATTCACATGAGAAATCTCTCAGAAAGCTGGTAAGCTCTCAGCTGCAGTTATGTCCTCTGTAAAATGGAAGTAATTGTACTGATAACTTGAGCCTTTGGGGAAATCTGTGATATAATGACAAAAACAGCTCACATACAGCATTCTCCTGAGGAATACGATTCCCTTTGCTGTCAGAATGAAAGGCATGTTCCTCATGTGACGATAGCATTGGTGTTACACATGAGAATGTGAACACATAGGATACAGGAGTAGGACATAGAGCAAGGGAGCTTGGCTTTGAGAAGGATAAGAAAGAAGGGGTATAAAATTATACCAGCCATGGTCCCAGAGCTGCTGTCCTTGACGTTTTTAGCCTCTTTATCAGAAGCTGCTCCCACAGAAAGGAGAAAGTGCAACTGACTTTGCCTTTTACTTGCTCTTTCCAGGGCCTGAAAAAGCTGCTGTTTAGGCTTGATTTATTCACTGAGAAGTACTGGTTGAGAAAGTGGGAAAGTAACAGAGGTGTAATTACAAACTTCCTGCTTAGTGGGAACCTGCTAAGTTACTTCCCCGAAAGAACCTGTTGGATCCATGTCATCTGCAGCAGCAGGAGCAGGAAATCTCTGCTGGAGGGATTCAGTCTCCCAGTTCTGGGAAGCCATATGCACTAGGAGGAGCAAATAGGGACAAAGTGGAGGTCAAAATGAGCTTTTATATCAGCTGCTCTCAAGTAGGGTGTTGCTTGCTTGGTGACCAAATGGAGAAATCCACAGGTTTGGCTGACGTCTTCTCGGTAACTTCTAAATTTAATTTTAAAGTTAAATCTTGAGTCTGAATTCTGTGATTATGTTTTAGGAATCAGTTAGCATACCAGATAGTGTATTTTTCACAAAGAGGGAAGATCTAGATTCAAACGCAATGTCTGAGAATCCTAAATGGGATGGATACCTGTGGGATAATCTAGTAATTGCTCTGTGCTTCTGTCTATGCGTATAGACACAGAAAACAAAACAAAACAAAAGATTCATTTTTTCAGACAGTTTCCACATCATTTCCCATTCCACCATGACCATGCTGATCCTATCACTTATTCTTCAATATCATAAACAAGTCATAATATATTAGTGAAAGCAGTTGCAAAGAGTTCATATAGCTGACAGGAATGCTGAGAAATAGGTTATACAGCATTGATCTCCCAGGAGACCTTAAATAACAATCTAAAATGTATGGGACAGCGATCACTGGGTTTGTTACTGCCGTTTCAGCTTGATATTTTGCAATTTATAGTTTCTTGATAAATTGGAATCCATTCAGCTGGTTCATATTATGTGGGACTATGGAACTGTCTATGTTACACTGAAGGATTAAAGTGAGGTGCAAATGATGGTGTCTAATGACTTTGCTTAGCAAATTAATGTAGATCTGAAATTATCTCTGCCCCATTAGAAGGAATAAGATGCTACAAAACATCAACATGCAGACAATGAATTAGTTCAGGGTGTCTCTCCACTCCAAGATGACATTCCAGCCCCTATTTTCAGAATTTCCCACTTGACTGTTTGAAACTATTGCCTTAGGCTAAAACTTGTATTTGTAAAACAAGGTTTCAGGTTGGTGATATATTATTTTCCAGTCACATTTTTAACATTGCAGAAGGGGATGGGGGTATAAAATCAAGTTGTCATTCAATTTGTAATGTTCTGGGAGTATGAAAAGGAATATTTTCAGTTTGAAATGTATTTTCCCTCTCTAATTAGTTTCTAGATGTTGGTAACAATGTGATTTTTCTGTTAAAGAATTCCACCGGTACAAGTGGACATATCATGAAACATTTGCAAAATATTTTGGAGGGTTATGCTTTTCAAGCCAGCATCTCTCAGACTTTGGATTGGTGCCTTGAGAAAAATTTCAAAAAACATGAAAGTTGACAGTCGTTTTGTTTGAAAATCAACCTGCTACACACAAGTGATAATTTTCTTTCAGTGTGAAATGCTTACAGATTTCATTTGTTCGATATGGAAGATTTTGCACAATGGAATTGCTGATCTGCCACCATTGAAGGTTTGTAGAGCTCCTCTCTGCAGAAAGGACTCATTCCTTGATCCACGCTATGTAATGGACTTCAACACTCAAAACTGCATGAGTACCATTTAGGTGTCTCTTTCTGGTCACTTTGTGAACATCCTGCTGCTGGAGTAACTGATTGTCATTTCACTTTGTCCTCCTTTGCTCAGTAACTGCACTGAAAATCCATTTGGCTGTTTTCCCAAAGAAGTCATGTGAACAAAACCTCTCGCCAGCTGCTGAGTGTGTTGGCCATCATTTGCAGCAAAGCAGTATTGTGCATAGATTTTTCTGCTTATTTATTTTTAAATTAGATCATTTCAGCAACCTGTTTTACAACCTGGCTTCTCAAATGGAGGAGCCAGATTAGCCCTAGAGCGGGGCTGAGAAGGCTGGCTGCCCTCCTGGGAGCACAGAGAGGGCAGTAGGAGGTTTACTGCCTTCAGATCTTGGTACTTGACAGGAGCTAAGCTGAAGCACCTTCACTTGCCCAAAGCATGTACTGAAGACATCAAATCTTCAGCATCATTTATTTTGTTCTACACATCTGGTCCTCTGCCACAAATTCGTAATTGTAGGTGTAGCCAAGAGCAAGTTTTGGCTGCTGTTATTGAGAAAAAGGATGAAAATGCTGAAAAAAAATATTCTTTTCAAAGCAGGTGTTGTGCCATTCAGTTGAAGTATCCAGTTCTTTTTTGCCATGATGCTATTGCAGAACTGGGATAATGCTAGTGACTGTACATTGCCCATGAAGCTATATGGATTAAAACAATGTCTTTAGTAAGGGTTTTGCTCACTTAGATATGTAGCTACTAGAAACCTCTTTTACCTGCTTCTATAATGATTTCTTTGCTTTCCTGCAGTCTCTTTATGTAGCAGCGCATTCTTGGCTAGCCCCATTCAGAGACAGGATACAGGACTTGGGACAGATGTAAAAGACCCACTACTGGCAGGACTCTAACACGAAGTGGAAGTTGGGGTCAAGGACACTTCCCTTCTTCCTGTTTCATCCTTTCCCCAGCATGAAGGAGGTCACTCCTCCTTCATCTTCTCCATACAATTCATGTCTCTGTAGGCTTTAATCTTACCACCCCTCAGCCGACTCTCTTCCAGGCTGAGAAATTATCATCTATTCTTCTCTTCTTGAAAGGATGTCACAGCCTGGCTCCCTGTTTTCTTCTCCCGCTTCATGTTAGCCAGGTCTCTCACTTTGTTTTCTGAGGTGACTAAAATCACACATAGTCATAAAACTGTGTGTGCCCTGAATCTGCAAGTGACATAAGGTCTTTTCTATTTTGCTCTGATAACTTTTCCAATAACTCTGAATATCTGATTCACCTTTTTTCATCCATCATTGTGCTGAGGTGCCTACAAATCCCGTATCACATTCCGAGTAATAATTGGTGAGTTAGAGCTCATCCCTTAATATGTATAGTTTGAGTTATTTTCCACACATATACTCTGCTTCATAGTTATTACCATGGAATATCATTTGCGATTTGTTGTTTGACCCATCCAGGAACAAAGGATCACAACCAGCCATAAGTACCAAGGGCCTTTGGAACTCCCTAAGGACAGGGAGACCTCTCTCGCCACATGCTCCTCAGCAAAACAGATAAGACTACTAAACTTTGGGAAGAAAACAAAACTTAATTTAATCCACCAACAACAAAAACAGAAGAAGTAGAAAACAGTGAAGAGTGGTATGATGATGAAGAGCACAACCAGCCCTTTAAAACCACCTTCCCCCCACCACTCCACTCATTGTGGCGTCAGAGCCCTGATGCCTGTGTTTTTTCTCCTCTCTCTGAGCAGTGCAGGGGCTCAGTGAATGGGAGTTTCAATTAGCCTTTTCCTGATGGATCATGCCTCTTATTTCTCCTGAGGACAGACGGGCTCCTCGTCAGCCCTCTCTGCTCCAGTGCGAGGTCCTTCACACTGGGCAGCCCTGCATGGGCCGCTCTAACTCATGTTTGTCTCAAAGGCTGCTGGTGCCCTGCCCTCCATGGGTTGCAGGAGCACAGCCTGTGTTCTCACCATGGGTTGCAGAGGAGTCTCTGGTCTAGTGCTCTTCCTTCTTTTCTCTTTCTCTGACTGTGAGGTCTGCATGGTTGCCTATATCTTGTACTACTCCTTCACCTCCTCTTCCAGCTCAGATTTCCCTTTCTTAAATAACGATCACAGAGGAGCCAGATTGGCCCAGCCAGGCTGGAGGTGGGTCTGACTTGGAGCAGGGGAAAGTTTTGAGATCTGTTGCAGGACTGCAACACTCTCACTCTATTACCAAGCAAAAAGCAAACCCATGAAACCATTTTACCACTCAGCCACATAATATCTGTAGATGCTTCTGCAATTATTCATATGTAGTCTTCAAATGTGGTCACCTCATTCTGATCTATAGCTCAGTTCTAAATATGCTGAAGAGCACATATGCATCTTGGACCTCATAGTAATGTTTGTGCACTGTGAAAACTGAGCATCTGTGCTTAGCTTGTAGTACTTTTTCCCTAGTACTAATTCATTTTCTAATATCTTTTAATTTCAGGTAATCACGTGCAGAAATTTAAAGCAATTTCATATCAAAATGATTATAGCTCCTTGTCGCCAGTTTGGAAGGCTGAGTCTGGGACTTCTGACAGTAAGTGTTGTTCTGAATTCTTCTCTTGGATTTCTGGTATTTGTTTGAAGTTCTGATGCTTTTTTGGGATTTCTTCATGATTTCTCCAAAACTGCCTCTTGATAAAGAAATGAAAGTATTTTTGTACTTTTGTTATGCAACATGTCAGTATAGTCTTTATTTGGTTTGTAATACTATTATCATTAGTATAAATAGTTCCATGACTTGCAGAAATCAAGCAGCCTCTTTTTTGTAGACTCTTTGTCTAACAAGGGTCACCCTTATTAGTCTTTCAATGGGATCACTGACAAGACTTCCTTCTGCATAGCTATTTGTCTTTGCAAGCCTTGTGGAAGATTAAAGAAATCCTCCTTTTTTGTCTTTGTCAAATCGGGTTGAAACTGGTTTCAAAAGTTGCATGAGAAAGACAGGTACACAGATATGTGCATGTGGTGTGACAGCATGAACCCTTTCCTTAGGGGGCTGGGCTAAAAACAAAGTACAGAGGATGTACTCTGAATAGTCCTGTAGTCTTGTATGCTCACTCCATTGCCTGCATCTGCCTCTTTGTAGTCTTTGTCAGAAGTCTGACATCTCGGTGTATGCATAATGCATGCTTCAAAAAAAGACAAAAACCACATTGCTATATATATACAGGCATATAATAAGAGTGATACATTAATTGTTTTATGAGCTTCTGAAAGTATTTCTATAATATCAGCTAATGTTGAATGTAATAATGTCAGTTTAAGCAAAAGCAGTTTCCATGGTTACACTAGAGGCATTCTAAATATAGCAGATGATGTAACCAGTTACAGGGACTAGATACAAGACTGCTGTGTATTTCAGTAAGAAGTTTTTTCTCTGGAGTTACCTGTGAGAAAGTGTCTGTATTACTTGAGGATACTATTTTTCAAATTATTTCTGTTGTCCCATGATTTTCTGCTCCTCAGAGCCTTTCCATTTTTCCATTTACAGGCTGGTAGCTTCTGTATAGTTATTATAAATCATATACATCATATCACTTTAATGCTTTTACAGAATTCTTAACACCAAATGTAACATTCCAGAAAACAGTTTCCACATCTGGACAGAGAAATATTGTCATTTTTGTAATTTCTCCTATCCCATTTATTAAAACCCTGTTATCAGCATCTGTCATATCTGTCTATCCATCTTATCTACCTATATGTCCATCTATCTTTACTCCCACTATGTCTCCAGTGCTCTCTGATCTGATTTTGTCCAGAGAGAAAAGAATAGCTTAATGATCCAAACACATCTTCTTCTCCTAGATGTGTAATAAAACATTCCCCTTCCTCACCCTCAACTAAGAAATTATTTCCCAATGGAACAAAATTCACTCCATGAAATTTGGAATAGCTACTTAGAACACAATGCACAAGAATGAGTAAATAGGTAGGATGAAGATTTGTTGTCATCGAGGGGTAAGAGAGGGAAGATGAAAATATTCAGGGAATTTATTCACAGTTGTTTGTCCAGCTTTCCTTTGTGTCACCTTCCTGGCCCTACTGGGTCCTGCTGAAATTCCGATTTCTCTCTGAGAGTATAGTTCACAGCAAGTGTTAAGGGAAAGTAAGTCACTTGCTACAGGTAGGGCAGTTTTCTTCTACAGTAAGCTTTTTTACTATATCTAGAATTCAATCATTCCTGTTTTAATCAAGAATTCCTTTCCATTCCCACTGTTTGTTTTACTGTTCTACTCCATTTCAACCTTTATTAATTTTTAAAAGGACACGCTGCATTTCAGGAGTCCTAAAAAACATGGTAGGTTAGATAAACTGGAAAAAAGTCCCCAGAAAACACTGCTATACTTTTTATCAGGGTTTCCTCGTTTATTAATAGCAACCAGTCAACAATTACTTGTCTTCTTAGAGCAGGGTCTGATGAACATGCTGTGTTTCCAGTATCAGCAGAAACAGCATTCCTATTGGCAAAGAGTGACAACGTATGCAAGATCCTGCATTAACAGCTAGAGGCTAAAACTCATGCATCCTATTGCCTTTTCACCCCTTTCAATAAACCTGTTATTAATCTTTGTTTCTAAACATTTTTTTTTCTGGTGCAGATAGCCTGAAGACGATGATGTGACAGTGACGAAGGACTGCAATAAAGGGCAGCTGAAAGTTTTTGGGGTGAGGTTTCTACATTCACAAGGCAACAGGCAGTGGCTGCATTCGATGAACAGAAATGAATTTTATTTTCAAAATATGAAAGCTCATAGAATTATAGAAATTATGGAAGAAAATGATTTATTGGGTCATCTTTTCCATACTGGAGGCTGTGGCAGCTTTGTCCATGTTTTATAAGGTACTTTCTGAGTCTAGGTTTAAAGTCTCAGGAGACAGGACTTAATGGCTTACTGTGAAAAACTGTTCTCCTGTATAGCAAGTTTCATTATCAATGCTCAGTTTTATATTTAGCTGTGAATGTCTCATTTCTGAAAAGATAATCCTACTACTGCTCCTGCTTTCACCTGTGATATAACTTTAATCAATTCATTTCCATCCTCAGTGTTCAAGTGTTTCTTGTATGTCTGGATGGTTCATGTTTCTTCTTCCTCATATTTGGTGCTTGGCCAGTCTAGCCATATATTTAGGCTTCTCACCTTTCCATATATGTCAGGCCCTCATATTGTCAATTAACCTTTCCTGGCAAGTAACTCGTCTTCCAGGTAGGTTACTGATGTAGTTAAGTGAGATTTAACCTAAGAGTGAAATATTTCCTGCAGTAGAGTTAACCACGTTGAAGGCTGCAGATAGTGCTGTATTTCTGACTGGAAGCTGGCAGTAGTAGATTTGAAGGGAACTAAATGTAAGAAATACCTGAATAGGGTAAATGTCAATTAAACAGACTCATTAGTTGAAATCCTAATCCCACTCAACAAAAAGGCTGGCTGCAACCAGCCTTGATGTCTCTTTGCACTTGTAATCAGAGGAGAGTTGAAGCCAAGGACTCTGTTTTTCAACAGAGTTGCTCAATCAAGTCCAAATTAGGGCTGTTGGATGAACACGTGCCTGCTAATGATCACTTTCAAAAGCAATAATACTTTTTTCTTTTTCTCTCTCTTTTGTAGATCTCCTGATCTTGCCTATCTGTAGGTGTAAAATACTCAATCTGGCATTCAAAACTCTGGAAGGAGAGGAAGATGAACAAGGTGGATGCAGAACTGGCAAACGTGGTCTTCCCCAATGGACAGAGTCTTCCTCCAGCAGCCACTGATCTGCCCTAGAAAACTGCCAGCCCAAACCACCCTTTACCTCTTCTGTGAGGTCTTTTCTCCTCACTCCTGTAGCTGTGCCAGTTGAGCAGTTTACATGGTTGAACTGCAAAGGAACAGACAGAATACCTGTATTTTTTACGGTTTGTGGTGGTTTTTTTTTTTTTTTCAGTTGTGCCTAGGCAAAATTAACAACTCCAGAGTAAGTTAGTCAGTACTCTTTCAGTGTATGTACTTGACTCAAAACCAGTGGGATTCATTTAGTGACTTGTAACCTAACAGTGATTTCTCTAAAACTTACCTATGGTTCCCACATGTAGAGTTTTGCCACTAATTTTAGCAGGCCAACCATTCTGTTCTCATTCTAGGATTTGTGCAGAGGAAGTGATCAGAGTTATCATGCAAATCTAGGCTAGAAGATGTCCCAGGAATCTTCTAAATAGACTGGCCCTGGGAAAATTAGATGAGGGTGACATAGTGTACCTGGCCCTTTCTACCCAAAAAATTTTTACACCTAACAAAGTGTTTGGGAACCTTGGAAGGAAGCTGAGAAACAGAATCATCCTTCCCAATCAGTTTTTCAGTGTTTCAGAGGCTTAAGACAAGGTGAGAGATACATGGTTTAGGCAGCAATTTTATTACTTTTCCTCATCATCATTAAACAATCCAGAAATTGCTCTACAGTATAGGTCAGCCACCCTCCTTTATTAATTTCAGCCAATTTGTGGGCTGCTGCATCCACTTTACAGGCATCATGCCAACTTGTTGTCAGTATCCCATTTTCCTTTCTTCATAGATGAGCTATTAGGCTGGAGAGAGGTGGTTTCTTTTTGCTTTGAAAGCAGAGCAAAATAGTTTGGCATGGGGAAGGACTTCACCTGAGGTAAGACAAAGGAAAAGTAAAGGAAGGAAAATGCTCAGGAGAAGTTGATTAAATAGGAGTTTGAAGCTGAGACAAGGGCAATGTAAGGCCATGGCACTTATAGGCAAGGAGAATTTTCCAGAATTGCCCCAGCTCTGTCCCCTTGCTATGCACAGCAATAGATAAAGGTGTCACCAAAGAAATGGGGTATATCTTTGTGTAGTATGTTTCCCACAGTCCCCAGCTACACAAGGTCTCCATCAGCAAAATGTCAACACAGACCTCAACTACTCACAGACCAAACGGTGAAGCCATCAACCTAGTTTCCTGTTATAGTATGTAAGGTGAGCACTGGGAGGCTTCAGAGGGCAATAGTGATCCTCTCCTCTGTGAAGATGTGTGTACCAAAGTGCTCTGAGTCCTTTAAAATTCCAGAGCAAGGCAGGCTGCTATAGGTCCAAATACTCATCTTTCTGGCACAAAACATCCTCACAGTATGGAACTAGGTTACCATGTCTGGACAAGAGCTATGAGAAATATCCTTTGGAAGCATACTTTCTGTTTTCTGCAAATCGAGAACTGAATGTAGGTGAAAGCAGTGGTGTATATGAAGACAAGCATGCTGAGAGGCCCTAACTTGCCTGTGATCATATGTGACCTGTCTATTTGCAGTCCTGCTATAATCCTGCCCATGGTACTCCTGGTCTCATGTGAATTTCAAGCTCTGGAATATTATAAACATCTCCTTCAAATCTCAGATATTTTCTATAGCTACTCTACATAAATGCAACCTCTAGCTCTCATAAAAATGGCCTATACTTGCAGCCTCACCTTCTTTCTCTTTCTTCTCCATCTGTTGTGAAACCTAAGAGGCTAAGGACATGTTTCTGTTGACTTCAAAGCCTGTGTTACTGTCCTGCTTTTGGTGTCGTTTGCTCACTTGGTGTAGTTTTGGCACAACTAATATAATGTGAAATACAATACTGATGGTCAAGATGGAGGCTGGACATACAGAAGTGGGGAGCAGATCATAACAAGCATTGGTTTGTTTCAACTTCTTTGCTTGTGCAAAGAAGTGTAAGCTCAAAGGGAGTGTCATGTTTTTTGCATGGTTGGGTGTCCATATACATGTGTCAGGCAAGTGGTAAAACTGAGTGTAGTCTTCCCATGTGCTGTTGGAAACAGAGCACCCCAAACCACTGCTCTTCTGGCAGCTAGGTGAATGGCATACAGAACGCAACTATCTCAGTTATCTTCTGGACCACAACTGTGGAGAAAAGGGATGACAGAGAACTTGAAGGGACCTTCTTCAAAAGGAAAATAATGGAAAGGGAATTTCATGGAAAAAATATCCTTTCTAAAGGAAAATAATTGTGGAAAATCCAAGCAATTCTACTGTTTTTACTGGTTCACTTTCTGCTACTGTTTCATCTGTGAGTTATTTTTCTTTTCTATACACACTTCACTGTTTCTAACTCCTTAAAGCCTATCTTTCTGTTCTGCTGTGCAAAGCATCAGGGATGCATGGTAAGTTGATTATCCTCTTGAAGCAGCTACCATAACATTGAGATTCAGGCATTTTCTTTATCATTAGCCTAACAAAGCATATAGAGTTGTAGCTAACTGGAAAGATACAGTACATTATTATTGTTATTATTTCTATTTCTGAAAACCAGGACACCATGGTGTGGGGAGGGGGTGGGCTGCATCAATGTGTAGACAGACAGTCATTTAATCTGAAATGGAGAGCAAAATGTAATTGGTAGACTTAGATTCATTAGTATGCTGCAGCCTGGATCTATGAATCCTATTAGAAAAAATATTAAAGGGCCACTGTTCAGGGAATTGAAGGTGGCACAAACAATTTACTGGAGTTTTTTGTCAATATCTTGCAGAGGGGTTACACCTTTTTGACTGTTAAGTCTAGAATGCAATATTTAAGGAGAATGTACTCCATCAGCTGTACTTGCAACATAGCACATCATCCTTTGAAATATAAATCTTTTGAAAACAGAATAATTTCTTTGTTAGTCTTCAGTATGTATTCGTAGGCTGGAATAGTTGTTTGGTCTTTCATTTTCACATGGCTTATGTGAACCAAAGTAGAACACAAACAACACAAAAGCCAAAGGGATAATGCCATTCATGTTCTTACAATCAGACACAAGGAAAAAAATAAAAAACTCAGGATATGTATGTTTCTTTTGCATACCTCTAATTAGTAAATGGAGTGAATGATAGTCTTTTCATTAAAACAGAGGTACAAAGAAAACTTCAAGGCTTCATACATTTTTTTTCTTTACAAAAATATTAAGTATTTAAAATAATTGAACTATTTATTTATTACTTATAATAAATAGTTCCATTTTTAATTATGACTCAGTTGAGTCAGATTTGTTGCCAGACTTAATGATGAGCCCCTTAGCACAAGGAATTTTCTCAGTGTACTGGAACTGATCAAAAACTCCCTGAGAAAAATACACCTATACAAAACTTTGTATGTATGACAGTAGTGGAGATACATGGTACCCAAGCACTTCTTTGAAATGGTGTTATAAAGTGGCTTTGTTTTAATACACCAAGGTATGACTTAAAGCAAATTGAAAAAAATCAGTATTCAACCCCCTAAGACACAATATACCTTTGCCAAAAGTCACAAATTAGACGCTCTGAAAAGATGGTATAGTTTCTTCTCTGTTCATTATTTACAGGTTTAAATGATAAGTTTTATTTGGAAGAAACTCTTCACAATTTTCCAAAACTACCACATATGCAGTTGCTAAAAAATAGTTTAGAAACCCTCTTACAAGCAAAGACTAAGGAATCATCATAATTCCTATCTAATACAGAGATGCCAGCAGAGACATTTTAATGTATTACATTTAATCACAATATTGTAATCCATTCACCTAGAAATTCATTAATCATAATTCATGCTGCAAGACAGCATATTAAAATACAGTGATAGTGAGCAAGCAGGTCTGTGTTCACAGCAGTGTTATTTAAACAACTGTATACACTTGTAGTTATGCAATTAACCTGCAGTAATAATCTTTGTTACAACTATTATACATATCTCACCTGGAAGATGGCCTAATCTGACAGTGTAAATACCAAGGAAATAAAGGTTTTTCCTATACTTGTACACTATTTCTCTCCTGTAAATTAAACAGAAAACTTTTGAGGACTCTCAAACTCTTCATGTTTAGGTAGAGTTTTGGTCCCAATCATTTCACACTCTAACCGAACCTGAAACAAGTGCTTACAACTCACAAGTCAGAGATTCAGACATGTTAGAAAAACAGATAATTTTGCTTCTTTTCTGTTTATACTTTTCTTTTTTATTGTGTTTGTCATTTAGCATGGATGAGGCTTCTATCTGCCTATTCTTCTAGGATGAAAATGGCAATTGTGAAAATTGTGAATAGTATTGTCATGTCATTAGGAACATTATGAATTATTTATATAGCATGCACAGGGTGCTAGATGTTTTGTATGCACATAATCAGACGACTCTCCATTCCTAAAGACAGGAGTTGTTACTGAGGAGTTATTACTAATAAGTAAAAGGAGACTGGGGAAAGATGCAAGCATACATATCCATGTCAAAAGTATGTGTTGTAAATTCTATAGTCTTTTTCACGATTTTCTCTCATTTCCCCATCATCTAGTTTCATAGTCAGCTGCGCCCATGACTGCCCTTGTACTTGGTGAATGCAGCCAGCAGATACTACAGCAGTGCACTGCTGGTCCCGTTCTTTAGAGGGCTTTTGAGACACTAATGTTGTCCTGGAGAGTCCTATGAAAAGATGGGAGCTAGTTCAGATGGTCAAGTTGGAAGCAGGAGCTAAGATCATACCTAGAGCATCCATGACCTCCACCATTCATTTCCAGCACTGGATCTCAAAGCAGAGTCTAGAAATACATTTTGACAGATGGCCTGCTACAGCCACCAGCTCGCACAGGTGCTGGCAAGGGCCTTCATCTACATGTGAACCACGCTAGGACAGGCTTAGGCTCAAACCCACAACAAGCAGGTCCTTTGAGCTAAGAAGATGAAACAATACACTGCCATGCATAAAAGGATGGTTGATGCTCAGCTCCAGAGCCTTGAGGACATGAGGTATTCAGGCATTTCCCAGCACTTAGGTGTGAGCTGAGTACTCCAAGTCAAGAGAAGAAAAACAAAAAGCTTATCACCTTGATAGGCTGAAACATTAGGCTTGTACCTCTCACAGAAACTGTAATCTAGTATGGCAGTTGGCGTTTAGTTTATTTGCGGAGACAATCTTTTTGCTGCTGCTGGTCAATGGGGCATACTTCAAATGCTGCCTGCAGACCTGGAGGTGATCCGTAATAGGTGACTCCTGTAAAAAATGACAGAAAACTCATTTGCTGACAGCTGTGGGAATGGAGGTTTTTAATAGAATAGCAATTTCACAATACCTTGTTTATCCTCTGTGATTTTTATGTACAGTTAAGGAAATTGGCATTCAGCATCCAGCCAAGCATGGGAGGCGTTGTGTGTTGCTGGTGTGAGGAGAGGAGAATCTGATGTTGCAGGAGCATCAGGCCACTGCAGCCTTGACCAGGGAGCAGCGTGGTAAGCCTAACACCAAGGCAAATATGAGATGACAAAAGATTTAGGATAAGTTGGTTTTCTTTGCACCAGTTCACTACAAAAAGCCCTTCACAAATATAAGTACCAAAACTCTCTTAATTATATGAAAACATGACAGATTCTAGTAATTTCAATGTGGGCACAGGCATGAAGGTGACCCAGGTACATCACCTACAACAGAGATCCAACCATTCCCAATATTTTCTCTGTGAAAGTTTACAGAAAATGCCAGACCCTGTAGTATATCTGACAGAGCCCTGTGGGGGCCATGAGCTCTCAGTGGGAGAGCTAGATCACATTCTGCCACCCCAGCCAGGAGCAGGGTAGATGGGGGTCACTGTGGCAGCCCCAGTCCTGGCCATCAGGCACCTCCATGGGGGCAAGTCGAGGCTGTTCCAGGCTACCACAGGCCATGGCCATGGGTTGGGGTCAGAATCTGGGCTCAGACACAGTTCTGGACTGGCCGCACACGGCGGTAGGGGAGAGCCAAGCTCAGGCTGAGCTGTGGGTCTGCAGATGGTCCTGGCTCAGGGATCCCATGGCCAGGTAGATCTGGGCTATGAAGAGCAGGAGATCAACCCTGCTATGGTCTCACTAGGGCAGTGACTGATGACCCCAGGGGACTGAAATGGGGTCCTGAGACCTGGGCAGGGTGGGAGGAACTCCAGGGGTCCACACAGTGACAGTTGGCACTGGGGTGCCCTCAGGGCAGTAGTCAGTCACAGCTCTGTGTGTATTCAGACAAATGCAGTTACAAACCAGACCTCAGAAGCACGACTGTGAGCACTTAGAAGTAATGATATGATGGGAAAATCATTGTATGCTGCTATTTAATTCTCTCTCTACTCCCTGGAAAGCACCTATTTTGATGGAGAGAGTAATATACGTGCTTATGTTTGAAGGAAGAGACACCTTGAGTGTATGTGTGCTGTTTAGATAGCTTATACATAAAAGCTTATGATTCAAGGAGCTGACTGTCTAGCTGAGATAGGCAGTACCAGAAGAAGCAGCATTAAACTGGGAGATGAGATAGCATGCAATAATGCAAAGGGAAACAAGCAAAATCCTCTTGGCGAGTGTATGCTGTGGGTGCAGATGTTGCAATGTTAAGCTTGCACTTCCCAGGTTTCCTTACATAGGGGCTGAGAGACAAGCCTGGCCCTGCAGTGATAGCAGAGGCTGTCCAGAGAATGAAGCACTGCATGAAAGGACCTGAACTGTAACCACAAGACTACTGTGCACAGTGCAAGAAAAAGATACAAACCCCAAAAAAGCACTGATAGAAGGGGAATAAGCACTGAAGAGGGGCAATAAGAATTGATAGTTGATAAAATATTATGACTGTGAAGTTGCAGAGGAGATGAAGTCTATGGGGCAGAGAGTAAAAATAGAGTCCAGAACAGGAAGCTGAGGTATCTGATGTAGGGGGATCTCTCAGAGTCTGAGACAAATGACTGCAGGTCCCTGGATTTCTGGTTTACAGACAGGAGAGAGTCATTTGCAAACTTTAGATTCTGCGATTGGCAGTCAAAATGAGTATCAGCTTTGCAAAAGAAGGAAAGTAGGGATCCATGAGAAAAGGGAAAGCAGATATTGTTATGAGGATGACCTAGTAGCTACGTACGTGGGGAGAACAAAGGAGAAAAAGAGAGGAAAATACACAAGGGGTACAGTCTCCCTCCAAGCAATGAGAACTAGCCTGGTGGAGCCTGCAGCTAAAACTGGAGCAGAGCACAGTAGGTCAGGCAGGCTGGGAAAGCTGGTAAAAGAACACCACTGTATTTAAAATTTAAAGAAAAAAGAAGACAGCTGTAAATGTACTTTTGACAGTTGATTTAACTGCTCACTTTTAATTATATTTTGTCATTTGAAGTGAAATGTATTCCCTTGAAATATTTTATCCTCATAGCTCTTAGCCTTTCTTCCAATTACATTGCACCCATTCTCTTAAAGATTAACAAGCTTTAATGAACTCTATTGTTGTTAATTCATCTCCCTTTTATTTTGACAGTGTGACTTTTGTTTACAATTAGTACAGCTAACATTATGCAGGGTCGTGTGGGTCGAAAGAAGAGGATTTCTATTCAACATGGTAAGAAAACAAATGAGTCCTTTCCTCTGGAGTGCTTGTTAGTTTTGTTTTGCTTTGTCTTGTTTTGTTTTGTTTTTAATGAAGAAAAATCTCCCAGAAATAGATCTTCTGGTGGGACTTAATCAAACTTATGAGTCTGATTCCAAAAGATACCTTTGAAAACTCACCTTCTCTGCAACATACCTCTTGAAGTAACTAGGCTTCATAGGTACTGTGGATTTTTGCCTAGTTTCTTAAGGAAGATGGATATAATAATCCAGTATGCATTTGTTTTACCTATAGATTCTCTTCGAGAACATTTTGAACTCATTATTTAGTTTCAACTAGATTGGAAAGTGGAATGACAATCTTAAATATATTAAATTCCACATGTTTGATGAAAATAAACAGCTGCATAGAAAAGTAAGACTTTAATTAAGGTGCCCACCAAGAGAAAGCCTGCAGCATGAGCTTTATCCTTATTAGACAGTGAAGACTCTATGATAGAGAGAAGAGAATAACAAATCCCAGCCGCAGTCTCAGAAATCTCCAATCAGAACTCATATTCTGTCAGAGAGTAGATAATTCAAGAAAGAAACCAGCATTGGGATGTACTGCTCGCAGGATTTCTTCTTTTACACCATTATTGCTTTAGTTAATTATTTTATTCATTTGATGCTGAAAATGCCTAAGGACTGTGTTTGATCCCTGTCAACCTCCCCATATTTTGAAAGAGCTGAGTAGCATATGCCTAACCTGAAATAAAACGAAGAGTCTGAAGAGTCTGAAGAGCCATTTGCGAGCCAGTCTGACCAACCTTCATGGGCCACGGGTAGCCAGACAGGGCTCCCTGAGAGGCCAACCTAGCTGTGTCCCCCTTCAGAACAGTTCTAAGAGCACCTGCCTTAGTTCTGACAGCACTCTTCCTTAGTGTTCAAACTTTGCTTGTGATTACTATACTCATCTGCCAAGTGGTTGAACAACCACTGCTCGGTTCTGCTTTGCCTGAAGGGCCCTCCCAAATCCTCTAGCCTTCAGGCCCAGGACTGCTCTGGGGCAGGGACGGAGGTACCTCTGAGGCTATGCCAGTGTGCACTGAATGAGTTGAGATGATGCAGTAGATTGGCTATAATGCTTTATACTACGGGTTCAGAGGCTCACTTGGGATGACAAACTCTACACTTTGGTCCATGTTTTGAGGTTGTTGAATTAAATAGTACTGGAACACAGGCCTCTCTTCTCACAAGTGTGTATGCTTTCCTTAAGCTATATGGCTTATAATACTTTCGAGTTTGGTCTATAAATGTCTCTCATCAGCTCCTTCTTCCTGGTTCTTGTACCTCTCTTACATTATTTTTGTGTAGTAACACACCTTCAACATAGCAACTGCGACTCCTTTCCCAAGCTAGCCTATGGCTTACTGGTTTTGTCTCTGTGTAAGGAGAAGGAATAATAATACGTAACAAGAATTACATCACCACTGAAATTGACTTCGAGAACTAAGACTCTGCTCAGGCCTTGGAAAGAAAGAAAGAAAGAGTACAGATGTCAGTCTTCAAGACTGTTTTGGTGATGACTTATGCCTGAAAGACAGGACTTAAGATTTTTTTGTTATCATTAGATGCACATGTTAATTAGCTGTAGGCAGCTCCTACCCAGCATGCTGGCCATTTCTGAGCTGTGTTGCATACAAGAATGCCTGTATGATGCATGATTTTGCAGTGTCATTGGAGACGAGGCTGGACGCACTGTCAAGTGGAGAAATGGTGGTGTGTCATACAGTTAGGGTGTAGTTATTGCACAGGGCATTCCATGGCCATCTGTGCTGTACTGGATCTGGATCTGTTGTTCACCCACTGCAGTGCAGAAGTGCTGTAGCTTATGTCAATTTGCCCTCTTTCACAAGTTTATTGCAAATCCTGGAGAGAGCTAGGTGAAACTTTGCATGGTGTTGCAAGACCACCTATGCTCTCACACTAGGTTACATGAGGGACCTGGAACCCCAGCAGGAGAAGGCGTATAAGAGTTCAACAAAGCAGAACCTGGATTTTAGTCCATTTTATTTTGAATCTGACTTTTGGTGTTGATCATCAACGTCTGTCTTTAAATTAATTATTTTGAATGTTCTGAAATCCCATATTCTGTCTGTCTTAGCAGCTGTATAATGAATTGAATCCTCCTATAATTCAACCTGCAGAAATATAAATAGATTTTGCTTTGGACTGCATTTCCTTTTCAGCACAGTATTTGTGGCTAATTGCTGTCTGCATGTTTGCATTTTTACATCAGAACACAATTAGGTAGGTACCATGTTGTCATTTTCTTGGTACTTCTGCTGGCATTCTGCATTCCCATGCAGGGAGAAATATTTGATCTACTAAAAATGGTAACAGTGCATCTTTTTCCCTGGCATGCTGCTGGCTATTCAAGAATGCATGGGTCGTACAATCCTACAGCTTCACCTCATAGGTCACACACACCAAGGCTTTATGAGCTGCTGGCTCCTTTAGTTCCTGCAGGACCCCTGGTGTTAAAATGTGACAAGGATGGGGAGCTGGCACTTCAACAGAGATCCCCAGCATAAATAATGATCACAAGGAGCATAAGTATGTGGCTCTTCAAACCTCTTCTGGATAATATGAGAGGTTGATGAATGTGATATTTTTCTTTTTAATGTTCAACTGTCCTTGGCATAAAAATCATCCCAGGCCTATGGCATCATGGAAGTGTCAGATTCAGAACAGTGAGTAGCATGAAAAATGTGATGTTCACAATTTCTTTTTTAATACATTCATGCAGAGGAGGTACCTTTAGATTCCTCTGGTGACTAGTGAAATGCAAACATAAAACAGTTCCCATCTTTGATAAAGTCAAATATCAGACTCTTGAACAGAGATCAGACTCCACAGCAGAACATTTAGATGTAGGCACACACAACTTTGTTTGTTGTAAGTTTTCTCCCAGGAAAAGGGAGATGATCAGTGGTTTCAAGCTGAGCACAGATTTTAATTGCTTAGTTATTTGCCAGGAGGTGGTAGTCACTAATATGTGACTGCACTGTACAAATTACTTCTGTAAACTGGTATTTTTACAGGAACATGAACGAGATGCTCAAACTTCATTTGAATAGAATTGGAGCAGCTGACTCCTTAAATCCCTTGTGAAAAGCATGGGTATAGCCTATTACCACTGTACCAGAGGATGTTGGGAACACTAAGGATTGGGATTTTTTTTCAGAACCTGAATGCTGTTAAGTTTGAGCTATTTCCCATTCTGTGACAGCAAAACAGATTAATTGTATCTCAGGCTCCATTTTCAGTATGTTTGTCACCAGATTGGATGAATAGAATTGTAATCCTTCTATTCAGCTGAACTGCAGCTTACTGCATGACCTTTTCAACAAATGTATTTTAATTAGCTGCATGTTCACCTTCTTCCTACTGCTGAAAGCAGGAAAAATGGATTATTGACAGTATGAAGTATTATATATTTAACCTTTTAGGCTGAAAATTTGGACTGGAGTGAAACCAATCTGTAAGGACAGCCACCAATATTGTACAGGTCAAACTGTGTCTAATTCACAGCTTAATTGTATACACTCAGGTGCATACAGTGTGTGTCTCTGGATCACAAAATATTTATGGTAATTAAATAGTCTTCCAAGTTTTCTGTTCTTTCCTGATTCTTCTCTTTCCTCTTTTCTCTAGCAGTCTCAAGCTCTAAATAAAATATATTTAAATAGCACAACAAGGATCCTCAGTATGTGATTCATGCAGGAGAGAGGCAACATCCAGAACATTTTCTCATTTGCAAGGACATCTAATGCTAGCCCATCGGTAATGTACAGCCAGGCCCAGGGCTGGCTTCTGGTCAGGGAGGGGGCTGATTTAGAGACACACTGGACACTCCTAACCGAACTAATTTGGTTTTTACAAAAATAGGTGGGAATCCCAGAGAAGAGGCTATGTTCTATTGTGGGTACTTGGTGCATCTTTTTCCTCTTCTATCTACAGTTTTAAAAGCTTTCAAAAGCTTCTTGTTAAAAATAAATAATTTTTTAAAAAATGTTGTTAGATCCCTGTGCACGTGATTCTCTATAAATGTTACAGACATCTTCACAAGAGGATAGTGGATCTTATCCAACTCTGCTATTCACCACCACATCCCTCTGGAAAGGACCCTGGAATAAATCACAGGCAACCAAGGACTCTTAAACTTTTTTTGACCCCAAATTGCTATTTTGTCCTTGGGACATCACATCACCTCTCTGACTTTCCTTCCCAGCCTTTTTCTGCCTTGTCACCTCATAGCATGGGCTCTTGCAGGAGGTGAGTTAGCTTCACCCATGTGTCTGCTTGCTGCCTAGCAAAATGGCACTGCACATGATATACCCACTGCGCTGCAAATGCATTGTCAGCACTAACCCAGGAAAAACAAGGGAAGAGGCCTGAGTGGTTCAGCCTCAACCAAAGAGAGAGTTCATATAAAAAATACAGCATTACAAGGGAGCTTTCTTTCTTCAGTCCTCTGTCCTTCCACACCTTGACATAAGTTGCTGTACCAGAGCCCACACTGTCTGCTCAAATATTTGGTAGGTGTGCTGGAGCTGGGCTGAGCTGGGAGGAGGGCTACCACTGGTACAGGCAGTGCAGTCACGGCATGACATGGCAGGCTTGGACAGCCATGGAAAAAGAGGTATTTGCAGTCATGGTTGCTCAAAGCATAATTTGGACCCCCATAGAGGGAATTGTGAATAACTTCTGGTTTTCAGGAAACATAAGTGACAAGGTATCAACCGCAGCAATTGGTTTCTATCAGCTTATATTGGTTACATTTTCAAAGCTATGTTCAAAAGGAAAAGGGCAGGAAACATAATGCTTCAATGATACTGCCATTTGCTAGATTCCCTTAATAAGCCAGCTGTGAATAGACGAAATTGCTTTGTGAACCTACTGCATGAAGCACACGTTCCACGCAGAAGAATAGCTGCTGAGGTTAGAAAATGCTCCATGGATCAGCGGAGCAATTCTGTCACCAGAACCTCAAGTTAAGGTAGCTCCTTTGGAAGGGTGTGAAGGAGTGCATGCAATGAGGTCATTTTGACCTCGTTCTGGCCAGACTCATGCACCTATAGCAATGATGAGGGCAGGAGGCTAACCCAGATAAGGGAGAACAAAATAAGTGCCAGTTTGATATACGAGTACATACCAAGCTTTAAGCCTGGCTCCTGCCCTTTTCTGTGTGTAATAAATGAAATGACCTTCCAGTTAAAGTGTAAGAGATTGGAAAAGACAAAGCAGAGCAGCGAGGCCTTTTTTCCCAGTGTATACTCACATTAGAATTCAGCTCTCACACTCTTGCAAAGGAAAACTGTAGCTTGAAGAGAAAACAACATAGCATTAAGCCATCCTGGTGTCAAATATTGTAAAAGAAAACAGTTAACGACACTGCATTCTCATTACCAGCTTTGGGTATAATAGCCTCCCTCCCTCAATACCAAACAGGATTTCTTAGTGCTCTTTTGTGCTTAAGTCTCCAACTTGGCAATTCCACCCAGCCTGCTGCTCATAAACTGTAACTCCTTTGTCATTCCCAGGTATTTTCTGTGGTTTCTGCTTTTATTGTGACCCGAAACTATTTTATGACTGAGTTCTATTGTTGTTCTGTGTACAGTGGGTAATGAAACACCTTTATCTGCATCTTTTCCTTCTCTCTTTTATTCTCCCAGCTTAATGACATTACTGTGAGCACCACTGGGACTTTTATGCAGATGTACTGCATACTGGAGAAGATGCTGTTTCAGGATAAGCCATTACTTTTTGTTGCCCCCACAGGCCTGGGAAAGATAGCTATTACAAACAACTTCCTGCGACAGTTACCTCATGAAAAATATGTTGTATGTCAAATTAACTTCTCAGCACAGGTCTCAGCTAATCATACCCAGGACATCTTCCTAACAAAACTCGAAAGATACCTAGAGTTTTAATTAAAATCAAATATGTAATTGTGCTTAGTGTACTCCATAGAGATTAACCACAAAATAATATTAAATGCTCTCCTTCCATTTCAGACAGAATAAATGAAAGCTGATTTGTATCTCCATGTAATGTTTATTACCAGGGAAACTACACTTTAATTGATGTTGACAAATATTCTGATTTATGAGGTATATAGAACGGCACATAGTCCGGAAAGCAGATCTCCTTGACTTCATCTTCTTAGTTGTTTTAGCTTTAGGAGAATGAGCCAGCTGCCTGTCCCTGGTTATTCTTCAGTCTAAAGCATTTTAGAGGGAATCACCAGATTGGGTCCCAACTAGTAAAGAGAGCCATCTGTTACGGAAAGATCTGAGCAGTAGGCTATACATGATACTCGCCAACACACAGAGGGCAAAAAGATCAACTGGAAGAATGGCAGCATCCAGGGGATTATATCTAGAAAATGCTTAGCTCTCCAGCATCTAAATCATGCATTTTTAATTCATCACATGGCAGACAAACAAGTAAACCATTAATTGGCATGATAAAAGCAAGCTCATACCATATTCTGCACCTTTCAACACGGACAGCCTTGCTTGCCAGCCAGCCTAGACAAAACTTCAAACTCTGTGTTTGCAAGCACCAGAAATGAGATCTGAGGACAACACCATACATCCATTAATGCATAGCTAAATAAATGAATAAATGTGAAGAAAAGGTGCTGAAAGTGCTTAGTGCATTACTTACTTACTGTAATAATTGTAGCTTCCCTGAGCAAAAAAAAATAAGAATTTGAATCCACTGTAATATAAATAGTTCAACTACAAAAAGAATACATTTTTATGCACATTGGAGTTTGATAATTGCTGTTATGAAAAACGACACATTGTAGTAAATGGAGAAATATATCCTACCAACAGTACAAAGGATTAGAAAATGCCATAGGATATTTGCTGAGGGGCTCACAAGTCACAATCATTTTCATCTCTGGATAGTCAAGACTTTGCTCAATGTATTTTTGTTTTATGTTTATGTGTTTCTTTAAGCTGTGTTTTAAAACTTCTGTCATCAAAGACAATATTACCATACTTCAGGCAGAAGATTTGGCATAATCAGACATCCAAAAATGATCAATTTTAGTCCTGGCAAGGTTACCATAAGCTTGTGCTCAAGCTCTCTGAGGTAGGCAGCTGCACTGTTTTAGTCCACGCTAAAACAGGATTTTTTACTCAAATGAGGAAAGCTCTTAGGATGAAGGCTTTTTTCAATTTATAGAAAGTACATATGCAAGAGCAGAGCAGACTCTAGGAAAGTGCTAGCTCAACACAGAGATGGTAAAAAATTGCCAAATTTTTGATTACTTGCATTTTGATTTTCCAGTTCATAAAAATTATTTGAGAAGTCCATCTGTTTGGGTGATGGATTGTAATAGATTAGCTATGAAATGAGTAAGAACATGCAGATTCTAAAAAATGTAATATATGTCTGGAAAAGCTGTCAAATATTTGGGGGGGAGGGGGGGTAAGTGCCTTTCATGCTCTTTTTGTATCTGCTTCTGAGCCAAAACTGCTGAAGAGACTGAAACGTAGTGTTCCAAAACTGCGTGAAAGACGTGTACTTTTTCTGAATGAGAAACAGCAGCTAGCCAGCTCAGGTAGTTTTGTGGACTAGAGGTTTCTTTCCTGATCATGCCTGTCCAGGATCACTCAAGGTTATTTGTTAGAGGGCAGAATCGTAGTGGTACAACTTGTAGTGTTGTTTTCCAGAGCCACTTTGGCCCCCTGAAGCAGACAGTGAACATTTCAGAAACTTTTACGCAGAGTGAATCTTTAACATATGCATCTACAAACACTTCCTGGGAATGAAATAAAACTGTAGTACAGATGTTGCAGAGCTTCATTTTAAGGTTTCCAGTTGATCAGAGAGACTTGTAAAAGCAAAGAACAGAGAAACTGTTCTTGTAAGAAAGGTCATTGTTTGTATTTTATTAACTTTTTAATTGCTAACATCTGCCACTAAATTGGAAGCCTCAGCACAAAGCATGTTGCATTTTATGTGCAAATCAACACAATCTAGCATTGCAAAAGTCAATGATACAGCACCTGACTAGGTCCACATGGTATAGGTACCTGTCATCTGGAGATGGGTGCTGCAACAGTTTAGATGTGTGGCTTGGAAGGCTGTGCGAAGCCATGGCATCAGGGAGACCCCTACAAAGTATCTCCTATGCAGATGTTCATGAGTGAGGACCAAGGTGAGCCTGGACAGAGTGGAGTGCTCTCCTGCGGGCATAGAATTGCTGGTTTAAGATGAAAGAAGACAAATATAGGTCTACTCAGTCAGTCATAGGCTGAGACCAGGGAGGAGGGAGATGGTAATCCCAGAGGAGTGAAAAGGAAGAAGGGGAGTCATTCATACATGGTTTTCAGGCAGAGTGGAGGCAACGGGTGGCTGTGACAGTGGTGCACGGTATACCTTCAGCATAACAAACACTGCCAAACTGCTTGATCAAAGAAGTACTTAAGCTACATACAGGCAACTTTCTGGTCTATAAATAAATCAGCTAAAGGAGAACCCATCCTGGATCTGTCAGAGCGATTCAGTTGGTGATTATTTCAGTGGAGTATTTGATCAAATGACTCAAACTTCCAGGCATTTTGTCAACTGACTGAAAATGAACACCAGACGTCTGACTACATGCCTGAAGTCACGTACTGAATTAAGTAGTCAAATAAATAAGGGAACTAACAGTTAGTGCACAGTGTGTTCTCAAAAATGAGATTTTCTTTCAACCCCTGATGACAAAGATTGGAGTGCCCTTCTTTGAACCAGTAGGGGAGGAAGGACACACTGTACTTCTTTACCCACATCTGACTGGTTTCTAACTTGCCCAAACCAGTTGCTGAAGGGCAGTAAGGGGGAGGCAAGGGCTGCAGTGTCCCCTCTTCTGTGTCAGTCAAAGTACTCTGGCCTGGAACATGAAGGTGCTCTTTGGGGGCTGGAGATGCAACTTCATCACCTTCTGTGGAGCTTTACTGGTGCTACTTCTCTCTTGGAGCAGATTGCTTTTACCCACCTGCTGGAGCACATGTGGGTTGAGTGATTTTTGTAGTTTGATTACAGCTTCTGTTTTGAAGTTCTCTGCCTGAGCTATTTCACCATTCCTTGGTGACCACATTTAATTAATTCCTGGAAAAAAAGGGAGATCTTTGCCAAGTAACTTCTCTCACAGACAGGTTCTTTTCAGGGTGTACACTTAGGTCCCTGAGTGGAAATTTAGCTGCTTACAGCAATATTTTCCATCAGGGCATATAGGCAGGTTGCACTGTTAAGCACATCACTTCATGCCTGCTTGGGGAATGTGAAGTGCCATAGTGAAAGGCAGAGAGCGAACTAGCACTTTTCCACGCTTGTCTGCACAACCCTCTGGTGAGCAAAGGGAACTCCAGATCCAAGTTCTCCCTGGAGAGTTAGTGATTAACACAAACCTTTTCAGTGTTTCCTCCAGGAGAGGGATGAAGAAAAGAGAATGTACATACTAGCATCGCTGGGCCCATCAGGCACTGCCAGAGCTGGTGCATGCTGCTGGTGCCAGGATGAAGCCTTATGAGAGATTTAGAGAGAAGCCTTGTGACAGACTTCCTAGCATGCAGAACTCCAAAAGGTTGCTTTGTGAAAATGAAACACATCTGTCTTTGGGAGAAGGCTTTCCTTATCTAAACACATTCCTGTGAATTTGTCTTGTGCTCAACTTCAAGAAGAAAGTAGCTTGTAGGAACCCTCTGAGGTCCCAATCCCTCTTTTCCTTCAGTACAAGGAAACTGCCTGAGAATCCATGGCTGACAACTGTTCCACATGGAGGAAAAATGATCTACTCTGAGTATTGCAGGAACTTCCCTTCATTGCCAGAGAGAAGCCCCATGCTAATGGCGTCCTGTTGGTATTTCTGCAGGGCTCTCACATCCAGAAGGTTTAAGAACAGATTTTACTCATCTATATGAGTTACTGCTTCCTAAAAGGCCTAAGTTTAAATGAAAATTAATATATTTGTTAGCTTCCCTCTCATCTATGTTTGTTAGCTTTTCTCTTATGCACAATGTACATTACAATGAATTATAATAATAGCTAATCACGGCCTGGCAGGGATTTTTAATTGATTTAATTTTTCTCTATTGTGCTTACACGTAGCCTTAAACTTCAGTGTTTTATGAGCTTGTTAACACTCTAGTAGTGCTTGCCGAGTGGGCCTGGAGTGCTTGCAGAATAACTGGGAAATACAAGCAACTCCAGGTCCGACAGGTGCTGGTTCCCATTCTCAAGCCAAGCAGCACATGTCCTGTGTCTGGATGTCTAGTTTAGCATGATTCACATCATAGGGTCTTTGTTGTTCCCATGACCACTGTGAGAGAAGGGAGCATTTAATGAAATGACTTAAATCACATAATTGGTAGGTGGCCTGGAAGCACACTGAGGCTCAGCCCTTGAACTGCCCTTGCTGTGCTGAAGCTGACAGACTCTGCATGCTTTTTGTCAAAATGAAAGGTGGATACCTTTCATTGGGTCGTGACATATTACACACAGAATTATGACATTATTACATATGAAATAGTAGAACCTGAATGTTGCTTATGTGGGTATGAGTGATTTACATGTCAGTTGCACAGAGGGTCAGGACTAGCTGGGGTTCATCACTCTCGCCACACAGGTCTTGCTACTGCCTGGGGGGGATGTTTAGGTTTTGCCACTCAACTTCTTTTTTATAAAGCATGAATTCATTGTAATGCTCCAAAATAGTGAGGATTGTTGGTCCGTGCAGTGCAGGAAGCACTGTTGCTATGGTAACCAGTCCTGTATCATTTTTTGTGTGCTTCTGTAATAATAATAAAAAAATAGTGTGTGTGTATATATATATGTGTGCATTACTTTTATTAGATGATTGTACCTTCAAAAAGCCTTGCTCAGCTTTTTATCTTGGAATCAACAGTTTCATTTCATACTGGGTCGGTACCAAAATTATCATTATTATTCCAGATGCTGTTTTGGTGGCCTTTGTGAATTTACTGATGGTCCCAGCTCAATAGATAGTGACACGTGTCTACACTATTAGTGTCTACTACAATTAGCACTAATTGGTACCTCTATTGGCAGCGGAGGTTGGCTAGGGATTTAATTGAGAAGAGATGTGAACATGCTCTCTCTGTGTTCTTACCTTCTTTCCGCAAATATAGAGCAACACACATCTGAAATAAGTTCTCATGGTCAAAGTAAAGAGGAAAGAAAGTTTCAATATTTATTACTTCGTTTGTTCCTAAGTGGTGGCTTAAATGGAAGCATTCAATCTCTGAGACTTCCAATTTGGCACTTTCAGGTGAAATTTTCATTACTAGCCTAATTTTTTCCAGGTGCACTTCTGCAGCTGTAAGGTATCATGCCATAATTTAGCACCTGCAGTTCTTTCTCACAGAAAAAAATTCCAAGCAGGAAAAGAAAGGTCGGGTCCAGCCTTGATTTAAATAAATAAAATTTTAAAACCAACCCTGTCATGTAAAGAACAACAGCAAGCTGCTCTAAAAGAAGGTTTAATCAAGCAAAAGTGTTAGTGATACAATATTCTTTGCTGATAAACATTAACAAAAAGAAGAAGGAATCTCTCTGTATTAAATTTTAAAGGATTTTCTACAAGACTTTTGATTTGCTTGTTACTTCCCTTTGTAGGAAAATCTCCTGCATTTGTTAATTTGTTTCTTTTCTTCTTATGCCTGACAAACAGCTCTAACCATGTTATATTGTTTGCTTGTGATAGGGGAAAGGGGCTTTTTATTTATGCTTGTGAAGTTAGTTGAAAGTCTTCGAAACAGGAATTTATATCAAGTTCAAAACAGGTGAATTACACTCCAAGTATGTGTTGGCAGCTCTTTATCTTTTCCTTGTTTTCCATATTTAATTCCACCCTTGAAAGATGGAATATGCACGATTTCCCTATCGTGTCTCTCTGGTTCACATTGAGTGAAGTGTTTGGAATTAATTATGTTAAATTATTAATAGCTCAAGATTTGAAAACATTACTGGATTTGAGTAATGTTTTATCAGTCAGTAGTTGTATGATAATTCTGATGTTTTCATACAGTAGGGTACACTTCCAGCTGATAGGTAAAAATTATGACTATATGTTGGAAGCACTGAATTCAGTTCGCTGGGATGCATAATAAGGTAATGAATGTTTAAGCTGCATATTAGAACAAAAAAAACTTCCTGTTAATGAATAGGCTCTGATAGAAACAATGAAAGCAGCATTTCTTATATCATGTAAAATGAACTATAAAGAAATATAGAATACAAAGCAGTTCCATATTGGTAAGGACATGAATGACATAAAAAGTTTTTTCTGAATCAAATTCTTGTAATTGTCTAATACAAAATATTATCTGATATATCAGCTCTGTCTGTCAGTAATTAACTGATATCTAGCGAACAGTTCATTAGCCAGGGGAAAGGAAAAATACTGTTAAAACTAAGCCCTCAAAACGAAGCATAGAGCTGCTAGAATTCTTGTAGCATAAAGGGCCAAATACAAAGTTTATCTTCTGTTAAATCTTCTCGACATTTTAACTAGGACTATAAAATAAATGGTCATCTAAATCAAGCCATATTAATTTCAAGTTTTATTTTGAACCTGGTTTATGGTACTACAACTGTCCAACAACGTTTAAGGGAGAAGCGAGGCAGCTGACAAAAGACCTAAGAATTAGTTCTATAATTATTTGCACAGGGAAAATGGCTTATTTCTACATCCAGCCCACAGTGCAGTCAGTGATACATTTCATCGGCCTCATGTAATAAGCCCTGTGGAGGAATTAAAGAGCTAAGAAATATAGGATAGGCTTACAAGACAGACGACAGCACTTAGTGCTCATTTCAAACCCCGTGGTTTGCAGCCTACCTCCCCTCCTTTGCCTCCAGCTCCATGGCTCCCTGCACTTCACCAGCTGGGAGTCAAGGACACTTAATTTGGGTAGGGACTGATGCAATTTCTCAGGATAACTGCCCTACCTAGGCCATTTTCTTGGGGTTGGCACAGTTTCCATTTCTGGTACTAAGCATTAAGCTATTATGTGGGATAACAAGAAAGGAAAGCAGGGGATGTTAACTCTCCTTAAAAAGCGGTATTTCAGCTTACTCTAACGTTTGAGGACTCCTAGTGGATAAAGTCTTTGGATGGTGTCATTAGAAGACTGTAGCTCTGAACCTGCTTTTTCTCCCTACTGTATGGAGAAACCTCATGCATCCAGCTTGGGGCTGTGGTTTTCTTAAGAAGGCAGAGGGCCTAATAGCTCTGTGCAGTATGACCTAGATCCCTGTGGATGCAGACCTATCTGAGTAACAAACCTTAGTGTTAGAAACAAAATATGTATACATCTGTCCTTATATATCTAACCATAAAGGGTTGTATTTTCTAAGCTATTTAGACATCTGTTGAGTCACAACTGCTAGAGTGATTTTCAAATGTACCTCAGTAGGTCTGACAGCCAGTTCTTATTTCAAAGAGTTATTTAGACAGCCAGAAAGATTTCTCAAAGCATTTATCTATTTCTCTGAGTATTGCACATCTACTGAAAACCCAGTCGGCAGTCTTTTCCAGGGAGAAGTATGATGGTATTCATATGAATCTATAACATTAAGGTATAGAATCACAGAATGATAGGGGTTGGAAGGGACCCCTAGAGATCATCTAGTCCAACCCTCCTAGGTCAGGTCACTCAGGAACTCAGGCAGGTTTTGAAAATGTCCAGAGAAGGAGTTTCCACAACCTCCTTGGGCAGCCTGTGCCAGGGCTCTCTCACCCATAAAGAAGTTTTTCCATAAGTTTAAGTGGAACTTTTTATGTTCAAGCTTTTGTCCATTACCCCTAGTCCTATCACTGGACACTACAGAAAACGGTGTTGTCCTATCCCCTTTTCATACACTTCTAAGATACTAGTAAGTATTAATGAAGTCACCTCTCAGTTTCTTCCAAGCTGAACAGTCCCAGATCCTGCAGCCTTTCCGCATAAGAAAGATGCTCCAGTCCCTTGACTGTGCCTTGACCCGTTTACTGACCATTTTATAATATATTCCACAAGCTTTGGCATCTGATTCAAGGAATTGCAAGGAATACTACAGGACTGGGCTTCATCAAGATGACCTACCTCTTCTCTGAAAGAAGCAAATGCTTTACTCCCACTCCAACTAGTAGGTCTCCAGGTTGTTTCACCATTTTCACTTGTTGTAGCTGGTTTTTCAATACTGACTCCTTTCCTTGAATTGCCCAATTCTCCCGTTTCTTAGGTATGTTAGACATATCCTAGGGAAACAGCACAACAAATACAGCTAGAGTAAAAGTAGAATCAGTGTCTTATTTTTCACTCCTTAGCTTACCTAGTATCCACACTAGAGTACTGTATACTTTTGTTGACAGCCCAACCAAGTACTTCTGAGGAGAAAATAAGGGGTTAAATTCTTGCAAGGCATATAATTAAAATTTGTTGTCATACTACATACTGAAATGCAGGTTCTCATATCTCTCCTCTCTTCCATCTATGTTGTTATTTTGCAGTCCCACAAGTGTTCATGGTGTAATCAGGATACAGATTGGCAGAACTGAAGCAATCTGCTCTGCAGTCGCCTATAGTTCAAGTTCTCGTTGTCTTGTAATTAGCTACAGTGAATGTGGCTCCCCAGTAGCACACTGCACACCGTGACATGGTTTGGAACAAGGCACAGGGCTGGAAATAAAGAACTTCACTCCGGGTGCCAAAGCGCCTACTGTAGGTACAACACCAAAATTCACATATTGTAATCCCTCTTGCCTAATTAATTCCATTGATACATTCAGGTTCTTCAAAGTTTTGTTGACAGCCTTTAACAAAGATTTTTTTTTTCTTTTCCTTTTTTTTTTTTTTTTTGTTTAAACTGGAATAGTTTTATTAGCTTGTTTACTTCAGAACAACGTGCCACCTTTGATTAAACTCCATGTGGATTTATAACTATGTCCTCCCCATGTTTCTGTGACCTTTACGGCACATCTGATAAAAATAAAAGGTCATGGATTCCAAAAGAACTGGTTCTAATAATAATGTCAGGCAGGCTCCTCTGAAAGAGTGTGATTTCCCTTCCTTCTTTCTTCTCTTCTTTTCTTCCTCTCTCTCTTTTTCTGCTTTTTCAAAGCAAGATGAAAATTAACATGAATAAAATGAATGGTTTAATTTTGCAGGAGAAAGAAGAGGGTTTACAGTGCTCCACTGGGGAAAAAGGCTTTTGTCTTTGTTGATGACCTAAACATGCCTGCCAAGGAGAAATATGGTGCCCAGCCTCCCATTGAACTGCTGCAGCAATGGATTGACCATGGCTACTGGTTTGACAGGTGCAATAAATATTAATTAGTGTGCTTGGCTACAGAGGAGTAATGATATACACTGTTTCTCTGAAGCGTTAAATTGTAGTGTTAGTCTTTTATAATTCCTCATCTTCTCAGTCACAACAGGAAAACACTCTGAGTTACACGACTCCCTGTACAGGAAAAAGAGTAAAGGCTTATATGTTGCAGTGAATTACAGCATAAGAAAGGCAAGCCTATATGGGAGAGACGCGCAACATGCATTTTCATGTTTTTGAAAAAAATATCATCAGTATTTAAGCCAGCACAAATCAGTCTGAAATGAATTTTTAGTTCTTGGTTGTTAAGGACTAAACCAAAATCATTTGTCTTTCAGTGAATGACTTTGAGGATAAAATGCCGTTGAAGATGCCTTTCCAACATGCAGTTATTGTTTAGAGGAAGAGTATGTAATAGACTCAGATACTTTTCTGCATAATTCATGTTAATACTCGTTGTTAGATTCCAAATTCTCACTTGTTTATGTCTCATATGTCTGAATTCAAAAGGAATTTCTGTTGTTTAAGAGCAAGCCTAGTTAATCTGCAGCTTTAAAAGACTCTAGCTTTGATTGGGAAAAGTAACATAGCACCTAGCTGTGGAGGCTCCGTTGCAGCACTTGATTATTAGACAAATGTAAACATACTTTATGATACATTTAATTATATACACCTAAGATACAAAGCAGCTGCACTTTTACCAAAAGAATGGTCCATTAATTAAGAACAGGTACTTATAGTATGTTTTATTATTATTATGGTTCACAAGTATGCTTTAACCAGTCATTATACATATTACTGTACTGAAGATCTTGTTTTATAGTAGTACCTGTTTAACATTGTATTACAACTTTACATGACAGTCTCAGCCTATGTTCCCCCTCTGCTTTTCAAAAGGTATAAAAGTTGGCAGGTAGTGTCTGCATTTCAATTGGAACTCCTACATTTCTCTTTGTCCTTAACCAAATAAAATAAAAGCTTCAGCTTTTCTGTAGTACGATACAAAAGAACAAGGAAATCAAAAGGGAAACGTGGGTGTTTTCAAGTCTGATGTTTTCTCAAAACTATAGAGTATTTCTTAATACTTTCAAAGTAAAATTGCACTAGAAGCTTAAAGAACTAGGTAAAATCTTTTTACCATTTTATACTGAACTTGGGAAACAGTGATTGGGATGCATACAATTTCCCATCTCCCAAAACCCTCATTTCTAATGAATTTTCTAGTTTCTTTCCTTTTCACAGCAATAGGGCTTTTCCTTGTCAGAAATGTTCATACTACCCTACCCTCTATATAAACCTTGAGATGGAGTTTAAGAAGAAACAGGTGGGGACAATGAGAAAACAAATTCATGGCATTTTAAATACGAAGGTTTTGCTCCTTTATATACTCAGAATTACTTCTGCTTGTGGGTGCAGCTTGTCACTTGTCAGCCTGTCTGGATGAGCAATATACACAGAAAGAACAATTCAAGGAAGCTGGTCTTCACTGGATAAACAACAAAGCATTAGTTACCTGGAAGGCAAGAAGACTGGCATGTTTTTTCCCCCAATGACAGTCTATAACAAGCAAATATTTGCTGATAATGTCTGACAATATAGCCACAGGAAGAAGCAGCTGAGGTAATTCTAGGTAGTATCCTTTACTGTCAGAGGGATCCATGGCTTTCTAAGGTGATTAAACTCTTGGCAGCAAAGCCATTGAGGATGCTAAATAGGAGATTTGCTTGTAAAAGACCCACTACTGCCTCAGAGCCTGCTTTTTGTCACACTGTCTGAGTGGTTATTGCAGACAATGAAAAAGGTTCCAATTTCTTTCAGGTAAGAAGTCTCAAGGAAATCGTGCCCTTGTAGTTGCATTGTCTGTCAGCCCTTGCTCCATGACAACTTGTGAAACAGTTTTCACACAGCTATTGCAGTCTCAGAGATGTAAAAGTGTCCTAAAGACATTAGGTGTGACTCCAGTGAGGAAAGTACAGGAGTATGGCCAAAGTATGATGTGGGGTATTGGGGTGCAAGGACCATGGGGGTCATATTGAAGCTGAGTGCTGCATGAAGGAGAGAAGCCTCTCTTCATTTCCCAGTCCATGAAGCAAGTTCTTTTTTACAATGAATAATTAAGCGAGCTTTGCAACTACTTGACTGGACAATCTGCTTCATGGCATATTTTCATTTCTCTACTGGTCTAAGGCTTTCTATAAATTTCAGTCCCCTAAAGATCCTCCTCCAGACCACTGAAGCCCAACATAACAAGCTCTGCAAGTCAGACTACCTTGAACATACCCAAATACCTGAGTTGGAGGGAAAAGCAGGTGGTGTAAACTCATTCATGCCAGAATTATCCCACATGAAGGCTCCTCAAATAATTCCCAGCTGGATGTGAGTAGCTTCATCACTTCTATTTTACACAAATAGAGCAAAGAGGAGCAAGAGCCAGGAGCTAATATATGACCTCTGGAATATCTCCATCTGGCAGAAAACCACAGTTGAGGGTCCTTTGGTGAACCTCCCTCACAGCATGAGTAACATGGCACACTTTAAAAGGAATGGTGAACTGCCAGAAAGAAGTAACAAACATGACTCACTTTCTTACGACTAAAGGTGTTACGACTTTTAATCTCCTTTCTGGGAATTTGTTTAAAAGCTGTTGCGAACCCACAAGGCATACTTGTGTTTGCTCATCCAGGTTTATTTGTTTACATCTGTGTATATCACCTTCAGCTCTACTAGGGGTATGTCTGAAATACACTAATGAAATGCTTTGACAAAGATGTAGATGCCCTTTGTAAATGGGGTGTAGGAGGAAGAGTCACAGTGCACTAATGAGAGAAGAAAGATGAAAGCTTGGTTTTGGATGAGGAAGCCTTGCTGGCTGGAGCCACACAGATCACCAGCATAAGACAGGTGTACTCCACAGGAGGAGCAGAATAAATCTGATTCTGAGCAGTATCATCATCATTTTGTATCCGCAGCACATTCGTCCTCGTATTCATTTGTGCATCTGTTGTACACTTAAGTCTTTGTACTCCAGCAAGCCTTAAGTTATGTAAGTGATTTCACATCTACACCTAATAGACCATATGTTACAAAATGGCTCTGAGGTGGTAAAATAAGAAGGGCTCAACATGTAGCAGAAAGCTTAAATGTACTAGGAGTGGAGAAATGGAGGGGATGTGTAGCAATAAAAGGGAACAAATCCTGCCTTAAGATACACACTGTGAGGCAGGTAGCTTTTCCCATGACACCACCCTGATGCTAGGGAAAAAAAAAAAAGAATTATCACTGTGTGAATCTCTTTCTCTTTTGTTTTCTTCCCTGTACATGAGCATTGATGGGTTTATTTACCAAAACTGGGCCTGAGGAAATACTGTACTAAAAAGCTTATTTTTAAATGCAGTTAAATGCAGTACAGCTCAGTCTGACTACTTGCAAAGGGAAGTCCTATGGCCAATGCTTGGACAGACAGTCTTGTGTCCTCAGTTTACATTGCTGTAGAACTATGGTTTTTCAGTGGTGCAAATTCTAATGGTCAACGAGAGACTTAGTGGACGTGCTTCTCAGATTAATCAGTCCTGATTGGAAAAGTTTGTGAGGAGGACTTGGCATTTGAACTCAGTGTGAAGGAATATGTAATCAGATAATTTTATAAAGAAAGATGAGATGTGCTCACTTGGCCCTTTGTAGATCATATGGTTGGTTGCATTATTGGGCTGTTTAGCTCAACCTCTCTGAGACGGCTCAGTTCAGCTACAGGTAGAGTAAGAATCTATGATTCCTCCCAGGACAAGCAATGGATGTGCAGCAGTTCTTGCTGGGGATGAGCAAACAAAAGTGTGTCAGCGAGGCAAAGATGACAGAATGCTTTACTCACCATTCTTTATCCATCCAGGTATCCCATAACATCCAGAAAGCATTACATGTTTGACAAAGATCAGGATTCTGGCATGTTTTGTGTAGTATTTTCTATTCCTGTAAATATCACACATTTCTAGTGTTAACGAAGAACCAGACACTTCATCTGTCTACTACTTGCTTTTAAACACTTCAAGGAGAAATACACATCCATATATATATATGTACACACACACACATATGTATATTCCCTCACTTCTGCATCTGTATATATGGATGGATGGATGGATGAATATTTATAAATATAGTTAACACAATATTATATAGATAGCAAGTAGATCTGTGGATGTTTATGCCATTTTATGTAGAAATGAACACAATAGGCAAGCAGTCCATCACATGGGGCTTTCCATGATGGCAGCTGTTCATCAAATAAGCATTTTTTTCCTTTTATTTATCTCAGTCTCTGCCTCCTCCCTACCCATTTCTCTAGAGTCCTTCAACTTTGGCTGTTTGAACTCTGAAGAACGCAACAGAGTCTAACCCAGGCACTGCTGCAGACTGCTCATTTTGGTAAGAGATGGAAAAATCATAACTCACCAGCTTTGCCACATGAGGACAAAGGGTCTACAGCATTACAGTTTGCATTACAGACCCAAGTGGCTGTACTTGGAAGTCAGGGAAGTGTCACTCTGCACTGCCATCAAGGCTGAGCCTAAGGGTTGAGTTCCTGGGCTGGCCCCACTGATGTTCACTTGAAGTAACGTGAAGCTACTGGAAGGGCAGTAATGGGAACACAGAGCTTTTCCTGGACTTTGCATGAGCTGCAAATCCTGCCTGAAAATCTGTGCAAACGCTTAGTTGCCTGTGCCAGTTTGTTGTCTGTGCTGCTTGTGCTGTCCCAGTTAAAAAGTTTTACCCAAGCTAACTCATTTAATACAGTTTTAAGTGTGTCTCTGGAGACTGTAGTCACAGCAGTGTCTGTCGAGCAGAGCAATTCTAAGGATGTACACATCTAGGGGTTAGGGTTTCAGTTTCTAATGAAGAAAAAGAGGTCATGAAATGTGGAAAGCTTGGATGGAGACTGGCTGACTTCTCTGCAACTTTTCATCTCCTATGTCTTGTCTCTACACCTATTGCTCCTCCATTCCTATCCTGTCAATTTTCTCACCTGTTTCCTTTCCAACCTCTATTTTTTTGTTTCAAATAAACCCCCTGAGTCACACTTTTTCAATTTTAAATGGAACTCTTCTATCTCAGTTGGTTCTGAGAAGTCATAGGCATGTTAAACCAACATTTGGTCCCTGGCAATTTTCCCTATCTTCTCCAGGCTGAACTCAATCCAAGATGTTAAATCTCCAATGTGGACAGAGAATATGAGATGAGCTATCTGAAAAAGGACTGTTGACCTCTCTGCAAGGCACAGAAAGGGAAAACAACTACCCATTACTCCTCATGTGACTGAATGTATGAATCTTGCTACAGCAATATAATATTCTAGCAGCATCTGAAGATGCTCTGCACAGTGTATCATTTATTATTTCTTCATACAGTCATACTTATCAGAAGATTACAAAGTTAAATTTATGTATATTATATTTTGAATATTACCAGAGCCAAATGCTTGGGCTATTTATACTTGATCTATTAATGAAAGCACTCTCTTGGCAGGCAAGAAATAAGAAAAAGAAAAATATGTTTCACTCCTTTCTTAGAATCTAGATTTCACAGAGTACAAAAGTGTCAGAGCTTGAACCTTTTTAATCCCCCATTATCTAACACATTTCAGAAAGGCAGGAGGGAAGAGAGCATACTTTTCTTTTGTTGATTGCAATCCCCCCCCATAGAAAGCTGGTTTGAGCTGTGCAAAGGAAAGAATGGTGAGACAAGACTGAGCTCAGAAACACCTTTCTTTCTCTCGATTTGTACTTCACCATTGTGACTGCAAATCCTTTGTGCACATCACACAGAACACCTCCAAGAGGGAACTGTATAATGGAAACAGACGTATCTCCACAGATTCCTTAATTGGTGATTTACAGGAGGTTTTAATGTACTTGTCCATCCCCGCCTATCATGATACAGCTAACATAGACTGAACGAGATTTAGCTGTGTGTTTTTCTTCTGCCCCTCTTCTCAGTGGCCTTATCCCATACAAATGCCTCCTTACAAGATACGAGATGACATTCTTTCTAAGTGCTGTCCTAGTTGATTCTTCAGATAGCTACCAGGCAGTTACTGACCCTGTCTTCCCATCAAATGCAGGCCCCAAAGGGCCCCTTGGTCCTTCACATATACAGTGCAAAGCTTTCCATGGAACACAGGCAAGAATCCTTATTGTATTCCTCTCTTTCCTGCTCTTGCTCTCAAATTCTTTCAGTTCCTGTAACATATTATACCCACCACTCCTTGACAGTTACTTCTCACTATATCTTACTCTCACTCAGCAGTTTGAAAACACAGACTCTTGGAGGTCAACAATTAAGTAATGAAGTTTAAAAGTGATCTATAAAATCCAGAATTGTTGCTCTTGAAATTATGGCTTCAAAATATTAGTCTAACATTTTGCGACTGTTGTTATTTCTACTTCCTACATCAATGCTCTTGGAGCATTGCATTTGGAGTATATGCATTTAACAGGAAATTGAGATGCCCAACTAAGGCCATATCTTTGGCTCTATTACGACTATTTTAGTTCTATTACTCACTGAATTATATCATCAGTGTCAGACATTTCTAACAGAATTTAAAAAAAAAAAAGTTCTTGCCAAGAAATCAAGATGTTTTGCTCAAGAAATAAGGACATTTTAAAAGAAATTAAAAGCAATACTGATAACAGAATTCAATGAAATGAATAGCTGGGACATTCTGAATAAAGCTTTTCTGTTGAAAATTCTGCAACATAAGTCATATTATTTGGATTTTGTTTATATTATTATTTTATTCTATTTTTTAAAATAAAATTATTTATATTCACTTACTCTGTTATTGTTCTAGTCATACCTGCTGGTTTATTTCTCAGTAAGAAGTGCTCCCAAACTTGGTAGTATAATTATATAGATAGCCTATACCTATCATGCAACTCACATTTTGGGTCAGGGCATTGTTTGCCTTCTCTAGTGTGTGTTTTCATCTTGAGCTTTGGAACATTTCAGAGACAAAGAAGAGGATTGACTATGAAGAAAGGATACTTCAATAATTTTCTGTTCAGATGAAGCAATCTTGGTCAGATGGTAGACAGCTTGAAAAAAAAGGGTCCACTAAGAGCCTTATAACATGATGAAGAATTTAACAAGCCTTCCTAGGAACAAAGGAGCCTGATGGGAAGCCATGAGTGACAATTTTATTTCATAGCTCAAGAAGAGAAGGAAGCAGGAAGAGCCTCAAGGATGGAGGAAAAGTTGCCTCTTGGGTGCTTTAAAAGAGTTTGACCATTTACATTGGGAAGGAAACTGTATTGAGAAGAAACAGATAGGAGTGTGGCTATTTTGCATGTATTTCTTGTGCAGTTATGACGTGTGAGAGCAGTGATATTAGAAGGCTCTGCAAAGCCTGTTGAACTTTTTTATTATTGCACATTTGTGGAGAATCAATGGGCAAACTAAAGATCCTGCAAGACTTGAAAGCTGGCAAAATCTTGGGTTAAGCAGTGAAGAGGCTACCAATGGCCCTGAGACCATAGCAGTCACAACCTGGGTCCCTATCTCTGTAAGGGGCAAAAGGGAGCTTGTGCAGAGGAAGTCTCGCAAGGAAATCAGAAAGCAGAGAGGTGACAGCACAGTCAAAGCAGGAATCAACATTTCCACTCATTCTATTTGTGAATTCTCTCCAATTCATAATAGTAATTTTCAGTGGAAGAATATCTGTCTTAACAAACACTAGCAAAACTTGTGCATCAGTGAAGAAAATGACAATAGCTGTCTTCCCACCATTCAGCTCCTGCTCCTCCCTCGCTGCTCTCTGTTTCTTATCCCAGAAGGCTGGGGTGACACTCAGACTGTCAGTGCCATCAAATAGCACCATGTTTCAGATCACAGTGGCAACTCTCTTGTCTTCTGCTTTTTCTCATGCGTGAATGGAGCCATGTGATTCTCTCACAGCAAGCCATAAAGAAGCTGAACAACCAGATGGACTGGTCTAGCACCAGTCATGCTGCACTTTTCTAAGGCTCAGGCTTCATTCACTTCTTTCTTCCCCCCCCCCCCCCCACCTTCCCCCCCATCCTGTAGGGCAGTAGCTTTATGAACTGGAACAAAAATGTGATGAGACTTTCAAGCCTTCTGACGCTGCAGTCCAGGCTNTATTACTCACTGAATTATATCATCAGTGTCAGACATTTCTAACAGAATTTAAAAAAAAAAAAGTTCTTGCCAAGAAATCAAGATGTTTTGCTCAAGAAATAAGGACATTTTAAAAGAAATTAAAAGCAATACTGATAACAGAATTCAATGAAATGAATAGCTGGGACATTCTGAATAAAGCTTTTCTGTTGAAAATTCTGCAACATAAGTCATATTATTTGGATTTTGTTTATATTATTATTTTATTCTATTTTTTAAAATAAAATTATTTATATTCACTTACTCTGTTATTGTTCTAGTCATACCTGCTGGTTTATTTCTCAGTAAGAAGTGCTCCCAAACTTGGTAGTATAATTATATAGATAGCCTATACCTATCATGCAACTCACATTTTGGGTCAGGGCATTGTTTGCCTTCTCTAGTGTGTGTTTTCATCTTGAGCTTTGGAACATTTCAGAGACAAAGAAGAGGATTGACTATGAAGAAAGGATACTTCAATAATTTTCTGTTCAGATGAAGCAATCTTGGTCAGATGGTAGACAGCTTGAAAAAAAAGGGTCCACTAAGAGCCTTATAACATGATGAAGAATTTAACAAGCCTTCCTAGGAACAAAGGAGCCTGATGGGAAGCCATGAGTGACAATTTTATTTCATAGCTCAAGAAGAGAAGGAAGCAGGAAGAGCCTCAAGGATGGAGGAAAAGTTGCCTCTTGGGTGCTTTAAAAGAGTTTGACCATTTACATTGGGAAGGAAACTGTATTGAGAAGAAACAGATAGGAGTGTGGCTATTTTGCATGTATTTCTTGTGCAGTTATGACGTGTGAGAGCAGTGATATTAGAAGGCTCTGCAAAGCCTGTTGAACTTTTTTATTATTGCACATTTGTGGAGAATCAATGGGCAAACTAAAGATCCTGCAAGACTTGAAAGCTGGCAAAATCTTGGGTTAAGCAGTGAAGAGGCTACCAATGGCCCTGAGACCATAGCAGTCACAACCTGGGTCCCTATCTCTGTAAGGGGCAAAAGGGAGCT